>CAUOFW020001925.1:747416-854611 GCA_963454935.2 Ilex paraguariensis
AAGTAGAGCATCAAATACGTGTTTATATGCATTCATTAGCATTAATTAAATAACTTTAGAGTCGATGCTCACTTGCATTTGCATATATGCTAAATATTACGGTCAAAGACTACTATCTCAGTTACACATAGGAATCGATCGTAAAGTGATGAGGGGTATTTGCCATCGATAAAGATGAAGTGTACCGCTTCATAATAATTAGAAATAAAAGTATATGATGTGTTGCTTAAATATGGATCAAATGTACTTTTATGAATAGTTTGAGATTTGAGTAATTATCCGCTATGTCAAGTTGTTGATAGCTTGAGATGATTTACATGTTGTTAGTTTGGACACTGCGCAGTTGTTATGAGACTGTTTAACATTACTTATGTTGTTGATAGCTTAACATTGTTTAAGTGTTGTTGTTTGACTCATTGCTTAAGTGGAAATTTATTATTTTAATATATGAGGTTGATTTGAATTTCAAAGTGATTTAAGTTCACTTTGGTTGTGATTTGTGGGTTATGAGCATTTTTTTTGGTAGAATTATATTTGATTCATGTTTTTGTTATTTTTCCTTTGATTATGATATTCAGTACACTCAACAAAATTATTGGTTACAGGATAAGAAAGTCTAGAGTGGTGTCTACTACTGCACTAACATGATAGAGATGAGAGAAAACTAAGGGATCTAGTTTATGTATATATTGTAGAGAAATGTCTGTTTTTCCTATTGTTGTAAAATAATGGAATTTCTAATCTTTTGTTTTGATACAAACGATACCATTGTTTACTTTGTTATATAACTTATCTATATTTGGTGTTATTAGGTGGCACTATTGACTTTAAAGGCGTTATTGCATTACAGATACAGGTATTATCACGTGTCGAGTTATATATCTCTAAAAAATCGAGGGAGTCTCTTANAGATAGAGCCAGTTTCTCTAGGGTAGATATCTTGTCTCTACGTCCAGGAGCGCCTTACTTATATAATAAATCGGCTTCTGGCGGTGCTAATGCTCACGGATAAGTACCCCGCTTACCGCAAACTCAGATACTGCCAGGTACAAGAACAGCATCTCCCCCTGGATGGGGACGGACAAGGTTGGAAGAGTCCTTAGGTATTCCTTGATTCCAGCCAGGGCGTCCTCGCACCCCCGGCTCCACATATTCTTTCCAGCACTCTTGATTGCTCCGAAAAAGGGTTTGCATTTGTCCGAGGAGCGTGAGACGAAACGGTTAAGTGCAGCCAGCATCCCTGTGAGTTTCTGGACTTCTCGGACAGTGCGGGGGCTCCGGATGTCCAGGATCGCTTGAATCTGATCTGGGTTGGCTTCGATTCCTCGTTGACTAACCAGGTATCCGAGGAATTTACCTGATTCCACTCCGAAAACGCACTTTGCCGCATTCAGCTTCAGCCCATACTCCCTGAGGGTGGAGAAGGTATCCGCCAAATCTGTCAGATGATCACAACTCCGTTTGCTCTTCACCAGCATATCGTCTATGTAGACCTCCATGGTGTTGCCGATCTGCTTTTTGAACATCCGATTCATCAGTCTTTGGTATGTTGCCCCGGCGTTCTTTAGTCCAAACGGCATCACTTTGTAACAGTAAACTCCCTTCGGAGTGATAAACGCCGTCTTTTCCTGATCCGGGGGATAGAGAGGGATCTGATGATATCCTGCTCGGGCATCCAGGAAGTCCATTCGTTCATATCCGGCAGTGGCATCTACCAGCTGGTCCACCTTTGGCAGGGGGTAGTCGTCCTTGGGACATGCCTTGTTTAGATCTGTAAAGTCTACGCAGACACGCCATTTCCCCCCTTTCTTCTTTGCGCATACCGTATTAGACAGCCATTCTGGGAACTGTATCTCTCGAATGGCGTCGGCCTTCAGGAGTTTGTCGATTTCCTCGTTGACCGCGCTGGTGTGATGCGGGGCCATGCGTCGTGGCCTCTGTTTGACTGGCTTGTGCGACGGGTCAACATGCAGCCTGTGTGTGATTATCTCGGGGTCTACCCCCGTCATTTCCATTTCGTTCCACGCGAACACGTCTGTATTTCCCCTTAGGAACTCGATCATCTCCTCCTGTTCGGCTGTGGGCATCGAGGTCCCAACTAAGAAATACCTCTCTTCTTCTCCCTCTACCAAGGGCACCTTCCGGAGGTCTTCTACCGACCGCTCAGTTGGGTCTATCCGAGGGTCATCCATTCCTGGACGCCCGGACTGTAATTGCTATTTTTCCATAATCTCTTCCGGTGCTCGCCCCTTCTCCTGGCTGAACGCCCCGGCTCGAACGGCTGAATAAAAACAATTTTTCGCGGACGCTTGGTCCCCCCGGATCTCCATGATACCTTCTGGCGTGGCGAATTTTAATTTCTGGTGGAAAGTGGAGTGCACCGCTCCCAACGCATGCAGCCATGTTCGCCCCATAATCACGTTGTAGGGAGAGTCCGTATCGATCACGACAAACTCGGTGTCGATGACAAAGGGACCTGTGACAACTGGCAATGTGATTTTCCCCACGGGCAGGGCGAACGAGCCGTTGAATCCGATGAGGGGTGTCCTGACTTTGGTGAGGTCTTTGAGGCCAAGACCCATCCGTTTTAAAGTTTCGGAGTACATCACCTCCGAGGAACTTCCAGAGTCTATCAAAATCCTTTTGACATCGAATTTTCCTATCCTCAGGGTCAAGACAAGGGCGTCGTTATGAGGAGTCACTACGCCTGTCAAATCCGCGTCGGAGAATGTAATGCCAAGCTCACCCGTCCTGGCCCTTTTACTAGGTGGCCCTACATCAACCTCGGCTACCTTCCTCGTAAAAGCTACCCTCTTGAGGTCGGACTCGAGTTCCTTGGACGTGGGGCGATCCAGGGGACATATATGGATGACATCTATGATGTTGTCCGGCTCCTCGGTCGGGGCAAGGGCTTGTCTCTCTTCTGGCCTGGGCTCTATGTACTCTTTCAAATATCCGTCTCGGACCAATCTTTCCAAGAACGATTTGAACACCCTGCAGCTTTCGGTGCGATGCCCGAAATCCCGGTGATAGGAACACCTAACCTTTTGATCACGGGTGGAGGGGTCGCTCTGCATCCTGGGCGGCCATTTGAAGAACGGCTCGTGCTTGATTTTATGGAGCAACTTGAAGATGGGTTCCTTGAACACAGTGTGAATTCCTTTGGACGAACCCCCTGGAGGGGGTAGCAATCCCTTTCGGGGAATATCTTCCCGCTCCTTCTCTTTTCTCTTAGATTGGAGGGCTCGGCCTTTGCTGCTTCCCATCTCGTCCTCAACCCTCGAGTATTTGTTTATCCGGGCCATTAGTTCCCCCATATCCGAGGGAGTCTTCTTGGTCAGGGATCGGTACAGGTCCGTGTCCCTTGCCAAGCCGAGCCGGAAAGATGCTGCTGCCATGACCTCCGAGCAGCCTTCTACCTCATTAACCTCTTCCCAGTATCGGATGGCGTACTGGCGAAGAGTCTCGGATTCCCTCCTTCTGAGGGTCAGCAATGATCCAATGTCTTTGGGGCGCTTACTCCCCGTAATGAATCGAGCCAGGAACTGCTTAGTCAATTCCTTCCATGACCCAATACTGTTGGGGGGAAGCGCCTCGAACCACTTCATCGCAGAGTCCCCCAAGCTCATAGGAAACACTCGGCAGAGAAACCGTTGGTCCGAATGATAGAGGGACATCATCTGCTTGTATTGCCTGACATGGGCTTCGGGATCGGACCGCCCGTCATAAGTTTTGAACCGCGGCACGACAAACTTTCTTGAAACCTCCATCTCACCGATCTCCCTCGTAAAGGGTGTTTGTATGACTTCGTCCTCGGCCTCATCCTGGACAGCCTTACCCTTTCTCCTGGAGTCTAACCGGGCTCTGAGATCAATTTCTTCCCTGACGGGATGCCTTCTGAAGTCCTTGAGTTCATCGGTAAGCCCCTCATTTCCTGGGCGTCGTGTGGATTGGGTTGAGTCCTCCTCGGATTCATCTCCCTTCCTCCGTCTAGACAAACCTCGCCGGAGGTCGTCCAGGGCCAATGGCCTTGCTTTCCTTGAATGGTTGTCATGATGATGCTCGCCGGCTCTGGGTCACTTTGGGGCCCTAGAGCTTTCTGCTTTGTTGTTTAGGTGGTTTCTTAGATCCTTCGTTTCCGCCTCCCGGGCGGGAAGCCCACGAGAAAGGAATGAATCCCTCGATCCTTCGCCAGAGGCGGCAAACTCGTTGAGCCGGCTTAGGACGTTTACATTGTCCTTTTTCAGCTGTCGTAATCTATCGCCAAACTTTTCTTCAATCACCTCCGCCAGCTGACGAGCCAAGGGGGCTGATCCCCCTGACCTGATTCCCATACTGGTTTGAGGGGTAACCCCTCTTGACCGAGTAGAGGCACTTTTATTCATATCGGTGTGATCCCTTCCTCCGTGATGACAGGGAGCTTGTAACTCGAGACTCCTTTGGTGGGGGCCTTTCCCTTTCTGTCGAGTGTTCACCATGGTCACTGTTCTTTATAGAGAAAAAACTAGGAAAACTAGTCGTTTCCCACAGACGGCGCCAAATTGTGCGTGCAAGATCCTGCACAATATAAAAAACGAGAACAGATCTCTCTCTTGGTGAACTCGAGTGAGCCAGTTGAGTGACCAACCACGCTGCTTGGAACAGCCTGCGAGGTCCGGTGGTAACCTGGAACGGCAACGGGAGACCCTGGGGGAGCGGAAGAACGATCCAGTAAGGCTGAAAGAGGTTCCTGGAACAAAGAAGAACAAGTTAGAAGGGCGCCGGAGTGTTTTCCGGCGTATCCCCTCCGACGATCTAGTCAGTCTTTGAGAAAGAGAGAGGAAGGAGAAAACACTGAGTGTGTATTGTAGTAAAGAGTTTTTTGTTGCATACCCGTCTTGCCTTTTGCAAGGAGTATTTATACCTCAAAAGCTCATGATTGCTGTCAGTGTAGTCAGTAGGTGATCATTAGGTACAGGCAGTGTGCGCACTGATTCTGATGAGGAATGTCTTCTCTTCTTAACTGCTCGGGGTCCCGAGCAATCAATGCTGCGTCATCGGGATGCCGACGGTACAATATACTCCTCTCGGGGAGGATGCAATAAATGCTCTGTATTAGGAGCATTTATTGCCTTTCATTTCCGAGCCTTACCGCATTGAATGCAGTCTCGTCAAAAGAGTGGTGCAATTAATCGTTTGTGTTCCCAAGTCGCGTGTCAGCAACGGCATGCGGTTTCTCTGTCTTCGATGTGATATCATATGCCACGCGTCCATCCCCCATTGGCTGTGGCCCCTGCATTTCTGTACGTTCTGACACTAATTGTGTAAGACGAGGTCATGCTGAATAGCCTAGACTAGCCTAGGCTAATGACATGTACGTCAATAGTTTATCCTGGAGTAGAGGAGGCGTCCAGGACGGGGTACACCTCGGCACCGAGGAAAGGCTCATCTCGGAACCGAGAGAGGGATACCGACCGAGGTACCATATCAGACCGAGACTACGTGTTGGTTGTAAAACGTATTGAATGCCATGATCCTATATGACGAGTACCTCGGGGGCGAGGACCTTTATGCGCCGATGGTGCTTGATCTTAGCAACAGTGTTTTGATAATACCGAGGACACGTGTCTTCATCATGGAGTATTTCAGAAAAGTCTCATCACCATATATTTGTACGAAAAGTAAATTTTTTTTTAAGTTTAACGGTTAAGGATATTCGAATCAGTTTATATGTACTTCGATAAATCATTTTTCTTAGTCTAGTTAAAAATATGTCATCAATGCTAAAATTAATATACTCATAAGATATAAATTTTTCTTTCCCTAATCTCTAAAAATTAGCAAAATTTCTACCGATTGGAATTGGATTTCTTACATCATAGGAAAGAAAATGGAGCGGTGGTTGATAGGAGTTGTTGTCAGCTGGCTCCTAACCTACCCGAGATTGACTTTGATTTGATTAAACTTTTTGAATTTTTCTCATTATTAAAAACGTAATTGATTGATGAGTTTCGATGAAAGATTTCAACACCCCCCATCGCACCCAACCCTCCCACCTTAGCTTCCACCTCCTCCACCACCACTCCCAACCCTCCAATTCCAACCCACTTCCCTCCCACCCAAGGCTATGCGTTTCTGGTTGAACAACCCCAACTCTGAAGACTCAATTACCTCTTTTTCTCTAGATATGCAAAACCCACATGAATAGGTGAGAGTCGCCACCCTCGAATCAGTCACTGCCACCCTCGAATCAGCCACTTTCTCTCTCGAATCAGCCAAAACTCACATAAAGGAGTTGCCAGGGTGGTGGTGAACGATTTTGTGACGGTGGACGTGGGGCTGCAGTGATGGGAATGGAACTATGTGGTGATGGTGAAACTAATTATCCTAATTAATGGTAATTTTTGATTAATTTTAATCAAAATATAATGGTGTAATGTTAATATTTAATTAATTTTTATAATTGCATAACTAATGTTGTTAGAATTGTAAATTATGATAATTCGTAGACAAGATTATCTTAGAAATGATAGGCACATTATAGAGGGGTAATTTTGAAATTAGGTAAATTTTGTTCCCTAACTTCTTCATTTTTTATTAGTCGGATTACCGGTCGGAAGGGGTGTTTGTGTCATCATATTTAAATCTCAGAGGTCATCGTGCAATTTTAAAAATGTTAGGGGGCCTCTTTATCATTTAGTCAAATGTTAAGGGGTGTGAGTATAATTTATCATTATATTCAACCAAGTTTTCCTCATTATTTTGAATCAGTCTAATCTAAATGTTCAATGTTTTTTTTCCAAAAGCTGGTGGAGAGTATAATCAGAATTTTTTTATTTTCTTTTTGCGAAAGCTGGTGGACAGTACACCTAGAAGGTCTTTGAAGCTAATAGCTTTAAGCTAAGTATTTTTATTTAATTTTAATTTTAATTATTGATCTATTTTAATACTCTCTTATACCTAATTTGTCATTTTTTAATTATCTCTTCCGCTTCTTAGATATTTCATTATGTGTTTAGTAAGTTAAGACAAGAGAAATAATAAAATAAAGAAAAAAAGAAAAAGAGAGGAAGATCAGAGAATGGGCGACGGAAGGGGAGGTGCAAACTAGGACCTTTAAGCGAAGATTCAACGATGAAATTTATTTTAATTATTATGAAAATAAAATATATTATTCATGTTGCCATGAATCACAGATCTATCGATTCTAATTCAGGATTAAATATGTAAAATAAATTCTTAATAATTTGAAATTCATATTTAAATTATTCTCTTAAGTTTCGAATTGACACTAGCGTAATGATGTAATATGTGTTTAAAAGAAAACTCTAATTATTAGTTAGGAAAATTACGTGGGTATAATGGTGTCAAGTATAATATTACATGTTTAATTTATTTATAATAAACTACTAATAAAAGTATCTTACATAAAAAAAACTTTTGATTTATTATTTTACCCTTCTAAAAAATTATAAAAACTAACATATGCTTTTATATTTAAATTTGTAGATTACCATTATATCCCTCTATATTTAAATAACAAACAAACATCTAACTTATCATGTAAATCTATATATTTGTAAAACTTTTAGATGATCATGTTACTCTTAACAAGATATATAAAAATATTATTTTTTTTTTTCAAAACCCCAATATTAGTACACTTTGACAACTTCATTGATACAATCATCTGGTTCCAAAAAATGTATCTTTTTCTCTTCATCCACAATACAAACAATTTAAGTCTGATAAATATGAGATAATATCTAATTTAACTATATAATTAAATATTTATGTATTTTATCAAATATTTTCACGAAAGCTTTTGAGTGCAACGCACGTGTTGCATTGCTAGTCAACTATAAAGGAGATTGCTTTGTTTGAAATATTAATTACATGTGAGTATTTATAACCACGAGATGAGATTAAATAGTTTAAATGCTACCATGCTAATAAAGCATAAATTAAACTATTGAAATTATGAGGCTGAAATTTAAGTTGCTGAAATCAATAGAAAAAAATAAGTGTTAAAATTCAAGCTGTAAATTAATGTTTGGTGCTAAAAATTTTATATAGAAGCTGAAATAGTTTTCTCAAGTGTTGAAAAATAGTAGTTAGAAATTGGTAGTGTGATTATAGTAACTAGAATTGAAACCATATAATCAAACACGTGATTTATAAGTTGTATATCATTGATAGAAATTTAAACATTATACTTCAATGCTAAAAATCAGCATAATATCATGTAATTAAAGACAAGAGTTGTAATTGCTTTAAACCTACTGAAACTGCTGGCTTAAGGGTAATAAATTACATTTTAGATGATTGATATTATTTTTAAAACTATAAAGAGTGAATTAAAGTAGTTCCTAAATGTGATCGGGATATACTCATTTGAAATGATTAACTAAGTCTAAGTATGGCCATCGTGTACAACTAAAGTAGAGCATCAAATACGTGTTTATATGCATTCATTAGCATTAATTAAATAACTTTAGAGTCGATGCTCACTTGCATTTGCATATATGCTAAATATTACGGTCAAAGACTACTATCTCAGTTACACATAGGAATCGATCGTAAAGTGATGAGGGGTATTTGCCATCGATAAAGATGAAGTGTACCGCTTCATAATAATTAGAAATAAAAGTATATGATGTGCTGCTTAAATATGGATCAAATGTACTTTTATGAATAGTTTGAGATTTGAGTAATTATCCGCTATGTCAAGTTGTTGATAGCTTGAGATGATTTACATGTTGTTAGTTTGGACACTGCGCAGTTGTTATGAGACTGTTTAACATTTCTTATGTTGTTGATAGCTTGACATTGTTTAAGTGTTGTTGTTTGACTCATTGCTTAAGTGGAAATTTATTATTTTAATATATGAGGTTGATTTGAATTTCAAAGTGATTTAAGTTCACTTTGGTTGTGATTTGTGGGTTATGAGTATTTTTTTTGGTAGAATTATATTTGATTCATGTTTTTGTTATTTTTCCTTTGATTATGATATTCAGTACACTCAACAAAATTATTGGTTACAGGATAAGAAAGTCTAGAGTGGTGTCTACTACTGCACTAACATGATAGAGATGAGAGAAAACTAAGGGATCTAGTTTATGTATATATTGTAGAGAAATGTTTGTTTTTCCTATTGTTGTAAAATAATGGAATTTCTAATCTTTTGTTTTGATACAAACGATACCATTGTTTACTTTGTTATATAACTTATCTATATTTGGTGTTATTAGGTGGCACTATTGACTTTAAAGACGTTATTGCATTACAGATACAGGTATTATCACGTGTCGAGTTATATATCTCTAAAAAATCGAGGGAGTCTCTTAGGATGGAGTGTGACACCTATTATCAGTAAACCCCTAAAGATAACTACAAATTATCCAGACAAGCCACCTTTCAATATCACTAGCCCTCTCCCTCACCCAAAACTTAACCCTTTACCCAAACCTCTACAAACTCCAAACAGCCCCATGTACAACAACCCTAAGAATCACCCATCTGCTGTCCACACAAACCCTTTAATCATCCATCAAAGCTTCCATAACATAAGAACCATTTTCCCAAATCACATCATAACTCCCACCTTAACAGACACCCTACCTATTTCCTACAAGAATGCCTTAGTCCCAGAAATGCGCAAAGAAGTCCACAGCAACTCAATGCAAATTGTGGAGTCCGATTTGGAAGAAAATTTTGAGGAGTCCAGCAGTCCCAGAATCAGTCCGTCCAGAGAAGAAAAAGCCTGAATCAGAATTCCTTGGGTTATGCTATTATTTTCAAAACCTATGGGTGCACACAGAACTACCAATGCTTGGTTGGGAAATTAACTGCCTTATGGAAGACAAAGGATAAAATGGAAGGTTTAGCTTTAGGTGAAGGCTTCTATATATATCGCCCGTTTCCACCTTGAAGAAGATGCCACGAGGATACTTAGTGAAGGTCCGTGGTTCATTGGACAACAATGCATTGGTGTTCAACAATGGAAGTATGGGTTCATTTACCTAGGTTACCAATTGAGTTTTACGACCCTCTCATCCTGAAGAAAATTGGACTCAAACTTGGTAGGATAATCAAGATTGACGCCACAATTGAAGACATCTCTTGAAAATATTTGCAAGATTGTATGTTCAAATTAATATCTCTCAACCTCTTGGCTCGCATTTTTTCATTGGCAAACACAAGTAGTGGATCATGTACGAAGGCCTTAAAAAGATATGTTTTACCTGTGGCCATCCTGGACAAGACACTGATGTTTGCGGTGCATCGATCACTTGCCAAAATCACACGTTTTCAGCAAAAGCAAATGGCACAAAGCCACCATGGAAAGATTTACGAACTCCTAAAATAAAGAGGAAGAAAACTTTGGTCTATGGCTTGCAGCGCAGCATAAAACACCAAGAAGTAAAACCCACAAGGAGAAGCTGGCGACTACGCCCCATTTCAAATCGTCACTAACTATATTCTAAAGGGCAAAGCAGCTTGGAGGATGAAGGCGAATGGAACAATTGAATCACTCATTACTGGAATCAAATGAAAAGTAAATGTGGTGAACTTGATAAAGATGATGGTATGGATAGCTTAGTCTCTTGGGATTCTGAGGATTCAATGGATTAAAGTTACATGGAATTGGCATTTGCAAAACTTGCACTAGCAAGATGTTTCAAGGACCCATAACAAAATCTCGTAAATCGTCATTAAGGCGAAAGTCTTTTGGACGAATTGCCATTAAGTGACCAAATGATGTCAATGAAAATGATGAAAATAGAATTATTTTCTTCATGTCTTGGTTTACGTATCTAGGAGATGTTTTTTTTTTTTTTGGATCAGGTGGTGAGCTACATTGTAAGACCTACGGCCATGTATCAAGCCTCGATGCTTGATTTTATTTTTGTAACTTTCTTTTCCCTTAAATCTCAATTTACATTTAGCAAAAAATATATATTATATATTTTTTATATTTTTTTGTCAAACAGATTGATCAAATTGTAAAGTATTGTTTGTATTATAATATTGTTGCTTACCGAAAAATAAAATATACAGAGAATCATATATAAATGTAATACTAATAAATGAGTCAAAAAAAATTTAGAAGTCGAATATTAATAATAAAAAAGTCTAAAGAATTTAGAAGTAAAAGAGGTAGACAAAATAAAAATTAGATTAAGGTAAATATATGGTATAATTGACCTTATAATAATAATTATGAATAAAATAAAATTTTTCTCAGATGTTGGCATTATTAAGGATAAAATAAAAAATTAATTTTTTTTCTCGCTAATATTTACAAGTAATATAGAATAGATAAAGATATACATTTTTTTCTTGTTGACATTTTATTAATATATTATTATGGATATGATATTTTGTAGATATAATAATAAAATATAAATAAATATTTTTTGTTCTTTTANATACCGAAAAATAAAATATACAGAGAATCATATATAAATGTAATACTAATAAATGAGTCAAAAAAAATTTAGAAGTCCAATATTAATAATAAAAAAGTCTAAAGAATTTAGAAGTAAAAGAGGTAGAGAAAATAAAAATTAGATTAAGGTAAATATATGGTATAATTGACCTTATAATAATAATTATGAATAAAATAAAATTTTTCTCAGATGTTGACATTATTAAGGATAAAATAAAAAATTAATTTTTTTTCTCGCTAATATTTACAAGTAATATAGAATAGATAAAGATATAAATTTTTTTCTTGTTGACATTTTATTAATATATTATTATGGATATGATATTTTGTAGATATAATAATAAAATATAAATAAATATTTTTTGTTCTTTTACTTTTTCATTCATACCAAATACGAAAATAAATAATTCCTTGTATTTCTCATTCCTGCCACCAGACACAAAAGAGAGAGCAAATGTTTATTTTTTTTATGTAGATAAAAAGTGTATTAATTCAACTTTTCTTCATTTAATTCTTTATTCTAGCCTACAACACAAACCACAATAGTGGGAAAAAGAAAAAAAAAAGTAAAAAAAAAAAGAGCAATATTATTTGGATTTAATTTATTAAATTAATTTTTTGACATAATTGCTCATAATTAGGGGGGAAGAGGCGGGGTGGGGCGCGGGCAATTGCCCAGACTGAAATTTTAAAAAAAATTAGGGTTAATTTAAAATTATAATAAAAATTAAATTNTAAGTAAAAAAAAAAGAGCAATATTATTTGGATTTAATTTATTAAATTAATTTTTTGACATAATTGCTCATAATTAGGGGGCTGAGGCGGGGTGGGGCGCGGGCAATTGCCCAGACTGAAATTTTAAAAAAAATTAGGGTTAATTTAAAATTATAATAAAAATTAAATTTTATAGTAACTTACCCCCACTCATTTTTTTTAATGAACTAAAAACTTAGATTCAAAATTTGCTCATATAGACTTAATCTTACAATTTTTTCTTTAGTGATCTCCGGTTATATTTATTCCTTCTACAATGACTCACTTAAATTATCAAATCAATCATTCTCCAAATTCCATTACTAAGGCATAAATTAATATTTTTGACCAACTACCCAAGTTTGAATATACTACATCATATTCTAAAATTTAGATTTGGGCNTTACAATTTTTTCTTTAGTGATCTCCGGTTATATTTATTTCTTCTACAATGACTCACTTAAATTATCAAATCAATCATTCTCCAAATTCCATTACTAAGGCATAAATTAATATTTTTGACCAACTACCCAAGTTTGAATATACTACATCATATTCTAAAATTTAGATTTGGGCATAAAAAAAATTAATCTGATTATGATTTAATTCACTTCGATTCAATTTGATATGCATACAAATATGTATATGTAAACATTTAATGAAACTAAGCTATAAAATTGAATTAAAATTACAGTGCAATAAATAAATAAATATATTTTTTAAATTGAATTTTTGATAAAATTCACAATATTTAATAGATTCGAATATGGATTATAAAAATAAAAATCAGTTAAATAATTAGATTAGATTTAAAATAAACTTTTTAAGACAAATTATCATTCGGATGNAATGTATATGTAAACATTTAATGAAACTAAGCTATAAAATTGAATTAAAATTACAGTGCGATAAATAAATAAATATATTTTTTTAATTGAATTTTTGATAAAATTCACAATATTTAATAGATTCGAATATGGATTATAAAAATAAAATCACTTAAATAATTAGATTAGATTTAAAATAAACTTTTTAAGACAAATTATCATTCGGATGAGTCGAAATTATATCATTGACAAGCTTACTCACAAAGTGATAGGTCAAAATAACATTCTACATGAAAACTATCTTTATTCTAGTACTTTATACAGAAAAATTTATATTAATTTTTCTTAGTTAAGTCCTATCATTTTTTCACATGTATTTTCTAGTACTTTATACAAAAAAAATTATATTAATTTTTCTTATTATGTCCTATCATTTTTTCACATATATTTATATGAGAAATTTTTGAAAGTAAAAAAAATAATGTGAAGAATGATTTTATAAAAGGTGTTTAGATTGAGAACATTTTTTATAGAGAATGAAATTTTGAAAAAAAAAAAAATCATGTTCACTAGATGTAACGAATTTTGATAATTGTTGTGTAATTGTTCTCTTTAACTTGATGATTATTCCCACAAAAAAGAGACTTTGGCTTCGCACCAATTCATAATCATGGATTGACAGTGAACCCAATATTTATCGGAATATGCTAACAATCTAAAGCTGTGATTGATTAAATTAATAAATTAAATCTAAATAATATTATTTAAAAAAAAAACGCCACCTCTCAAGCAGGACTGAAATTCTGTTAAAAAATTAATAGTAGAAATATTGTTAATCAAAACGATGTCGGTTTAATACAAAATGATACTATTTTAATCTACGCCACCTCTGTTTAAGTCGTAAGAGAAAACTAACAGCAGAGGAGCGGACCCCAAGCGGGTTGTTGAACAAATGCAGTGTCAACTGGTCAGCCTCGTAATCAGGCAACCAAACACGCCCTCCAAATCTTCCCTAGGATTTCATGTTTTCCGATGTCAAAAAACATCAAATTAAGGTTCTTCTAGCTTACCTAGGCCTTAACCTCACTCGATCTCTGCTTTTTCAAGGCCATGGGCAACACATCTTCGATGCTTACTCAATACGACATTGAAGAAGTTCAAGAACACTGCAATCACACCTGTAAGCACACAAACAATCATATAGTTTTGTGGGTGTTAATTTAATTTTTCTAAAAATTATGTTTTGGTTTTTAATTATTGAGAAGTATTGTTGTTGTTATTCCTCAGTTTCACAGCAGGAGATAGTTGCTCTGTATCAGAGGTTCTGTCAGCTGGATCGCAATGGGGGTGGCTTCATCTCTTCCGAAGAGTTCATGTCTGTGCCCGAATTTGCCGTCAATCCTCTCTCTCAGGTTCTTGTTTGCCAAAACTCTCAACTTCTCTTTTACCAAAAAAAAATTATCTAGCATGTGGGTAAGAAGGAGGCTACATACTAAAAATTACAAATTTTTGTAGGTTAAATTACAAATTTCGGGATTAAGTTATAACGAAAAATATAGAAGTTAAGATTGATCTTAGAAAAGCATGTAACTTTTGAGGAATAAGTTATACTCTTCTGGGATTGTTCCATATATCCTTGTGATTATTTAAAATCAAAGTGGGTAATGTGAAAAAGTCAGTAAAAANAGGAATAAGTTATACTCTTCTGGGATTGTTCCATATATATATATATCCTTGTGATTATTTAAAATCAAAGTGGGTAATGTGAAAAAGTCAGTAAAAATTAGGGTATTGGAGCATGAAACTGTCCTCATTCTTGCATTTGAAAAATACAATAAAAAGAAGGCAATTTGGTATTGTGGAAACACATCCTTGAATTTGAATTGAAGACTATATTGGCTCATACACTGATAAAACTACTTTTATCTTGCAATACTGCTTACAAGGCATTAATTCCATGCCACCAAGTACCACCTAAGAACTTAGATATAATATTTGGAGCCCAAGAGGGACCCAATATGACTGTTTTGTATACATGTGTGTGCAAGGATGTATGTGTATACTTCCATGGCGGTCTATCTGCACAAACGTTGCATACTTGCAATGATCAGATGAGAAACTGAGTAGGGTTGCCAAATTTGAATTTCAAAATGCCGTTTGCTTTTTCAGAGATTGCAGAGGATGCTGGATGGGTTGAATTTTAAGGAGTTTGTGGCATTCTTGTCTGCATTCAGTTCCCGAGCAAGCTTGCAGCATAAAGTGGAATGTAATGATTCTTTCTGTTATATGTCTTTCTAAAATTATTCTGTATCTTCTAGTCTAGTTGGTGTTGTTTTATCGTTTTCACTTGCTGAATGCCATTCAGAGTCTTACATTTCAATCTATGTTGTCATTGTGGTACTTATTTGTTTCTGTAGTCATTTTTAAGGTTTATGATTCTGATGGCAATGGGAAGGTTGCATTCAATGACTTGTTGGATATTCTGCGAGACCTGACTGGACATTTTATATCTGAGCCACAAAGGGAGGTTGGTTTCTTCACCCATGTGTGTCTTTTCTTAACGTTTTCTAGCAAAACCTTGAAAATTTTAATTTGAAGTTCCAAATTTTTAGGTTACTCCCAATTCTAGTCTTAGAGAAAACCATGGAAAAAAAATAAAAAACTTCTCCAAGTTTTTGAAGTTCCACATACTATGTTTTTTGCAATTCTATTCTCAGAGAAAAGGATGGAAAATTTTGAAGAACTTCTCCATTGTATGGCAATGATAATAGTAGGCGTTGAGTGAAAATTCTTTGCATTCCCAAACCATAAGGGAAGGGCGAGAACATTGTAAATAATCTGAGATGTGAAATTCTAGTTTTCCTTTCCGATGTATTTTCACCAACCAAAGGTAGCTTCCTTTTTGAATGCCAAAATGAAAACTCAAATTTCATATGGATTTCAATAGGAAAAGAATTGGAAAATTTGTTTTTGTTAGTTTGAAAGCATGAAATCTAGTCAAATATGATATGATATCCTTATTGTTCATTTCCGTAGCAAACCCCTCTTCCTCCTACTTTTTCTTTTTTTTCCCTGCCGTAGGAGAGAGGGGGGGGAGGTAGAAAATGCCTTTAGTTCCCCCCTTTTTGGGCCTTTGCCACCAACTTTTTTTAGTTTAATTTCACCATATTGCTAATTTGGCTATAGCTAGTTGAGGTGCCACTTTTATTTGATGCAAGAGCTNGGGAGGTAGAAAATGCCTTTAGTTCCCCCCTTTATGGGCCTTTGCCACCAACTTTTTTTAGTTTAATTTCACCATATTGCTAATTTGGCTATAGCTAGTTGAGGTGCCACTTTTATTTGATGCAAGAGCTTCCTAATTTAGTGTTTCCAGGTCTTTTATCATTGAATTCATGTTCTAGACTGAATTGGTTGTCCTCTTTGATTGGCAAACATCAAAATAGAAGAATGCTGGGGGAGGACTGGTAGGGGGGTGGGGAGGAAGGAAGGATGATAGGAATAACAATCATTTTCAAATCTGTTCATTTTCTTTTGTTTTATGGTTGTTGGAAAGTGGGACTGATGCAGAACTATTAAAAAAAGAAGTAAATCTATTGGCAATCCCATACATCTTGTTTCCTAGAATACATGTTTTATAGGATGGTAATATAAGCCAAATGATTGGTGCTGCTAAAATTGTAACATTTTAGTAGAAATGAAATACTAAGCGTGAAGAAGGAAAAAAAAAAGGAATGAATTTTTCTTTAGTGTGTTTGAGGTATGTGATTATAAATAATGTTGTCAAAAGAATCATTGTTCCCATAATATTTTTACTATTTGAATGTTGCTAGTTGGTCAAAAGAGCCAAAACTTTTTCAGTCCTCTTGATTGACGATGTAAAGGTTTAGAAGTGACTAAAGCTGGTGCTTGTCTTTGTGTTTGTACAGCGAGTCCTGACCCATGTTCTTGAGGAAGCAGGCTACTCAAAGGATTCTTTGCTAGGTTTATCTGACTTTATGAAGGTCAGATCAGTTTACACTATCATGAGTACTTGGTACAACCTGAATATTTATTTATCCTGGGTTTGGATGTCTGGACGTGGATGTCAAAATTCTAAAATAGTATTGTCTATTTGTTGTTTGTATGGTGCTCCCTCCCTCTCTCTCTCTCTCTCATTTACATTGTATTATGCTATGAAGTCCTTCTATGTGACAATGATATAGTATCAAAAGGTAAGCTCTTGTGCATAACATGGTGTGACAAATGACAGTAGCATTTTATGCCATGGTATGAGTACAACATGTGATAATAATGTTGGACATGTGCACTTTAACTAGCATGCATACTCCTAAAGAGATGTCACACAGTGTTGACACTTTCCCACATAGTCTGACACATCTATAATATGTCTGGACTATCAATCTTGAATTCATGCTTTCCTTTTTCTTTTATTTTCTGAGGAAAGACTGTGCGGGAGGATTGTTACGAGAACCAGAATTATTGTTGTCGTGTAAATCATATAATGAGCACGCGCAATTTTGTATGATGACAAGGCAGCCCTTTCATGCAAGCAAAATGCGAAAAGTTTGGTTTGCACTGTTAAACCACTAACTCATCCAAAAAGTTAAGATGTTTAGGTGCAATATAAATATTTACTTACACTAACCCCTCCCCTTATGTGCAGGCAAAGCCTGGGTCAAATATGTGAAGTCTTAAAATTACCAGTGTGGTGATGAGATTTGAACTAAGACCTCTAGTGCTAATACCATGTTAGACTAACAACTCATCTTAAAATTGAAATTTCTAGAAAGGGTGTAACATAGATATCTACATACCTTGAAATGCACCTAGTTTAGCCACAAGTTTGATGGTATTTGACTGCACTATCTGTCTGCAATGTTGTAAATATTGGGGTTAATAGCACTTTTGGGACCTAAAATATGTATTTTTTGTCATATTAGTCCTCATTATATCAATTTTGTCAATTTAGTCCCTAAAGTACGTAATTTGTGTCACTTTGGTCTCTTATCATACAATTCGTCAAGTTTTTTTTGATAGAAGTGACTACGTGTCAATTTTTTAGAAGGTATCACATACCCAATATGTGATTATTCTATTAAAAACTTAACAGTCCGACTATGTAGGAACCAAAATAACACGAATTGAATACTTTATGGACCAAATTGACAAAATTGATACAATGAGGACTAAAATGACAAAAAATACATAGTTTAGGGATCAAAAGTGCTATTAATCCTAAATATTATTACTGTTGAAATATAAATATTTAAGTTACACCATCTTCAACAGCTTAAGGTTTTGGAGTAGATAATTATTTAACACTGTATCAGAGCACGAGCACCTATGATCGAATCTCGCCCCATTTTATTTATTAAAAGATTTTTGTTTGCTAGTCCAAAATTCAACTTGCATGTGAGGGGACGTATTTCAGCTTAAACTTTTAGAGTGGATGGTTGTTTAACAATTACATTACAAAACATCATGTTCACTGGTTCATGTCCTGTTTTTGTCTATAAATGTTCTCCTTACCTTTTTGGAACTACAGAATTCTTGGATTTTTAGACTTCCCTTAGACAAAATAATGGATAATTTTCTGCAATAAGCCCAACTCTGTGTAGCTGACGCTGTAGTTTCCTTGAACATTCTGTTGAGTGAAAAAAAAAACCTTCGTATTGGTAAGAAATGTCTGTTATAAATTTTATTTTAGGCATGTAAGTGACTTGCTAAATTTCACTATTTTAGGTTTAATACTCCTTACAAAATTAATTATCCCTATTGTTTTTACAGATACTTGGCAACTCTGGCTTGAAGATGGAAGTTGAGGTTCCGGTAGATTAGATACTGGTGATGGGTTGGAAGTTACAATTTTAAGATTGGGATTTTGGTTTTCTGTATCATTTTCACCTTGAAACAAAGTGACTTTGGCACTATTAGCAACAAATTGTTCTGCAAAATTGTTATTATTCAATGGTCGAATGCATTTACAGTTTCATGGTTAATCACTTCTCGGGTCTTGGTAACTAAGACAGATACTCACTTGCAGTCAGTAATACTTTTAATTGTGGCCACCATTCCAGGTTCAGGTGCTTTTTGATTCATTTTGCATATTATAGGTCACTGTAATCTCCATGTGATGGTGTAGTTTCTTGAGGGCTCTTGCAAGTTGAAGGGTGTTAACAAGGATGTGTTTTAGAAATGTCATATTTTACAGATTGTTCAGGGCATGAATGGATTTCATATTCCATGCTTGATTTCAGGTTACCATTGCATAAGGATGAGTTAAAGTGCATGATAGTGGGTCCACTCTAACACACTTTCTCTTCAATTTTCTTCTTGACACATCATTAACCATTCATTCATTCGGGACCCATTGTATACAAGTGGTCTTTCACTCATCAATAGAGGGTCTCTCATTTATTAATGATAGATGATATGCCAATAAGAGAATTGAAAGAAAAGCATATTGGAGGTGATTTAGATCGAGGAAAAACATGGTTATCAAAATCTCTATGCGGATCATAGAATTTTACAATCTAATATAAGAAAATTGATCTTAATCTCTCAAAACATCCCTAGAGTGATCATGGTTAGATTTGTCTTTAAATTTCNGAGGAAAAACATGGTTATCAAAATCTCTATGCGGATCATAGAATTTTACAATCTAATATAAGAAAATTGTTCTTAATCTCTCAAAACATCCCTAGAGTGATCATGGTTAGATTTGTCTTTAAATTTCACAATCTTTTGCTTCTTTTTTTTCATTGATGTTGAGCAGTCAAAATTATTTATTTAATAATCTTTCAATTTTTCTGTCTATCATNTCACAATCTTTTGCTTCTTTTTTTTCATTGATGTTGAGCAGTCAAAATTATTTATTTAATAATCTTTCAATTTTTCTGTCTATCATCTGATCTCCATAACAAGATCAACGGCCTACTTTTACTTTTCAATTTTCTTCAATGGTTAGATTGTGCTCCTCATATTTTAATCATCTCTCTTAACATTTCTACATTTTGCATATATAATTAGCTTGTTTTACTTTTGTTTTCAAGAATGTTATATTGTTACGTATATTTTTCGTATCATTTTTTTAGTTCAGCATCGTAAATTCAGATTCTCTAGTATTACCATCAATCAAAGGTAGGATCCCAATTACTCTCGCATATTCATATCAAGAACTTAATTTATTTTTGGGTAAAAAACACGAACACTCCTTGAGTTTTGGTAATTTTATATGGATATCTCCTGACATTTTATAAATAATATAGAGACCCCCTGAAGTTTGAAACTCTTTGCACGGAGACCCTTTTCAGTCTCCCTTCCGTCAATGTTGCTAATAAAAAATGATGATTTCATTCCAAAATTTTTATTATTTTTACAATTGTCCTTCTCCAAATTTAGTACTCAAAAAAATTGATATAATGTAGTACCCCAAAAAATTGATTAGATGAATTTTAATATTAATTTTGATAACAATAAAAATTAATTTGACAAAATTAAATGTCAATTTGATAAAATTAAATATTATTTTATAATCTAAAGTTTATTTTGTGTTGAATATTATTTGTTATTGATCAAATCAAACACGAAATTGACTTTAAATTATATTTTTGACATTATTATCAATTTTTTTTGGTATTAAATTTTTTTAAACTATCATTTTTTTCAAATTTTTGGTCAACTTTTTAATTTACTTTCATTTTTTTTTTACATGAATAAGAGGTTTTTGAGTTTACCAAGTGAAGGAAAGTGATTTTCTTTAAAAAAAAAAAAAAGTGGGGGTAAACAATTGATTTGGTTTAAGTATACGTAGTTAAATCTCAACCAAAAAAAAGAGGGAAGGCGTTATGCTACTAAAAAAAATATGTTTTTTAATTTTATGTGTTAAAATATAAATTTTTAAGTTTATCTATAATAAAAAATTTAATATTTCAAGTCAATTTTGTGTTAGTTTAATAAACCTTAAATAATATTTAACACGAAATGAACCTTAGATTGTAAATTAATATAAAATTTTATTAAATTGACATTTAATTTTGTTCAATTTATATTCAACTTTGTCGAATTAATATCAAATTAATTTTTACTGTTATCAAATTAATATTGAAATTCATTTAATCAATTTATTTGGATACTAAATTATATCAATTTTTTGGATACTAAATTAAATTTTATTTGATTTTATTAAATTTTTAATTTTTTTGAGTACTAAATTTGGAGTATGGCACTTGTGAAAATAATAAATAAAACTGGGATGAAATCATCATTTTTCGTTAGCAATGATGGAAGGGAGACAAAGGAGGTCTCCATGTTATTTGTAAAATGTTAGGGGGTGTCTGTGTTTTTACAACTTATTTTTTTATTTTTTGGGGTACATAAAAGGAGATAATTGAGACAAGTAAAATAGTGTCCTACAAAATAATATTTAAACAATAGAACAACCCTTAACACCCTCCCTTAAAGTGGAGCACATAGATTTAAAAAAAAAAAAAAAAAAAAAGACCAAACAAAGACTACTAAAGGTTGACAAACAATAATCTCTTTTTTCATTATAAGATTCTAATTAAAATAACAATCAATTTCGATATATTTAATAAACTCATGAATAATGGATCATTAACACTCACAAAAGTGTCTGCTTACAAAAATATAGTTGCATAAGGGTTAGAAGATCAATTAGCTTATCACAAACTAGAGAGCAGAACAAAGACTGATACTTTTATTGGATCAAGCAACCTCAATTCTCATAAAGTAGCGAAGAAGATCCAAGTATTTGGTGTGAAACTACTTTCCTAAATAGATCCTAAGGGAATAAATACCTCTGAGTATTATTGCTAATAACAATGTCATCAACATACATAATGAGAAATATGATACCGATAGAGGAATGATCGGTGAACACTAGAAATAATCTGAAATACAACGGTGAAAAACAAATTGGAGCACAAAGACACTAAACCTATTAGACCATGCACGATGATTGTATAAGACCATACAATATTTTCTTCAAACGATGTATTTATTGTTCTTTTACCAAAACAACATCGCTCGGTGGCTGGCTAAATCATGTATACTACCTCTTGTAGATCCTCATATAGAAAAATAGTCTTTATATCAATGTGATATGAAAGTCAATCAAAACTTTCTACAATAGAAAATGAAACTGTAACAGGGTTAAGACGTGCAAAAGAAGACAAAGTCATAGTACTCCAAACATATGTTTGGATGTAGCCATTGACAATCAATCAGACCATTAGGCACCCAAGAGAGTCATCTGGATGGTACTTCACAACATAGACTAAACGACAACTAACAAATTACACACCAAAATGAAGAGAAATGAGATCTCATATTCAATTCTCATTAAGTCTATTGATTCCTTACCCATAACTAGTTTCTATCGATCCAACAAATCACCTAAAATAACAAGCATGAAGAGATGATCTTTCACATGTATTTCCCTCGTCGAAAATTGTTGGTGCCATGTTCATGTAACATTACTTTATTATTTTGGTAAGCTGCTGATGTCATTGACTAATTATATTATTATTTTGGTAAGCTGCCGATATCAAATTAAATTACACGCTGGTTGAGTGTTGGGTTTTGAAGGAGAAGGAAAATGAAACAAATAATAGAGATTGTTGTCCTATTGGTAGGACGGTTGTTGCCTACACTCTAACACATACTCATATTACTAAGATAATAAAAAGCAATTATAATATCTTCTTACACACAAGAATATTCTGACAGAGATACGAACCCTAAAAGAGGAAGTGTGTGTGTGTGTATGGACATTTACCCACCATGATGAGGTCTAAAGATATTGAAAAATACTACATAATTCAAATGAAACTCAAAAGATGTAATCCTAAATGTATATCATTCTTTCAATGAGTGTTGGACGAGTAGATTTTATTGAAAAAATTGATGAAACTCACTCATCCAATGGATGATATACATTTACGTTACAATTTTTTTAATTTTATTTGAATTATGTATCATTACTCATAGGTATTTGAGCCTTACGGTACACTCTAATGAGTTTTAGGACCCCTGATCTCTATCACCAGTGATATTTTTTGAAGAGGAATGTTATTTGGACTTAATTTATTGATTACATTTTTTGACTAATTTATTATAATTATGGATTAACAATGGAATTAGGTCGGCAAATTAATTAGATCTAAAGTATTACTCCAAAAGCTTAAGTTATTGGAGAGAGGATTTATATTTCAACGCGCCTCCTTACTTGCAGGCTAGATTTTGGGCTTAGCTCATGGAAATCTTTTTAATAATTAAGATGGCGGCGAGATTCGAACACAAAATTTCATGCTCTGATAACATGTTAAATAACTATCTATTCTAAAAACTTAAGTTATTAAAGAAAATATAACTTAAGTATGTATAATTCAACACAGATAACACTACTCATGTTTTAAATGCCAAACATTAACTAGAATTTAGTTTTATCTCTGAAATTTCATGGATTTTTTGCCAAAACTTTTTGGTTGAATGTTAATTTCAGGTTGAGACTGAAAAGTTAGAGCAACCCATCAATTTTCTGAATATGTCCTCCCAATCAAGATAACCAAACTTTTCTTTTATATGCTGAAATCGTTTTCTAAAATTTTGTATTATAAATCGATAGTAATATTATCGGGATCTAGTTTGTTAACATAATTTCTTGACCTATCAGAGTTATCAGATTGACTGTGAACCCCATAGTATTAATTGAGACCCACTAACAATCAAAGGATTTTGTTCGATTAGCTGATATCGAAATTTAAATGTGTATAATAAATTAATAGTAATATTATCAGGATTTAATTTATTGACCAATCAGGGGTATTGGATTGACAATAAACACCAGTATTAACTGAGATCTATTATCGATTAAAGAATTGTGTTGGATTAGGTTAGTAATTTAGGACTAACTAATATTATTCTAAATCAAAAGCTTAATACAATATTTTTCGTTGTATACCCCGCAATTGAAATGATTCAAAACCTCAATGTTTAAATGAAATTTCTGGAAAAAAATGTGACATTTGCAAAATAATTAACATGGATGAATGTCATAAACCTAATTTAGATGAATAAACATCAATTCAGTTCCTAATTACTTCTTTTTTTTTTTGGGTCTGAATAGAGATTAATTGTTATGTCAGCAAAAAATATTAATTCTTATGTTGGTAAAAATGGAATAAAGTAGCCATGTCCTAAAACAGCCTTTGATTGTCAAATTTTATGGATCTAAACCCATCTAATGCTTTTTCCTTCAAGTTCTTTAAAAGGTATATCATTCACCATTAATTTACGGAAACCCATTTTTTATAAGTGTGTCCTTTGGCATATCAAACGTGTCGGGTGAAACAGATTCGTATTTGATCTTAACGGGTTTGTGTCAAAAAATATTTTACAAATACTCAATTCATTTATTAATTCATGTCTAACAAATTGTGTCATATTAAATTTGTGTCGTATATAAATCGTGAGTAATCGGTATATACACGAGTCGTGTCGTGTATTTTTTTAATTGGCTTACCCCATATTCGATTCATTTATTAATCATGTTGATCCGAGTGCACTCGTTTACAAAACAAGTGACTTAAGAAAGACTCAAACCCTCTAATTTTGTATCATATTAATAGACCGTGTCATATTTTAGAACCCCTATCTCCAACTATATACGGTGAATGAATTATTCTTAGAGAAAATTAAAGAAATTGGAGAGGATTTAAGCTAAATCTTAAGAACATACAAATAAATATCCGTCTATATTAAGGATCAAATCGATATCATTTTCATAATACAATTAAAGATGTTTTACAATTAATGAGACCTCAAACCTCTATTAATTTAACATAAGAATGCAATTCGGATGGGTTAGGCGATTGAGAGCTCAACCTAGTCTCAAATCAAGAAGCAAAAAATCATCAATCCAAGTTCAATATGTCACACAACTCGGGCTATATTTGAGTCTAAACTCCATTTTTACAATGACTTAAAATCCTTAGTTTTGTTTCATTATAACATAAAACACCATTAATCGGGAAGAAATAAGTTTTCAAAAGATATTACTTATGTAAACCAATTAGTCTAGCCTAGTTGATCACTTCTAATAGTCCTACCTAGGAATTTAGGGAGTCAAATCCCTATCAAAATAAATATTGGTCTCTTAGGTTCCTCTTTAGTAGAATTGTATTAACCTCATAGGGTAATTTAAATAATAACAAAAACGAGTTATAAATTTAAACGTCTTGAATTTAAATTTTGACCTATTATTGATCTGATCAAAAAAGAGATTAGTGAAAATACAAACAAACTGACTCGAACACATGTTGAAGCCAAAAAAAAAAAGTAGAGTTTTATTATACTTTTCTTTGTTCATTTTTTGGAGAGTGGTAGTAATTTTTTTTTTTTTCAGACTTGCAATCTATTTTTTTTCAGACTTCAATTTATAACAATAATCTGTCGGAGACATTCACTGTATATACATGTACCATACATGCAAGTGGCATTAAANAAACAAGTGACTTAAGAAAGACTCAAACCCTCTAATTTTGTATCATATTAATAGATCGTGTCATATTTTAAAACCCCTACCTCCAACTATATACGGTGAATGAATTATTCTTAGAGAAAATTAAAGAAATTGGAGAGGATTTAAGCTAAATCTTAAGAACATACAAATAAATATCCGTCTATATTAAGGATCAAATCGATATCATTTTCATAATACAATTAAAGATGTTTTACAATTAATGAGACCTCAAACCTCTATTAATTTAACATAAGAATGCAATTCGGATGGGTTAGGCGATTGAGAGCTCAACCTAGTCTCAAATCAAGAAGCAAAAAATCATCAATCCAAGTTCAATATGTCACACAACTCGGGCTATATTTGAGTCTAAACTCCATTTTTACAATGACTTAAAATCCTTAGTTTTGTTTCATTATAACATAAAACACCATTAATCAGGAAGAAATAAGTTTTCAAAAGATATTACTTATGTAAACCAATTAGTCTAGCCTAGTTGATCACTTCTAATAGTCCTACCTAGGAATTTAGGGAGTCAAATCCCTATCAAAATAAATATTGGTCTCTTAGGTTCCTCTTTAGTAGAATTGTATTAACCTCATAGGGTAATTTAAATAATAACAAAAACGAGTTATAAATTTAAACGTCTTGAATTTAAATTTTGACCTATTATTGATCTGATCAAAAAAGAGATTAGTGAAAATACAAACAAACTGACTCGAACACATGTTGAAGCCAAAAAAAAAAAGTAGAGTTTTATTATACTTTTCTTTGTTCATTTTTTGGAGAGTGGTAGTAATTTTTTTTTTTTTCAGACTTGCAATCTATTTTTTTTCAGACTTCAATTTATAACAATAATCTGTCGGAGACATTCACTGTATATACATGTACCATACATGCAAGTGGCATTAAATAAGATTTCGTGAATGTTGGTTCAAATGGGGTATTCTAAGGGAGGAATCAATTGGTTTTTATGATTCTATGTTGGGAAAATGATATGAAACTTGAAATTATAGACATAAAAATTAAGTTAAGTTATACTTTGACCCCCTAAATAAATTATAGAATTGATTTTACTTTGTCTTAATCATAAACGTCCCTTATCTTTTCAGATAAAAATTATTAACATGTTAGGATAAAATAAAAAAGATTACATAATTCAGGGACAGAATGAAATGAAACAGACGTTAATAATTGAGAAATTTGAAACTAATTACATAGTGAAGGGTATAATGTTAAAAATATGATAGTTTAGGGGTAAGTAAAAAAGTCATAATTAAGGGGGTCAAAGTATAATTTATTCTAAAAGATAATACAAAAGTTAATTTTGGAAATATGACAAGAGTGAGGGGTAAAAAAGAGATTGCACGAGCTGCCATTTAAGCTTAGCGCGGGATTCGGAGGCCACGTTAAATTGTGGTCTGTGTATACTCCTCTCTCCTCTCTCAGACGCATTTCTAACGGACGTACCGGTTCCTTCTCTCTGTTCTCTCCCCCATCGTCTCTCCCTTTCTCTCTCCTCTTCTCTCTCTCTCACAATCTTCAGAGAGAGACGAGATAGAGAAATATATTGCAGAGAGAGAACGAAACATTGAGAATCAACTTATATTTGAAAACATATAGACAGAGGACCTGAACCCATCATCATCATCCGCACTAATAACGACCCAATTTGAATTCAATTTCACCCACATACCCATTTTCGAAAAGATATGAGAAGGTCATTCTTGATTCATTTCTTCTTAGATTTCCTCTCCATAATTTCTTTCCCTTTTTTTCTTTCAAATTCTGTAATTTTTCTGTTACGTTTTGATTTGCGGTGTTTGAATTTTTTTTTTTTGCAGGAATCTGGATTGTGTATAGAAATTGGATTTGGAAGATTCCATTTATATTCTCTCTCCATTTTTCATTAATGGGGGGAATGTCTTCGGACAATGTACATGGACTTGTTTTAGCTCTATCGTCCAGTATCTTTATTGGGTCTAGCTTTATTGTCAAGAAGAAAGGTTTACAAAAAGCTGGGGATAAAGGAACCAGAGCAGGTTCAATTTGCTTTCTTTTAAAGCTTTGCATATAAACGTAATCTTCATCATCATTGTTGGCATAATTGCATAGCATCAAACAAGTCATGAGTATATAAACTGTAAGGGATTAAATTCACACCGGGATATCCTCCCCACCGAAGGATTCTGGTGGGCCTGACCTCTTCCTAGGGCAAACCAGTAGCCTTTACCTCTCAGTGTCCATGATGACCTCGTCCCACATCCACTGAGAGTCGTCTCCCCCCCATATAAGCCTTGCTAGTGGGTACCTCCTCCATATGAAGCGTAGGCTTATATGGGGGGGAGACGACTCTCGGTCAATGTGGGACGAGGTCCTCATGGGCACCGAGAGGTAAAGGCTACTAGATTGCCCTAGGAAGGGGTCCAGGCCAGTCAGAATCCCTTGGTGGGGGGAGGATATCCCAGTGCTGATTTAATCCCTTACAAAAATGCGTCTTTTGGTCGACAGGATTGCCTCCCTCCGAAAGGATTTTGGCTGGACCTCTTCCTAGGGCAATCCAGTAGCCTTTACCTCTTAGTGCCCATGAGGACCTCGTCCCACATCAACCGAGAGTCGTCTCCTCCCCCGCATATAAGACATCGACTAAGAGTCGTCTCCTCCCCCGCATATAAGAGTCGTCTACCCCCGGCAATCCAGTAGCCTTTACCTCTTAGTGCCCATGAGGACCTCGTCCCATATCGACCGAGAGTCGTCTCCTCCCCCTCATATAAGACATCGACTGAGAGTCGTCTACTCCCGCATATAAGTCTACGCTTCATATGGAGGAGGTACCCACTAGCACTTGATCTAGTGGGTACCTCCTCCATATGAAGCGTAGGCTTATATGGGAGGGAGACAACTCTCAGTCGATATGGGACGAGGTCCTCATGGGCACTGAGAGTTAAAGGCTACTAGATTGCCCTAGGAAGGGGTCCAGGTCAGTCAGAATCCTTCGTGGAGGGAGGATATCCCGGTGCGGATTAATNAGAACTTAATTTATTTTTGGGTAAAAAACACGAACACTCCTTGAGTTTTGGTAATATTATATGGATTTCTCCTGACATTTTATAAATAATATAAAGACCCCCTGAAGTTTGAAACTCTTTGCACGGAGACCCTTTTCCGTCTCCCTTCCGTCAATGTTGCTAATAAAAAATGATGATTTCATTCCAAAATTTTTTATTATTTTTACAATTGTCCTTTTCCAAATTTAGTACTCAAAAAAATTGATTTAATGTAGTACCCCAAAAAATTGATTAGATGAATTTTAATATTAATTTTGATAACAATNTCCAAATTTAGTACTCAAAAAAATTGATATAATGTAGTACCCCAAAAAATTGATTAGATGAATTTTAATATTAATTTTGATAACAATAAAAATTAATTTGACAAAATTAAATGTCAATTTGATAAAATTAAATATTATTTTATAATCTAAAGTTTATTTTGTGTTGAATATTATTTGTTATTGATCAAATCAAACACGAAATTGACTTTAAATTATATTTTTGACATTATTATCAATTTTTTTTGGTATTAAATTTTTTTAAACTATCATTTTTTTCAAATTTTTGGTCAACTTTTTAATTTACTTTCATTTTTTTTTTACATGAATAAGAGGTTTTTGAGTTTACCAAGTGAAGGAAAGTGATTTTCTTTAAAAAAAAAAAAAAGTGGGGGTAAACAATTGATTTGGTTTAAGTATACGTAGTTAAATCTCAACCANAATTTTTTTTGGTATTAAATTTTTTTAAACTATCATTTTTTTCAAATTTTTGGTCAACTTTTTAATTTACTTTCATTTTTTTTTTACATGAATAAGAGGTTTTTGAGTTTACCAAGTGAAGGAAAGTGATTTTCTTTAAAAAAAAAAAAAGTGGGGGTAAACAATTGATTTGGTTTAAGTATACGTAGTTAAATCTCAACCAAAAAAAAAAAAGAGGGAAGGCGTTATGCTACTAAAAAAAATATGTTTTTTAATTTTATGTGTTAAAATATAAATTTTTAAGTTTATCTATAATAAAAAATTTAATATTTCAAGTCAATTTTGTGTTAGTTTAATAAACCTTAAATAATATTTAACACGAAATGAACCTTAGATTGTAAATTAATATAAAATTTTATTAAATTGACATTTAATTTTGTTCAATTTATATTCAACTTTGTCGAATTAATATCAAATTAATTTTTACTGTTATCAAATTAATATTGAAATTCATTTAATCAATTTATTTGGATATTAAATTATATCAATTTTTTGGATACTAAATTAAATTTTATTTGATTTTATTAAATTTTTAATTTTTTTGAGTACTAAATTTGGAGTATGGCACTTGTGAAAATAATAAATAAAACTGGGATGAAATCATCATTTTTCGTTAGCAATGATGGAAGGGAGACAAAGGAGGTCTCCATGTTATTTGTAAAATGTTAGGGGGTGTCTGTGTTTTTACAACTTATTTTTTTATTTTTTGGGGTACATAAAAGGAGATAATTGAGACAAGTAAAATAGTGTCCTACAAAATAATATTTAAACAATAGAACAACCCTTAACACCCTCCCTTAAAGTGGAGCACATAGATTTAAAAAAAAAAAAAAAGAAAGACCAAACAAAGACTACTAAAGGTTGACAAACAATAATCTCTTTTTTCATTATAAGATTCTAATTAAAATAACAATCAATTTCGATATATTTAATAAACTCATGAATTATGGATCATTAACACTCACAAAAGTGTCTGCTTACAAAAATATAGTTGCATAAGGGTTAGAAGATCAATTAGCTTATCACAAACTAGAGAGCAGAACAAAGACTGATACTTTTATTGGATCAAGCAACCTCAATTCTCATAAAGTAGCGAAGAAGATCCAAGTATTTGGTGTGAAACTACTTTCCTAAATAGATCCTAAGGGAATAAATACCTTTGAGTATTATTGCTAATAACAATGTCATCAACATACATAATGAGAAATATGATACCGATAGAGGAATGATCGGTGAACACTAGAAATAATCTGAAATACAACGGTGAAAAACAAATTGGAGCACAAAGACACTAAACCTATTAGACCATGCACGATGATTGTATAAGACCATACAATATTTTCTTCAAACGATGTATTTATTGTTCTTTTACCAAAACAACATCGCTCGGTGGCCGGCTAAATCATGTATACTACCTCTTGTAGATCCTCATATAGAAAAATAGTCTTTATATCAATGTGATATGAAAGTCAATCAAAACTTTCTACAATAGAAAATGAAACTGTAACAGGGTTAAGACGTGCAAAAGAAGACAAAGTCATAGTACTCCAAACATATGTTTGGATGTAGCCATTGACAATCAATCAGACCATTAGGCACCCAAGAGAGTCATCTGGATGGTACTTCACAACATAGACTAAACGACAACTAACAAATTACACACCAAAATGAAGAGAAATGAGATCTCATATTCAATTCTCATTAAGTCTATTGATTCCTTACCCATAACTAGTTTCTATCGATCCAACAAATCACCTAAAATAACAAGCATGAAGAGATGATCTTTCACATGTATTTCCCTCGTCGAAAATTGTTGGTGCCATGTTCATGTAACATTACTTTATTNATCTTTCACATGTATTTCCCTCGTCGAAAATTGTTGGTGCCATGTTCATGTAACAGTACTTTATTATTTTGGTAAGCTGCTGATGTCATTGACTAATTATAAGGGTTTTTTTGTTAAGATAACTTCTATTATTTTTTAGCAATTTCTTACTTTACAACGTTGCTCCGATATCAAATTACATTACACGCTGGTTGAGTGTTGGGTTTTGAAGGAGAAGGAAAATGAAACAAATAATAGAGATTGTTGTCCTATTGGTAGGACGGTTGTTGCCTACACTCTAACACATACTCATATTACTAAGATAATAAAAAGCAGTTATAATATCTTCTTACACACAAGAATATTCTGACAGAGATACGAACCCTAAAAGAGGAAGTGTGTGTGTGTGTGGACATTTACGCACCATGATGAGGCCTACAGATATTGAAAAATACTACATAATTCAAATGAAACTCAAAAGATGTAACCCTAAATGTATATCATTCTTTCAATGAGTGTTGGACGAGTAGGTTTTACTGAAAAAATTGATGAAACTCACTCATTCAATGGATGATATACATTTACGTTACAATTTTTTTAATTTTATTTGAATTATGTATCATTACTCATAGGTATTTGAGCCTTACAGTACACTCTAATGGGTTTTAGGACCCCTGATCTCTATCACCAGTGATAGTTTTTGAAGAGGAATGTTATTTGGACTTAATTTATTGATTATATTTTTTGACTAATTTATTATAATTATGGATTAACAATGGAATTGGGTCGGCAAATTAATTAGATCTAAAGTATTACTCCAAAAGCTTAAGTTATTGGAGAGAGGATTTATATTTCAACACGCCTCCTTACTTGCAGGCTAGATTTTGGGCTTAGCTCATGGAAATCTTTTTAATAATTAAGATGGCGGCGAGATTCGAACACAAAATCTCATGCTCTGATAACATGTTAAATAACTATCTATCTATTCTAAAAACTTAAGTTATTAAAGAAAATATAACTTAAGTATGTATACTTCAACACAGATAACACTACTCATGTTTTAAATGCCAAACATTAACTAGACTTTAGTTTTCTCTCTGAAATTTCATGGATTTTTTGCCAAAACTTTTTGGTTGAATGTTACTTTCAGGTTGAGACTGAAAAGTTAGAGCAACCCATCAATTTTCTGAATATGTCCTCCCAATCAAGATAACCAAACTTTTCTTTTATATGATGAAATCGTTTTCTAAAATTTTGTATTATAAATCGATAGTAATATTATCGGGATCTAGTTTGTTAACCTAATTTCTTGACCTATCAGAGTTATCAGATTATTATCGGGATCTAGTTTGTTAACCTAATTTCTTGACCTATCAGAGTTATCAGATTGACTGTGAACCCCATAGTATTAATTGAGACCCACTAACAATCAAAGGATTTTGTTCGATTCGCTGATATCGAAATTTAAATGTGTATAATAAATTAATAGTAATATTATCAGGATTTAATTTACTGACCAATCAGGGGTATTGGATTGACAATAAACACCAGTATTAACTGAGATCTATTATCGATTAAAGAATTGTGTTGGATTAGGTTAGTAATTTAGGACTAACTAATATTATTCTAAATCAAAAGCTTAATACAATATTTTTCGTTGTATACCCCGCAATTGAAATGATTCAAAACCTCAATGTTTAAATGAAATTTCTGGAAAAAAATGTGACATTTGCAAAATAATTAACATGGATGAATGTCATAAACCTAATTTAGATGAATAAACATCAATTTATTTCCTAATTACTTCTTTTTTTTTTTGGGTCTGAATAGAGATTAATTGTTATGTCAGCAAAAAATATTAATTCTTATGTTGGTAAAAATGGAATAAAGTAGCCATGTCCTAAAACAGCCTTTGATTGTCAAATTTTATGGATCTAAACCCATCTAATGCTTTTTCCTTCAAGTTCTTTAAAAGGTATATCATTCACCATTAATTTACGGAAACCCATTTTTTATAAGTGTGTCCTTTGGCATATCAAACGTGTCGGGTGAAACAGATTCGTATTTGATCTTAACGGGTTTGTGTCAAAAAATATTTTACAAATACTCAATTCGTTTATTAATTCATGTCTAACAAATTGTGTCATATTAAATTTGTGTCGTATATAAATCGTGAGTAATCGGTATATACACGAGTCGTGTCGTGTATTTTTTTAATTGGCTTACCCCATATTCGATTCATTTATTAATCATGTTGATCCGAGTGCACTCGTTTACAAAACAAGTGACTTAAGAAAGACTCAAACCCTCTAATTTTGTATCATATTAATAGACCGTGTCATATTTTAGAACCCCTATCTCCAACTATATACGGTGAATGAATTATTCTTAGAGAAAATTAAAGAAATTGGAGAGGATTTAAGCTAAATCTTAAGAACATACAAATAAATATCCGTCTATATTAAGGATCAAATCGATATCATTTTCATAATACAATTAAAGATGTTTTACAATTAATGAGACCTCAAACCTCTATTAATTTAACATAAGAATGCAATTCGGATGGGTTAGGCGATTGAGAGCTCAACCTAGTCTCAAATCAAGAAGCAAAAAATCATCAATCCAAGTTCAATATGTCACACAACTCGGGCTATATTTGAGTCTAAACTCCATTTTTACAATGACTTAAAATCCTTAGTTTTGTTTCATTATAACATAAAACACCATTAATCAGGAAGAAATAAGTTTTCAAAAGATATTACTTATGTAAACCAATTAGTCTAGCCTAGTTGATCACTTCTAATAGTCCTACCTAGGAATTTAGGGAGTCAAATCCCTATCAAAATAAATATTGGTCTCTTAGGTTCCTNTATTACTTATGTAAACCAATTAGTCTAGCCTAGTTGATCACTTCTAATAGTCCTACCTAGGAATTTAGGGAGTCAAATCCCTATCAAAATAAATATTGGTCGCTTAGGTTCCCTCTTTAGTAGAATTGTATTAACCTCATAGAGTAATTTAAGTAATAATAAAAACGAGTTGTAAATTTAAACGTCCTGAATTTAAATTTTGACCTATTATTGATCTGATCAAAAAAGAGATTAGTGAAAATACAAACAAACTGACTCGGACCCACCTGCTGTTGAAGCCAAAAAAAAAAGTAGAGTTGTATTATACTTTTCTTTGTTCATTTTTTGGAGAGTGGTAGTAATTTTTTTTTTTTTCAGACTTCAATTTATAATAATTATCTGTCGGAGACATTCACTGTATATACATGTACCATACATGCAAGTGGCATTAAATAAGATTTCGTGAATGTTGGTTCAAATGGGGTATTCTAAGGGAGGAATCAATTGGTTTTTATGATTCTATGTTGGGAAAATGATATGAAACTTGAAATTATAGACATAAAAATTAAGTTAAGTTATACTTTGACCCCCTAAATTATAGAATTGATTTTACTTTGTCTTAATCATAAACGTCCCTTATCTTTTCAGATAAAAATTATTAACATGTTAGGATAAAATAAAAAAGATTACATAATTCAGGGGACAGAATGAAATGAAACAGACGTTAATAATTGAGAAATTTGAAACTAATTACATAGTGAAGGGTATAATGTTAAAAATATGATAGTTTAGGGGTAAGTAAAAAAAGTCATAATTAAGGGGGTCAAAGTATAATTTATTCTAAAAGATAATACAAAAGTTAATTTTGGAAATATGACAAGAGTGAGGGGTAAAAAAGAGATTGCACGAGCTGCCATTTAAGCTTAGCGCGGGATTCGGAGGCCACGTTAAATTGTGGTCTGTGTATACTCCTCTCTCCTCTCTCAGACGCATTTCTAACGGACGTACCGGTTCCTTCTCTCTGTTCTCTCCCCCATCGTCTCTCCCTTTCTCTCTCCTCTTCTCTCTCTCTCACAATCTTCAGAGAGAGACGAGATAGAGAAATATATTGCAGAGAGAGAACGAAACATTGAGAATCAACTTGTATTTGAAAACATATAGACAGAGGACCTGAACCCATCATCATCATCCGCACTAATAACGACCCAATTTGAATTCAATTTCACCCACATACCCATTTTCGAAAAGATATGAGAAGGTCATTCTTGATTCATTTCTTCTTAGATTTCCTCTCCATAATTTCTTTCCCTTTTTTTCTTTCAAATTCTGTAATTTTTCTGTTACGTTTTGATTTGCGGTGTTTGAATTTTTTTTTTTTGCAGGAATCTGGATTGTGTATAGAAATTGGATTTGGAAGATTCCATTTATATTCTCTCTCCATTTTTCATTAATGGGGGGAATGTCTTCGGACAATGTACATGGACTTGTTTTAGCTCTATCGTCCAGTATCTTTATTGGGTCTAGCTTTATTGTCAAGAAGAAAGGTTTACAAAAAGCTGGGGATAAAGGAACCAGAGCAGGTTCAATTTGCTTCTTTTAAAGCTTTGCATATAAACGTAATCTTCATCATCATTGTTGGCATAATTGCATAGCATCAAACAAGTCATATGAGTATATAAACTGTAAGGGATTAAATTCACACCGGGATATCCTCCCCACCGAAGGATTCTGGTGGGCCTGACCCCTTCCTAGGGCAAACCAGTAGCCTTTACCTCTCAGTGTCCATGATGACCTCGTCCCACATCCACTGAGAGTCGTCTCCCCCCATATAAGCCTTGCTAGTGGGTACCTCCTCCATATGAAGCGTAGGCTTATATGGGGGGGGAGACGACTCTCGGTCAATGTGGGACGAGGTCCTCATGGGCACCGAGAGGTAAAGGCTACTAAATTGCCCTAGGAAGGGGTCCAGGCCAGTCAGAATCCCTTGGTGGGGGGAGGATATCCCAGTGCTGATTTAATCCCTTACAAAAAGGCGTCTTTTGGTCGACAGGATTGCCTCCCTCCGAAAGGATTTTGGCTGGACCTCTTCCTAGGGCAATCCAGTAGCCTTTAACTCTTAGTGCCCATGAGGACCTCGTCCCACATCAACCGAGAGTCGTCTCCTCCCCCGCATATAAGACATCGACTAAGAGTCGTCTACCCCCGGCAATCCAGTAGCCTTTACCTCTTAGTGCCCATGAGGACCTCGTCCCATATCGACCGAGAGTCGTCTCCTCCCCCTCATATAAGACATCGACTGAGAGTCGTCTACTCCCGCATATAAGTCTACGCTTCATATGGAGGAGGTACCCACTAGCACTTGATCTAGTGGGTACCTCCTCCATATGAAGCGTAGGCTTATATGGGAGGGAGACAACTCTCAGTCGATATGGGACGAGGTCCTCATGGGCACTGAGAGTTAAAGGCTACTAGATTGCCCTAGGAAGGGGTCCAGGTCAGTCAGAATCCTTCGTGGAGGGAGGATATCCCGGTGCGGATTAATCCCCTACATAAACATATGTGTCTGTGTGTGTTCAATTTGTTTGAGCAATGCAAATTAAGTACACATTATGACAAAAATGTGGGTATTTTTGCTTTTGTGTGTGATCGCGTTGTATCAACAGTGTAACTTTGGCTTCTCTATGGTCAGCTTCAGGAGGCTACTCATACTTGCTGGAGCCCTGGTGGTGGGCTGGCATGATAACCAGTAAGTCACGGTGATTCCCTAGCTTGTATTTAAACCACCCATGCTTTATATTACTCATGTTGGTCACTTGATCTGAATACTTAATATTGGCTGTGAGATTGGACTATTATGCCTTCCATTGGTTTGGTTTTTGTGTTACAAAAGATAGTTGAATGTGCCATCCTGTATTGTGCGCTTCTTACTCTAAAAAGTCTAGTTCATGGGGTGTTTACCCTTCTTTTGTTCGCTCTTCTGTTTTCATTTTCTTTTATCTTTTCCATTTGATTTCGGTACTTCTTAGCTATGCCCGAAACCATTGAAGACTTGATGGGCATTTTATGTTTGTATATTTTAGTCTTTCATTGTTATGTTTTAGTTTTATTGTTTGAGATAAGACTTGAACCATTGGCCCCANGCGAAACCATTGAAGACTTGATGGGCATTTTATGTTTGTATATTTTAGTGTTTCATTGTTATGTTTTAGTTTTATTGTTTGAGATAAGACTTGAACCATTGGCCCCAACCAGCACTCAAATGTCATGCCAACACTCTATCCACTGCACTACTATTGTTTGGCGAATGGCATTCTATTTTCTGAAAGGTGCTTTAGTGATGCTCTTNCAACCAGCACTCAAATGTCATGCCAACACTCTATCCACTGCACTACTATTGTTTGGCGAATGGCATTCTATTTTCTGAAAGGTGCTTTAGTGATGCTCTTCTTGTTGTTTATGATCTTCACTGATTTCTCTCAGGTAGTTGACACGTTGTTTGATGAGTTCTATTGCTCCTGATAACTAATTAAACACTGAAGTAACAACTGAATTACTTGTAATTAACAATTGCTATGGATAGGCACAAAAGTAACACCAATAGTTCACGATGAAGACAAGTTGTAGATGTTACAAGAATGCACCATCCAACAGGCATCATGGCAACAAAGTATATTGTCAGAATATACACAATTTGGTGCCTTAGAATATCTGGTTTTACCTCTGATGCAAGAAGTACCTAAAGAAACACACACTGTTTGACATAAATCAGAAAAGAAAAGAGTATGCCCATTAAGATAACCATTGGAACTGTATGTAGTTGCCCCATTATTACTTGGTTAGATTCTTTAAACTATATTACTGACAACGGAAAAAATTTAATCAAAATAAAATTTGTCACTTCCAAGTAGTATAATCAAGCACGAAATACAAAATCATCTATTTCTATAGAGGCCATGTGTTTATTATGTAGGTGTTCAATAAAGGAAGTCCTCAGATTCTAGAGGATATGTGTGTATACCAGAAGGCTCCCATGATCTGGAAGGATATTTGTTAATTCAGACCTCTATTTGGTACCTCTCAATCCTTAATGTGTTGACAGTTGACACTTCTGTCATGTGGACACACTTTCAGTATCGCATTTGACTATAATGGTAAGGACAATCATTGATGGGTGAACAAAGTTAACCCATTTCTTGAAAAAAAATGAGCCAGTAAGACGTAATGAGGGTAAATCAGATTGGACGTGTTGATGTAAAATGGCCTGGTGTTATCATACCAAAATTTACTATAAGTATTAGAATTGTGCTATGGCAGTGTTCTGCAGTATGGTCGATGCTTAATTAAGACAAATTATTGAAGCGTAGTATCTTCAAACTAAGGACCTGGATGAGCATGAGTGTTGGTATTCATTTTTGTAGGATTTGTTAGTCTAGTAATTGTTTACAAGAGCAGTTATAATAATACCGACACTTTTACTAGAGACTTGTGATCTTTACGAGGTATGTTCATTTTAGTCAATAGGGTAGGAGGTTTTAAATAAGACTTAATTATGTAGGGAGAATCCTAAAGGTTTTGATTGTGGGGGATTTTCTTGTTTAAGAAATTTTTAGAAAAAAGTAGTTACTCAGTCACTTTAGACAATGAAGCTCTCTCTCTCTCTCTCTCTCTCTCTCTCTCTCTCTCTCTTTATATATATATATACATATAAGTCTATACATATGTATATATATATATATATTCAATAAGGATCGACTACTATACTATATGTTTTTATTTAAGATTAATAGGAAATTTTGTTTCATGCTCGAGAATGAAATAAAAAAGTGAAATGCCTTTTAACTATAAGAATCTCAGCCTCACCACTTTGGAGTACCCATTGTTCCCTGGTTCTGGTTTCTAATTTTTTGAGTTCTTGCCTTTTTTTTCTCATCACTTGACTTATATCACTTTGATATTAGGTCTTCAAATAAATTCTGGTATTATTTAAGTGAGGTGATTTTCCTTTTCGAAATTGTTTTACTGGCATGTTATTCTTCTTCCTCTAAGAAGGCTGTTGTGTTGGAGTTCTATAGCCACCCCTATCGTCATTTCAGAATAACCATTGAAATAGGCATTGTGCATAGCTCCCTATCTCCCCTATATTGATGAAAGATATTCATAGAAGAAAGAAAAAGAGGGACTAATTGAAGGTTTCCTTACATTCTTTCTTTCAATGTAGTGTATCTAGAACTTAACGGGCTTCTAGATTTGAAAAACTGTCTTTTTATATCTTCTTTTTTTAATCACCAACTTTTGACACTTGATGTGTGCATTTTTCCTCTTTTTTTTTTCTTACCAAAGAAAATAACTGAGTTCAGGTAAATTAATTAGTAAATGGGAGAAGGCCCCTTAACCAGCAAATATGAAGAAGCCACACTCGTTTAGCATTGAAACTTTTTTGCTTTTTTTTTTTGCTTTTTTTTTTTGGTCTGAAATAGTCAGTTGTTTTCCTTTATAAGGTTTTTTCAGTATCTTGTAACTACTTATTTGAATCATTTCCTTGTAAATAATAATCACATCCTTTTCATATTTGAACCACTTTTTTAGATTGGTTATTGTTTTCCTTTGTTATGGTTTTGTGTCCAATATTTAAAGTAATAGGATGAAGTTCCACAATATCTCATATGCTCCCTTGGGTGCAAAAGTAATAGGATGGAAGAAGAAAAGGAAACAGATAAATTATCTTCAAAAAAAATTGGTACCAATACTCTTATTTACTGTTGACACGAAGTTCCACAATTTTTTGTCATTCACTTTTCGTCAGGGTGATTGCTGAACTTCATAATTGTACAGAGTAATATTGCATATTTTTTGTGTAATCATAAGTTTCTCAACAAGGAAGTCTCCGTGAAGGTTTCGATGGTTTGACATCTTAGTTTTTCCATAAATTTACCTTAATACCATTGACCATTGGTTTTATCAACAAGAAAAAGTGAAAAACATAAAATAACTATTGTTTAATAATATATTTGAAGCTACTAAATTAAATATACATAGTTAGAAAAACACTTCATGTGTAAGTCAATAAATTGCAGGAATATAATGCCATCTTGACACAATATGGCATTTCCATGGCGATTACGTGTATTATTTTACATATACGTCTGATGGCAGATTCAATGCAACACATCCGTTCCTCTCCAAGGTGAGAAAAAGGGAATGAGCCATACAATCCTAAAATTAATTGAGCCTTTGTGTACCCAGGAAATAGCAGATGGACTTTTTGAGGCTTGTGTTTAAAAATCAACAAAGGAGATTTAAAACACATTTCTGAGCATTTGGGCCATGAGAAAGCAATTGCTAGGAATAGGAGTCTTTGTGGGTGAACATTATGATCTTAAGAAGCCTAAAGAAGGATTTTTTAGCTTTTCTGAGGATTGAGCTCATGTNTATATATATATATATATATATATATATATACATATACATATGTATATATATATATATTCAATAAGGATCGACTACTATACTATATGTTTTTATTTAAGATTAATAGGAAATTTTGTTTCATGATNTTACGAGGTATGTTCATTTTAGTCAATAGGGTAGGAGGTTTTAAATAAGACTTAATTATGTAGGGAGAATCCTAAAGGTTTTGATTGTGGGGGATTTTCTTGTTTAAGAAATTTTTAGAAAAAAGTAGTTACTCAGTCACTTTAGACAATGAAGCTCTCTCTCTCTCTCTCTCTCTCTCTCTCTCTCTCTCTCTTTATATATATATATACATATAAGTCTATACATATGTATATATATATATATATTCAATAAGGATCGACTACTATACTATATGTTTTTATTTAAGATTAATAGGAAATTTTGTTTCATGCTCGAGAATGAAATAAAAAAGTGAAATGCCTTTTAACTATAAGAATCTCAGCCTCACCACTTTGGAGTACCCATTGTTCCCTGGTTCTGGTTTCTAATTTTTTGANTTTTTCCATAAATTTACCTTAATACCATTGACCATTGGTTTTATCAACAAGAAAAAGTGAAAAACATAAAATAACTATTGTTTAATAATATATTTGAAGCTACTAAATTAAATATACATAGTTAGAAAAACACTTCATGTGTAAGTCAATAAATTGCAGGAATATAATGCCATCTTGACACAATATGGCATTTCCATGGCGATTACGTGTATTATTTTACATATACGTCTGATGGCAGATTCAATGCAACACATCCGTTCCTCTCCAAGGTGAGAAAAAGGGAATGAGCCATACAATCCTAAAATTAATTGAGCCTTTGTGTACCCAGGAAATAGCAGATGGACTTTTTGAGGCTTGTGTTTAAAAATCAACAAAGGAGATTTAAAACACATTTCTGAGCATTTGGGCCATGAGAAAGCAATTGCTAGGAATAGGAGTCTTTGTGGGTGAACATTATGATCTTAAGAAGCCTAAAGAAGGATTTTTTAGCTTTTCTGAGGATTGAGCTCATGTTATTCACTCTAGAGGTTTCAAGGGCAGGGAATTGATTGGCCTGTAAATTGAATTATGCACTTTTCTGTAATTGAAAAATATGCAGTTTTTCACTTCTCTGTGGTAGAGATTCAAACAGGAATTTCTTAATTATAATGCATTTTGTGCAATTATTTGAAAATAAGTAAGCCTTAAACAAGTGTACTTGTCTGACAAAAAAGAATCTAAGTTCTCATTAANTGTTATTCACTCTAGAGGTTTCAAGGGCAGGGAATTGATTGGCCTGTAAATTGAATCATGCACTTTTCTGTAATTGAAAAATATGCAGTTTTTCACGTCTCTGTGGTAGAGATTCAAACAGGAATTTCTTAATTATAATGCATTGTGTGCAATTATTTGAAAATAAGTAAGCCTTAAACAAGTGTACTTGTCTGACAAAAAAGAATCTAAGTTCTCATTAATTATATAGGTTGCTTAGAGTAAAACACTTAATGGTCCAAAATATTACCAAAAGTTCAATTTTTGAATGTTTAAGTTCAAAAGATTCATATTCTGGTTTTTTGATAAACTAGGAGGATTCTTGCCACTTACGAAAGTTATTACTCAGTCATTCTCAAACATGAGAATATCTGCTCAGACTTGGCTGGATTCATACATGCAATATCCTTTTTTCGCCAAATGATGGTGGGTTTGGTAACCAGGAAAAGCATTTCTGCNTTCTCAAACATGAGAATATCTGCTCAGACTTGGCTGGATTCATACATGCAATATCCTTTTTTCGCCAAATGATGGTGGGTTTGGTAACCAGGAAAAGTTTACAATATGTGGAAGCTTTGTCATTCTCTTTGATACAATTGCTCTTGCAAACAGAACAATACAAAAATGAAAATTACAAAATGATCTGTCTGCCGGATGATGTAATTGATTAGTGTTGTGAAAATAAAGAGCAAATCTTCTGAGATTCACATTCACCAACATCCAAGATGATGGATAAACAAAATATAAGTAAAAAGCGTGAAACCCTTCAAGCATTGGATACAAGTTCTGAAGATGGTTTATATTTGTTCATTTTGAACTCTTAACGACAGGTTCTGACCACAAAAAAAAAAAACCTCTTGACAACAGGGGAATGTATCGATGGAGAAGAACAGGAGAATCTATAGAAAAAAACACTGACATCCATAAATGAGTTAAATTCATATGAAAAAAAGGATCACATGGGATTGGAAATTGTCATGCTTTTATTGGGTGCTATCATTCCTATCCTTAAGTTTTATCATGACGCACCAGAATAAATTACATAGTCATCTGTATGACTAAGCTGGTGCCTACCCAACAGCTTCATTGCGAAATCTTTTATTGTATTTGTAAAGCAGCCTCACTAGATTATCAAGGATAAGATCAAGATTGGCTAGTTAAAACATTTGAGCATTGAAGCCAACTCAAGCTCGTCTCATTTGACAGCAAGTGCTAGAGCGAGCCCCAAAACGACTCAAGCAGCAGCTCATTTAGTTTTCTTGGCCTAATAGGTCACAGCTTTGGTGGTGATTCCAAAAGCACATAGCTAACTTTTGGCCATCCACTCTCTCTGAAAGGCTGGATTATATGTCCTAATCCTGAAGAAATGCCTTACATTATTAAACATTTTAATTGGAAAATAGCTTATAAGAACACTTATATGATAAGTCGAACAGAATATGTGGCAAACTTAGGAGGTTCAACAGGTAAACGATATTTCATATTTTTTGTTAGGCACCCTTTGCAAAATTGAGAAAGTGTAACATAATATATCTTAATTGGGACAAAAAGTATGGATTGCAACATTTCTGTGCCCAACTTAAAAGAGTCTTGGAAAGCTCTTCTGCATTAGGCTGTTTGGTTAATTTAGCCAATGGATTGGGATATCATATCCATATTAAAACAAAAAGTGTATAGGTTCTTTTCAGGCATGAATTGTTAAATGAAGGTTGTGTGTGCAGTGAACTGTTCTTTGTGTTCCTGTTGATAAGTTTTTATGTCTTTCGCATAGCCAAAACATTTTCCAAATTTTTGTTGGCTTATACTCTGAATTTCTGCGACTTTGTAGTGATTGTCGGGGAGATAGCTAATTTTGCTGCCTATGCATATGCTCCTGCGATTCTGGTGACTCCCCTGGGAGCTTTAAGTATTATTTTCAGGTATGGCACAGGATGACATCATGTGAAAATATTTCTCCAAAACCTTACCTGTATCTGTTAGACGTCCATTGAATACTTTCCTAAACTTTTTGTGCAGTGCAGTGTTAGCCCACTTTATTTTGGAAGAGAAACTGCATATCTTTGGTGTGGTTGGTTGTGTTCTTTGCTTAGTGGGATCTACCACTATTGTTTTGCATGCCCCACAAGAGAAAGTAATTAATTCTGTCAAGGACGTTTGGTACCTAGCAACAGAGCCAGGTATTTAAGGAGGCATACTGCAGTTGCCTGATTTCATTATCATTTCTTCAGAGATCTACTTTTTAGATACTTGGTTTCAGCAAGCACATTTGAAGCTTCTTGAGCTGTATTGCATTAATTAGATCAAATTGAAAAGGTCTATCTGAATTTTATAAAAGAACTCGCAGTAGGACCATGCAGGTGCCATGAACAACATAGAAGTTCTGAAATGTAGTGCATCAACTTTTCGAGTTGATAAACGATTTTTTATACAAAATCACCTGGAAATTGTATAATTTTAGACAGAACTACCATTAGAGTCTTTCAAATGTTTGTCAGATACCTACAGTACAAAGTCAGGTTATTATAGGGCATTGGAGTATGGCTGTCCCAATGTTTATTCTTGCTTTGTAATATTTTGTATTCATGAATGTGTTTCTTTGCTAAATTATCTTTTCATTTAAAGTTATGCAGTCTGGTTACCTCAAATTGACTAAGGAATTTTTTGTACAACAGGTTTCATTATCTACACTTGCATAATTTTGGTTCTGGTTGTCATCCTCATTTTCTGGTGTGTGCCACATTATGGGCAAAGCCATATGGTCGTATACATTGGAATTTGCTCTCTTACTGGCTCTCTTACGGTTTGTATAGATTTACACTTTTACACATCTATACCGTAGATATGCACCCCGTGGGTCTTATATGCTGGCTTCTCTTGTATGTAGGTTATGAGTGTTAAAGCTGTTGGAATAGCTTTGAAGCTGTCATTTTCAGGGTCTAATCAATTCATCTACTTTCAGACATGGTTTTTCACTGTCTTTGTGATCGTTTGCTGTCTTTTGCAGCTGAACTATTTGAACAAGGTGCTTGTGAAATCACTTTGAAAGAACAATTTGTTGCGAAGCAGGATATTGCCTCTCAAACAAAATTGAGAAAAATTTGATTACTGTAAATGATAGTTGCAAGCTCTTGACATTGTTCTTTACTTTTTTGCATTGTTTCACTGGTGAGAGATAGAGAGAGAGAGAGAGATGCCTTTCTCAAAAGTGCCACCACATGGCAGAATGAGGATAAGAGCGTTTAGGAGAACCATCTATGTTGTTCATTTTAAATAACGCAACTTTAAAGAGGCACACACACACAGATGCCTTTTTCAGAAATCTGTNAGAGAGAGAGATGCCTTTCTCAAAAGTGCCACCACATGGCAGAATGAGGATAAGAGGGTTTAGGAGAACCATCTTTGTTGTTCATTTTAAATAACGCAACTTTAAAGAGACACACACACACACAGATGCCTTTTTCAGAAATCTCTACCCATGGCTGAATCAGGAAAATAGGGTTTTAGGAGAATCATCTATTGTTTCACAACATAGAATCTGCAGTGGGATGCAAGTAAATGTTCAGTAGATCAGGACAAGGGGCATGATTCAAAATATCATTTGATACCGATATGAGTCAGCATCTTTCGATCCAATCCCGTTCCATTCTGTGTAAACCACGAGTTTCACACGATTTAGCCAAATTGTCAGAAGCGCCTCTGAATTGTCTGAATCTGACGAACTTTTTTGGAATGCAAGGATTTCAGCTTTTTGCCTTCTATATATTCAGGATGTTATTACTTGCTGCTTATTTTAGTTTATATACCTTTTGTCGGTACTGTCTTTATTTCTATACTGATGATGGTTAATCTTTATTTTTAATTATCTTTGCAGGCATTGGACACCTTTAAGACTGCTGTTATTTCTCCAGTGTACTATGTCATGTTTACAACCTTCACCATCTTAGCTAGCATGATCATGTTTAAGGTGATTAAATATGTATCTTAACTGTTTACTTTCAATGGTGATACTTTTCACTACACCAGTGCTAAGATCTGTTCTATTTACATGTGTTCAGAAATTTTGCTTTTTGATGATACCGAAATAATAATTTCCAGTAAGTCATGGGCCTAATAGCATTGGAACTCACACCATCAATACGAGTTTAGTAATTTCATATCCTTTTTAAGGTTAATCATAATTTTTACAACAACTATTCCATGCATAAATTGGTGGGTTACAAAATCTTTATCCTTCAGATCCTTTTGTCAACATAAACAAAGGTTCTGGCCAGGTGAATCAATGACCCAAAACATGCCAGTAACTAGGACTATAAACAGGTCAGGCTTTGCTTGCGAATGAATTACACTAGTTTGTTTGCACTAGAAAGACAAATTTTGCATTCTTATACTTCTTGTTGTGTCATTCATGTTTCTGAGGTGGATACAACTATATGAGTGAGCACTTATGTGGAGCTTCTAGATTAGTTGCACCGCAAATTGTGAATTCATCTATGATGACTATTGTCTTCATGTTTCTTAGGTTTGGAGTGAATTGACTACATTTATAGACCTTCTACCCTTGTTAACAACAAATAATTGTCTTTGAAGCTAACCGAGTATGCTGCAATAGAAATTGGCTCAAGATTATTGGGTTTACATTGTCCCAATTGCTGACGTCTGTTACAAATTGGATGGGAAATTGTGTTACTTTGCCCCTGGAATATGGGAATTAGTTCCCCTTTGCCCCCAAAATCTAATGGCACATGGTGATGTAGGACAGCAGCAGAAAATCAAAATAGGGACCGTTTAGGAGCTGTGAACAGTATGGTACTGTTCACAGTAACTTGAATCGTAACTTTGACTAGGAATCACTCCTAGAGTTTCTTAGCCATCACACAACTCAAGAAGCATATAATTGCTGAAATTTATTTCTCTATATTTTATTAAAAGTAACACTAACTATATATAAAGTTCTAAATGCTCTTAATCCCAAAAGATTAGAATTTCAAAGTTTCTAGGACTCCAAAAACTCTAGGTCCCTAAAAATTAGAAAACTAAAATTAACTAGAACTAGGACTTTAAATTTTAGAATATTCAACACTAGAATTTGACACAAAAATATGACCCATTTTAGAAATTCTAGAAATTACAAAAATATCCTTAACTCTAAAAATTATTAAAAAGACATATAAAATAATAATACTAACAAATTGACTCAAAATACAATAATACAAGACTTCATATGGATCTTTGTCTTGATGACAAGCCAATTCCATTATTTTTCACATCTTTGAATTTATGTTTTCTTGAGCATCTCATGGATTGCATCACATGGGTATTTTCCATGCAAGACACAATTGATGTTAGATTTTACAGCTACGTGAAACCAATTTAAGTAGATGAGAGGGCAAAGGAGAAACTCAAAAGTAGAGGGGTAAAGTGGGATCAAGGCTATAAGAGTGTAAAGTATAATTTGGCCTTGGTTGTTTTAGATTTTACCCAGGAATTTTCTCACTGTATTAGTCAGTGAGGTCTTGAAGTCACTACCAGATTCGTTCACATTAATTGACAATGCTGAGGGGGATAAGTCAAACATTTGGCATTGTCCTTGCACTGTGGCTGTCCACAGATTCATGACTCCTTTTTGAAGAAACAAACATTCTACAGTCAAGCTACAGCTTGTTCTGTTCCAATTTTATTCAGAGAATTTTTAATAAGAGTTTTGTTCCTTTTATAAGAAGGTCTCTGACATTGGATTTCACAGATTGGACTTCTAAAAAATCATAAATTTTACAGCCAAGTTGCAGCTTGTTGCTGCACCAAGTTTATTCATGGATTTTTTAGCAAGAACTTCTTTTTTCCATTTGTAAAAAGAAGTGATCCGAAATTGGATTTCACCATTTTTATTGCTTAGTGTACCCTATAAGTTCTTGATAGAATCATATGCTTGTATGTGGTCTTGTATCGGTGTCCACATAGTTCCTTGAGGACAAATGAGTTTGATTTATTAGTCTCTTCGTTATTTCCTTTTTTTTTCTTTACTGTTTTCATGTTTGAATCCTATCTCTACTTTTGAAATTTCATAGCTCTTTGCCTCAAATACAGGATTGGGACCACCAAAATGCATCCCAGATTGTAACTGAACTGTGTGGCTTTGTGACTATCCTCTCTGGGACTTTTATTCTACACAAAACCAGAGATATGGGTGACAGTCCAACGTCGGGAGTCCCTGTCTTTTCACCTCAAAACATTAACATAGCCTTGACTTCCAGACAGTCAGAGATTTGAAATATGCTGGCATTGTTTCTAGTCATTCAGTCACATTGCAAATGAAAGATGCTTTGAAAATCCGGAGAGGGGCATCATCATAGGAGCAGAACATATCTGTATTCTTGATTAAGCAAGAATGTAAGTTGGAAAGCTGGAAGGAAATGAGAAGAAAACCATCTCATCGGTGCTCATGAGATATAAAGATGTGCTCTGATACTACAAAAAAATTTCATACTAACCAGTAGATTAAGCATCTTCACAAGTTCTCTTTTTTTTTTTCTCTTTTTCTATGAGTATTATGCAATTTGTAGGATATTTGAGACAGATTTAGAAGGTGAATATGTCGTATACACATGAATGCTATGGGGTGCTTGTTGAAAAAAAAAAAATATATGGTTGCCGATGAAGGCAAGAAAGTAGATTCACTCTCTCTCTCTCTCTCTCTCTCTCTCTCTCTCTCTCTCTCTCTCTCTCTCTCCACACGATTTGTATAGTATCTAATTAGAATACAGTTCATATATGGCACGAAAAATCAAACATGATCATGTAACAGGTTTAATTTACAAATCGTGTTCATTTCATGAGTGCACCCCTTCAATCAATAAAAACCGTCATAGGTCCACCACAATATAAATTTAGAAAGATTATAGAAGTAAGTTTGATAGGGAATCTCTTCCCTTTTTTTTTTTTAAATTTCTCGATTACTTCACAAATCATGATCGGGGGACCCCACTTAAAAAAAGTGGACTNGATCATGTAACAGGTTTAATTTACAAATCGTGTTCATTTCATGAGTGCACCCCTTCAATCAATAAAAACCGCCATAGGTCCACCACAATATAAATTTAGAAAGATTATAGAAGTAAGTTTGATAGGGAATCTCTTCCTTTTTTTTCTTTTAAAAAAATTTCTCGATTACTTCACAAATCATGATTGGGGGACCCCACTTAAAAAAAGTGGACTATATATATATATATAAATTAATGGTGATAGTTGAAGATAATTCTTTATGCATTAAATTTGTACAGCAAAATTTGCACCAAATCAAATGTAGTCGTTGGATTAGTGATAGGACCCATTGATCCAACGACAATAAGTGATTTGGTGCAAATTTTGGTATACATTTTTGGTGTACATAGCATTGTCGGATAATTTATCTTTGGTTGGAAGAAATTAGGATAAATTACATTTTAACCCTCTTAACTATGATATTTTTCTTATATTGTCCCCTNATATATATATATATATAAATTAATGGTGATAGTTGAAGATAATTCTTTATGCATTAGATTTGTACAGCAAAATTTGCACCAAATCAAATGTAGTCGTTGGATTAGTGATAGGACCCACTGATCCAACGACAATAAGTGATTTGGTGCAAATTTTGGTATACATTTTTGATGTACATAGCATTGCCGGATAATTTATCTTTGGTTGGAAGAAATTAGGATAAATTATATTTTAACCCTCTTAACTATGATATTTTTCTTATATTGTCCCATAAATTATCATATTTATCATATTATTATTAATTTCATATTGTCAAAATGATTAACGTTCATTGTAAATATGACTATGATATTTTTCTCTTCTTTTTTCTCTCTTTCGCTATAAGTATTGTGCAATTTGTAGGATAATTGAAACAGATTTAGAAGGTGAATATACAGAGTACACATGAATGCTATGCAAGGGCGGAGCCACGCTTGGACTAGGGTGGACACATACCACCCCCCCCCCCAATTTTTTTTTGCTTTATATTAGTTATGTATTTTTGAAATAAAATTTAGACATATTTAATTGTGTTCACCCTAATATTATATTTAATATTAATTTGAATAGTCCCTTACCTAAATGATTATTAACTTTTTGGACAATATTATTAAAACCTAATTTAAGGACCTAATACATTACAATATTAAGTATAATAGTAAGTCTTAATATTTAATAAATTTTACTATCTATCCAATGGTCACAAATCATTGGATCTCCATCAATTAAATCATAAATTATATGCAACTAATATTATTGTTAACTTTTAGATATGTTTCAGACATATCCGAATATGTTTTGAACATATTGATGTTATTTTATAATTTTCTAAAATTATAGGGTTATTTCATTATTGTATAAAAATGTATCTCTTTATGTAGTAAACTATAAGATCATAAATAATGTTACCACGATTTTATATATAAAAAAAATATTGTTGATAAAATTAATTTGTAATTTTTTCAAATAATAAAATCATATCAGGGTCAATTGTAAGGGAGAATAATTAGGCGCATTCTCGATAAAAAATTTTAATTATTATTTTTTTGTTCTTATTATGTATATTGAGTTTTATTCTTTTATGTTTAAAAAGTATTAAATATATGTCAATAAATATAAATTTATGAACTTTTATAGTCTATTTAAAAAAAAAAAATTAAAACACGCTAAACTTTTTTCCTCGCTCAGCCCACGATGCTATGGGTTGTTTGTTGAAAAAAAATATATGGTTACTTACCGATGAAGGCAAAAGGGTAAATTCATTCTCTCTCTCACTCACACACACACAACACACTCACACTTGGTGTACAACCAATAGAATGATCCAACATTCTTCTTTCCTCTTTTTTTTTTTTCTCTCTTTTTTCAGATTGATCCTCCTTCTCTTTCTTTTAGTGAATTCTGCAGCAAATTTGGGCTGCACGGCATATTCTGGATTCTTCTTTTGGTTGAAAGCACAGAACTTAGCCTTTTCAAAATGTTGGAGTCACATCGCCAATTTGGATGCAAAATTTTGAGCCTTAGTTCTATGTATAATAGTTTTTCGTCGGACTCTGATCGTGTCTCGAACACCTCTCAAAATTAAACTTAACTAGGTTAGTATAGCAGCTAATCATCAAATCATAATGGAGACTTCAGCACTCAAACTCTCAACCTCTAGGTGAAGAGTAAGGTGGATACCAACACTAAACTACCCTACTNAATATATGTCAATAAATATAAATTTATGAACTTTTATAGTCTATTTAAAAAAAAAATTAAAACACGCTAAACTTTTTTCCTCGCTCAGCCCACGATGCTATGGATTGTTTGTTGAAAAAAAAAAATATATGGTTACTTACCGATGAAGGCAAAAGGGTAAATTCATTCTCTCTCTCACTCACACACACACACACACAACACACACACAACACACTCACACTTGGTGTACAACCAATAGAATGATCCAACATTCTTCTTTCCTCTTTTTTTTTTTTTTCTCTCTTTTTTCAGAATGATCCTCCATCTCTTTCTTTTAGTGAATTCTGCAGCAAATTTGGGCTGCACAGCATATTCTGGATTCTTCTTTTGGTTGAAAGCACAGAACTTAGCCTTTTCAAAATGTTGGAGTCACATCGCCAATTTGGATGCAAAATTTTGAGCCTTAGTTCTATGTATAATAGCTTGTCGTCGGACTCTGATCGTGTCTCGAACACCCCTCGAAATTAAACTTAACTAGGTTAGTATAGCAGCTAATCACCAAATCATAATGGAGACTTCAGCACTCAAACTCTCAACCTCTAGGTGAAGAGTAAGATGGATACCAACACTAAACTACCCTATTCGTTAGGTTATATATTATTTACATTTTTAGAGATTTTGTTGATAAACGGAAACCTCGTGCACTACAACGTTGCGTAGAATCAAATTAGAATACAAATTAGAATACATTGCACCCCTTCGATCAATGAAAATGGCCATAGGTCCACCATGGTATAAGAAAATTATAATATATTACACTTTAACTCTCTTAATTATTACCTNAGCATATTCTGGATTCTTCTTTTGGTTGAAAGCACAGAACTTAGCCTTTTCAAAATGTTGGAGTCACATCGCCAATTTGGATGCAAAATTTTGAGCCTTAGTTCTATGTATAATAGCTTGTCGTCGGACTCTGATCGTGTCTCGAACACCCCTCGAAATTAAACTTAACTAGGTTAGTATAGCAGCTAATCACCAAATCATAATGGAGACTTCAGCACTCAAACTCTCAACCTCTAGGTGAAGAGTAAGATGGATACCAACACTAAACTACCCTACTCGTTAGGTTATATATTATTTACATTTTTAGAGATTTTGTTGATAAACGGAAACCTCGTGCACTACAACGTTGCGTAGAATCAAATTAGAATACAAATTAGAATACATTGCACCCCTTCAATCAATGAAAATGGCCATAGGTCCACCATGGTATAAGAAAATTATAATATATTACACTTTAACTCTCTTAATTATTACCTTTTTTCTCATATTGTCCCTTAAATTATCATATTTCTCATATTGTCCCTTAATTATCATATTTCTCATATTGTTTCCTCAATTATGTTGTTAATTTTACATTGTCAAATAATTAACTTTCGCTGCAAATTCGATGAAAATTTATTTTAGTTTATTCCCTAAACATTTGCTCAAACTGTTACAAGTTCTCTAATTCAATGTACATCCCAAGCTTCGTAAGACAATTCTTCACGTTAACGACTTTCGTCCAAAGTTAATGAACGTTTGCATTTGGGGGAATGAAAAATCAATTCAAGTAATTGAGGGGATACTATGAAAAAATCTAATAGTTCAATAGACAAAATAAAATTAAACGGGGTGGAAATGTAATTTACCCAAAAAAAATATCTGAGGAGTTTTTCTGCTTGCCGCATAAAAACTCACAACATAACCGCTGCAAACCAGCAATTTCCCACCTTTGCCCCAAAACAATCTCCGAAATCCCTTGCCAAGTCCCCAACAAGTCCACTTTCTCAACCCAATTTCCCTCATTTTGTATGTCACCTTCCCGAGAAAATTCTCTCTCTCCAGAGCACCCAATCACTCCCATGACCCTTTCCCCTCTAATCTTACCCTCCAAACCCTGACCACCCATCAAAGACTTCTCTTCAAATCTCTCCCACAAGGTGAGTACTCACTAGTTCTCTTGTCTTGTACATAAATATTTCCTTTTCTTGAATTGGGTTCTCTTGAATATATATGTTAGTTTGTTATGTATGCGATCGGTTGTTATTGAATTAGAGACAGTAGTCGTAGGATTGATGATGCTTCCTCCAAGAAGGAAGAAGTGGACAGAGGCTGAAGAAAGAACCCTAATAGACAAGTATGGTGCAATGATTTGTGATGGAACTTTATCTAAAATGAGAACTAGAGAGAAAAAGTATAAGCCAATTGCCTTATATGTTAATTCTATGCATCATGTTCGCGACCCAATTTCGTATCCATGGCAATGGACTTGGAAGGATGTATCAACTAAAGTACAGAACATGAGGCATCAGTATGCATTGGTGAAGCAGAAGATTAAAAAACCCGAATCAGTGGGTGATTCAGGGGGGGAGGAGTTCGATTGGATGGAGGGGCTTACGCATTGGTCAAACTTTCTTAGGTATAAGGAGGTGTTTGGGGATGTGGCACTTGCATTTAGTGGTAATGATTCGATAGCTGTTGGTGGTAATGATGAAAATGGTGGCGGGTTTGATGGAAGCAGTCATGGCATAGAGATTGTGCAATTTGGGCATCTGGGTCAAGTTGGGGAGGGTGATTTTGCCAATGGGATTGATGGAGTAGATAATGGGATTGTGGGTTTAGAGTTTGACTATGATGGGGAGGAAGGAGAGGAGGATTACAATGCTGGTAATAAGAATAGTAATCTCATGAAGGATGATGGAGATGATGGATTTGTTTATGAAGACATTGAGCCAACTGGGTCTAATGCAAAGAAGAAGAGGAAAGTGTTGAAGGGATTGGGGAAAAGGGCTTGGGGTTTTCTTGCAAATCAGTTGAGGCACTTGAGGGAAATGGAAACTCGGTTTGAGCAGCGTGAGGCAGAGAGAGAGCGAGAGAGGCAGAGGAGAGACGAATTTCGGATGGAAATGGAGCAGGAACGTGAACGGAAATTGGAAGAGAGGGAAAAAGAGAGGGAAGAGAGGGAGAAAGATAGGGAGAAATTGAGGAGGCAGTGGATTCTAGAATTGGAAGCTATGGAGGAGGAGGCCGAAGAGAGAGAACGAAGCAAAAGAGAGAAAACGTTGATTTCTGAGAGGGAATGGGATGAGAGGATGAACCGGAGGAGATCAGAGTGGAAGAAGAGAATTGACGAGATGTTGAGTCAGCACCGAACAGAAATGAGCCAGTTGCAGACTCGGATTCTTCACGAACAACAGAACCTTACTAATCAGTTGGTTGGAATTGTTTCCCAGTGGACTGGTCATCCAACTGGGATTTCTGATCACACTGGAGCGAGCAGTCATTATATTTCACAGATGATTCAGAACTTGCACCATGTGAACGATATTGTTCATGATGATTCCAGAGTTGTCGGGGATCATCAAGAAGATCAATTCATTGTCGATGGATGATATTGGTTCCGCTCTACTAATTTCTTTAGAGGGAGAAATTTAAAGGGGCATGCAAAATCACATGATTCGGAAGAAGTGTAAAGGTTAGAGATGTTTTTTCGTTCTTTATTTGTGGTCTTATTTTTTACTGGTTGGTTATTGTCAGTTTTAGTTCAATAAGAGGTGTGGATTGTCCTTCCTCAATTTTAATGGAACTGTTGTTGAGTTGTTTCTAGATTGCCCTGTCTTTGAAGAATTATAACACCACACAGAATGTGTCTTTTCTCTTTTTCCTGTTATTTTATGCCAAATGAGAGACAGAAACAAAAAACTCATCAAGTAAACAGACTAAATTAAAATTAAGTGAAAAATAAAGGTTTCAGCCCTTCAGGAATTTAGCTGTTTTCAGGTAAAGCATTTCGATGGTCATTCATAATCTGCATAGGTAGATAAGAAGGAAACTCCCCATAATACACTATCAACAGTACAAGTGACAATGGACACCTGCTGCTGTGACTGCCTTCAACACTGTAATAAGTGCGGCTTTGGCTTGTGGGATACTTTGTAACTTTTTTTCCAGCTCGTGAGTACCTGCTGTAATTGAAATTTGAGTAATGTGTAACTGACAAGTTTAGCAAGAACATTTGCAACTTAATTTCTGAAACTTTCCGGAACCATCTCTCTTTTCTTTTGGTTTTCATACCTGCGTGGGAGTTCGATTCATCTTTTAGTACTATGATAATGTGCTATAGTAACTGAATTCTTAGGTATTTTAAGACATAATGTTGTTTGCTTCACTTTGTCATAGGTTCAAGTCATGTAAACAGTCTCCTNTCCGGAACCATCTCTCTTTTCTTTTGGTTTTCATACCTGCGTGGGAGTTCGATTCAACTTTTAGTACTATGATAATGTGCTATAGTAACTGAATTCTTGGGTATTTTAAGACATAATGTTGTTTGCTTCACTTTGTCATAGGTTCAAGTCATGTAAACAGTCTCTTTACACTCGGGATAAAGTTATGTGCTCCTTATATCTGCAGTAGTAAGTGTCTTGTGCATTGGACTGTTTTTTTATACTTGTCTACTCAGAAACAGGAACATTCTTTATTTACAAGGTAATTTGCCATAGTTGTTCCAAATCTGCCTATGCACTTCCTCCCAATCTACTGTGTTTGTATCTCAGCATCTGTCTCTTAATACAGGTAAAGAGCAGTTGACTTGGCGAAAAACATATTTATATTAAGCTACCATCTAACTTCCCTTCTAAATGTAAGTCTTAATGTCCAAATGTTTTTGACACAATACACTAATAAATTAAATCACACATCGAGTTAGAGAGTTTGAATCGACACTAATGGTAATAGTATTTTAAACGGTGTGACATGCTTAATGTGAAAATATGAACATGTGTCATGTGAAGCATCTCTCTCTCTCTCTCTCTCTCTCTCTCTCTCTCTCTCTCTCTATATATATATATATATATATATATATAAAAGATGGAGAAGAGAGGTAGAAATACTAAGGGGGAGCAATTAGTTTTGTGTGAAGAAAATGGCAAAACCTAAAGGAAACAGGAAGTAGTGCTCATTTCCAGCCCCTGATGTGGAAAGAGTTGAATCCACAACAAAAAATTTGAGGTTGATCCTGTATCATCGCAGGTGGCTCGTTGCACATAGGTTAAGCTATTTTTTGTTATTATTTCTTCAATATAAAGTTTTATTTTTTTGAACTCCAACGAAAAACTCAAGTGGTAACCAGGACGAGTCGTAAATTCAAACGTTTTGAATTTGAATCTTAACAAGTCATGAAGAATTTATCCTTTATGAATACCTTAATTCAGGCGTAGATGGTCTGTCTTTGACCAAACTGAGGAAAAGATTAATCAAGGTGTACATAAACTAACTCGAACACTCCTGACCATTGAACTAAAAAAAAAAAAAAATTATTTCTTTGAAACCATGGTACCAAAAAAATAAATATATACCTTCATGTTTTGTTTTAAAATAAATTATACTTTGCACCCAAAAGAATTTTAAATTTTTCTCTTTATCGCGTGAAAGATTAAAAATATTGTATTGCATCTTGAATTTCGTTGACTGACTAGGAAAAAAGGATCAAAAACAGGACACTATTATATTAATATTGCATCATTTACTCCTTGTTTTGGTACCCTTTTTTAGTCGGTCTAACATTAATGGTGAATTATTGTTAATAGTTTGTCTTTGAAAAGACGAAATGAAAAGTTCAAATTATTTTAAAAGAATTACATTTTTACCCTGTAAAATTCAAGAATTCTCATTTTGTTTTGTCTGAAAATTTGAATAACACATGGATATTTCTGTCCATAACAAAACAAACACTTTAATTTTGAGACATTATAAAATTAATTTAAGTAATTAAAGATGCAATATGAGAAACTTGAAAATAAATGGGAAAAAATTTGATCGGAACCATATCTTACAAGGACAAAAAGTAATTTGCCCCAAGTGGAAAATATCAGCAATACTATGTATGGGCTTCTTCTATGTTGTTTCTAGTTCAATAATTGCTAACAATGTTCAAATGTTTTCACTGAAGGACCAATTAGAAGCAGCCAAAAACCAGAAAGAAACAGGAAAGCACTACACAATGCGAAAGGAGAATTGAATCATATACACATGGAGAATTGAATTATTTGTACTATTTTGTCAGCCGCGTTATTTATAACATCTTTTTGGAAAACATCAACGTCCATCACACCTGGTCGAATCAGGTAGTACTTGGACAAATCTTGCATGATTTCATGGGAGACAAAAAATAAAAAAAAAATCAACAGATAATGTTGTAAACATATTATCAAATTCAAACTTAGATGATCATACAAAGAGTAAGGCATAAACTCACAAATATTGAGAGAGTAACTCCCCGACTCTATAAAAAATTGATTGATTTTAATGTAAACACGCAATATGTATTTGAGTAACTATATATGAAATTTGTGTTACAGTCCGTACGTGTTTAGGACAATTCTTCGTTACAAAATATAACNGGTAGTACTTGGACAAATCTTGCATGATTTCATGGGAGACAAAAAATAAAAAAAAATCAACAGATAATGTTGTAAACATGTTATTAAATTCAAACTTAGATGATCATACAAAGAGTAAGGCATAAACTCACAAATATTAAGAGTAACTCCCCGACTCTATAAAAAATTGATTGATTTTAATGTAAACACGCAATATGTATTTGAGTACCTATATATGAAATTTGTGTTACAGTCCGTACGTGTTTAGGACAATTCTTCGTTACAAAATATACCTTCAGCTGCGTGGTGAATGTTGAAAAATTTATACTCAGCACCATGTGTTTAAAGTTTTTCTGATCTAAGCACCATGGCTTGGATTGGAATCACAAACAAACTGGTCTGCATATAAGAGTAAGAATATATACATTTAATCCTCCCCAAATACTACAATGATGGAAATCTAGTGCATTAGACCATTTTTTTTTTGGCCCAGAGCTGAGTTGTCAATTGTCATCAACCAAATTAGTGTCACTAATCCATCAAAAAAAGAAATTCAAAAAGTAGAGGGAACATGATACCCTACCCNCTTGGATTGGAATCACAAACAAACTGGTCTGCATATAAGAGTAAGAATATATACATTTAATCCTCCCCAAATACTACAATGATGGAAATCTAGTGCATTAGACCAATCATCAGGCCCCTCTACTGCAAAAAAATATATATATATATATTGGCACACAGACAAACAGGATCTCATTATTGGAAGTACAAGTACAAAACTACATCAAATAGTGAAAATGAAAGGATGTCCTCACAAAATGATAATAGCAGTCATTTTTCAGTTGTCATCAGATTGGAGTTCCGCTCGCATTTGTCGAACAAGTATTTCTTCAATGGCATCCACAAAGCTTGAGAGATTCTGCTGTATGTGTCCATCCAAAGAGTTTGCCTCTTCCTGATGTTTCAGATTAACAGCCAAAGGAAAATATATTAATAATTGTCAACCAAATTTCTAATCATCCCTATTTTGGTGTTCTGAAACTAAGCGTGGGTGAAATAAAAATGAAACAAATGTGTGACAAAACAAGAAAAGAGAGAATTAAAAATGAGTATATTCATAAAATCGTACAAGTTAAGACCAATAGGAGATAAATTAAAAAGAAAATCACTTAAATGGCTATGGTAATTGAAAAGTACATGTAAACCAAAAATAACCCTAAAATGAGATATTAAAAAGATATAATAGCTAGTGTTTTGACAATATGACCCTTTGTAAAGCACAATGAAGAAATAGCAGTCATGTAGCCCACTCAAATAGTTGAAATAAGGCTTTACTGAGCAGAGTTGCATTGAGCAAATCTTGGTTTTCATAAATTTTGAAAACCCAAGTAGAAAGTACCAAATCAAGGATCCAGGAGGGAAATAAACACTTGTAGAATCTAAGTCGAACAATAGACCATACACAGTCCATTGAACCGTGCACAAAGATATTATTACCATGGATCAAGACTCAAGAGAGACTGTCAATGAGATTGATAGGACTCAAAATTCAACCAACATTTCAAGTAGATATTAATAGAATTCTCTCTTCTACTTTCACATTATTTGACCAACTCCTCAGTTCAATATGCAATCAAATTCAATGCATAACTTTAAAGACAATGGAATCATACTTTCAATAATTCCAAGGAGATGTCTAATATATTCATGCTCCTCAAACAAAATCTTTCATACAAAGGTCACATTATGTAGCATGTGACCTTCAAGCTACTGTGGCACACTATTGCCCACCTTGGAATAAAAGCTCTGAAGAGTACCCTTTCTTTGTGCCTGAGTCATAATACATGAGATTGCCAAACCGTGGGGACCTAATGATGATATGTTACATATAAGTTGTAACTTGTAACAACCTTTTATCATATTTTAGTCTGTAATTTAGGAATATTTCCCCTCAGATCGTTATGAACCACAACACAAGCCTCCAGCTGCAGTTTCCCATTTTGCATTATCAAATTTCTAAGATACAAATACCTTGGCATTTCTAAGATTGCTATTTTTACTTAAAGCCGATTGCCAGCTAGAAAGGTCTAATAAGGCCTAGGTACCCTAAAATACTTCCCTTTTAAAAGTATATTATACACTCTTGGAATTTCTATTGGTTGTCCTAAATAATAACAGTTATTTCTAGTTGACACCTGTTGTCAAATAGTAAGGTTTATAATTGGATCAAATTAATAACTATATGTCCACACAAACAAAATTAACCAATAATGAGGAGTGATGATGCCCTGTTTTTGAATTTTCCCTTTTGATCAGTATCAAGTTCAAAATCAAAGGTTTTTAAATTGTGTTCACACAAACAACCTAACTTATATTCACCAATAAGGCCCACAATCTGAAATGGCCGATCTGGACACATGGTCCAAGTCACACCTATACATGGAACTAAAACCATTTACAACAGTTAGGAGTGGATAGAGTAAAATCTGACCCAAACCCAACCCATTGACACCCCTAATCCTCGACTACGGCCCTAAACAAGAGTTCACATGTTTAACCCTTCCACTTAATTAGACTGTAATGACCCCTAGTTTCTTTTGCTGACAATACATTGTATCTTGCATTTGCATATGTTTAGTATACAATGCCAGAAACGACAAAAAGNACCCTTCCACTTAATTAGACTGTAATGACCCCTAGTTTCTTTTGCTGACAATACATAGTATCTTGCATTTGCATATGTTTAGTGTACAATGCCAGAAACGACAAAAAGTGATACCAAGGTGAGATGAATAGTATACCTCTAGGAATAACAGAAAATGCCTTGAGACTGTAATACTACAGTTTTATCATTTCTTTATTTTTGTAAATAATCTTTGTTTATTTCTTATGAAGCATGGATACTTCGTTAAGGTCAAAATATTCGTATTGAATACGATACTCATTGAATACTCGATGATACGTATCGGATACAAACCAAACGTACCCAATAATAAATAAAATATATGAATACTTCATGGATACTTCTATATCCAGAGAAGTATGTACAATTTTTAATTTTAATCTTTACCCCTTCCTTTTAATTTCACATACAATGCAATACATCAACAAAAATCCATACGACTTTGAAGAAACACAAGTGTTTTCCAAGTGTTATACATTATCACATGTCCAAATAGTATAAATAAGTTGATTACTCTATAATCTTAGTAACAAATACTTCTAAGTAAATAATCTAGTTAAATGTTAATTCTTATTCCTTTAATTAATCAAGTTCACTTTGTAGATATACCATAGTGAGACGATAGGTAATTTGTTTAAAATAAAAACAGACTAATGTTGTTTATTATTGTCAAAAAATCACTAAAAATTATAACTTTTAAGTCATTACATAATAATAAAAATATAAAATATATATATTTATGGACGTATCCTACCTGTACCCGAATCCTATTTTTAAGAGTTTTGCCGTATCACCGTATCCATATTGTATCGTGCCCGTATCTTATATCCGTACTTCTTAGTTTGTTTCACTAAGTATACCATCACCTTGAGTTTTTATTAAATCTCACTTCATCCCCTTTGATTTCTACTAAAAACATTCCAATCTTCTCCCTATATCATATATGATAATGAAAGCAGATAGGTTTATTTGCCTGCTACTTGATATGATGATATCCATTATAGTAAATTTGCATTCCATAGCCAATGCATGACTCGTAAGCATATACAGACATCAACCTCATACAGTTGTGTATAACCCACAACTAGAGAGGCTCACAAAATCTCTAACGGCAACCATAATAAGATCACATGATATTAAGCCCTCTAATTTAAAGGATCTATCTTTACCCAAGATTAAAGAGTCCAAAATAACTCAATCCTCCTGAGTCTTCCAATTATATACATACATAAATACCTTAGATAGGCACAAAAATAATTGGGTTCTATGTTCTTGCAACTTGCAAGTGGCATGTGTGGAGATAGGGTTTGCATTCCAAAATCCAGCAGTTAAGATCAGAATCAGAATGATCACAGAGGGATTTGAGTGACTATCTTATATTAATAATAATTTTAACAAACAAATATATGTGACCTGCGCTATTATTTGCCTATTCCAGCAACCATGTGGGCAAATGACAATTAAATATAAGGCACCCTTTAAACTGGAATAACAATACTACCTATTTGAAAGCAAGAAGTAAACGAAGAACACAACTCACCTCAACCTTGCAAAGAAAACTTAAAGATATTTCTTTCGAATGACTTGAGTTCTTGAGAGACATTAACTTGAGTGCAGAATCTGATAAAGGCCAACCTTGAGACAACTTTATGAAAGCTTCAACTCCACCAGCCATATGAGCTACTATTATCTCATCTCTATCCAAGTACTCAAAGGAGTGCCTGTGATGGTTATAAGTGATTGTGCTCAAAAAACCCAAAAAGAAAGGGTATTCAAGTATAGTCTCCAGAAGATGGATAAGAGATTTGATAAGAGTATTTACAACAACTGATTGAGAAGTGGACAATGGTTCATTTTCCAACCTTGCACATGTGTTGGACCGATTATCTAAACCTATTCAAAATGGGTTTGGATTTCATACACATGTAAAAAAATTATAGTTTCCCATCAACTAGAGGTCAAGGAGAAATAGCATTAAGGCCGAGCCACCTCATACTTGTTTTAATTGTACAAAGTGGCCATTCTGAAAAGGAAAAGTGCAGAAAGTTAGAAACACTGCCCAACAAGTTTTGACACAACTTGAAATTGGGCAAAGGAATAATAAGGCTTTTAGTACTGTTTTGTGGCTTGTTTCATGGATGAAAACGGTTTCTAATAATGGCCTTCAGTGTTTATGATGGAACAAGAATTGTAGGGTTTGGGAACTTGTAAGGCAAGAATTAAAGTTGATGTTTACCTTGGGAATCTCCTAACATGAAGAAAAGAAACAGTTACTTATGCCTTCATGACTTAATTTCGGGTATTCAACAACACTATCTTAATGTTTGGGCAGATGATTTGGCCTCAATGCTGTCAGTTCATCCCAAACTTACCTTTCTATTAACATTTATCTGATTTTATATCTAGAAAAAAAAATGTGTTCCAAATTTTATCCATTTTGCTCCAATTTACAAACATTCCCCCTGTTTACATGATCAGATGAAGTCTGAATTTTTGACAAAAGGATGTATGCCTAAGAAATCAGAAAACAAAACAACTTTCCATCTCAAATTATAACATGAACTTTTATGGCAAGTTAGTGTAATCAAGAGAGCAAGTAAAATTAAATAAGTAAGTCAAATAATACCTGTACTAAATTCCAGAACTTAAATTACTAAGTGTAGAAAATATAAGATTTGTCTGACAACTCTGACCTTGACTTATTTGAANGTTAGTGTAATCAAGAGAGCAAGTAAAATTAAATAAGTAAGTCAAATAATACCTGTCCTAAAATTCCAGAACTTAAACTACTAAGTGTAGAAAATATAAGATTTGTCTGACAACTCTGACCTTGACTTATTTGAAGACTTCACCATGAATCGCCTTAATGTGGACAGAACAATTCTATCTTGGACTCTTCTTACAAACCACTCCAAAGGAGACCTAGTCTCCAGCACTGGCAAAGGTGAAAACAGATGCCTGGAAGCACTCCAACTGATTTACATAGCCAGAAAACAAATGCAATAATCAATATGAATGTATCAAATATGCAATCGAATAAATAGTGTTGATTTTGCTTGCCAGTAGTATCATTTTAAGAGAGGAAAGACATACTATCATGTAATTAACCACTTTTATATATCCATGTATGTAAATACTACACTTCTCGATCTTCATGTTCTTTCTATTTAAGATTCTTAGACTTCCATCAACAGTATGATGACATATACAAGAGAAAAAGGAATTTGGGAAAACAATGCACCAAGATGCCTTTATTTTTTTGGTTGGGGGGACTGGGAGGAGGGACTGGTGCACTTCCTTTGATTTGATCAAAAAGAACATGGTTGGAAGCTAAGACATTCCACAAGATATTAAAGAAAAGGGTCCAACAACAAAATCTGGTACAAAGATGGCATTAGTAAAAGCAAGAAAGTAAACTAAAAGAAAATGAAGAAGCAGTAAAAGTGGATTGACTTTTGATTTGATAAAAAAGAATATATGGTTGAGTACTAAGACAATCTAAAACCTATCAAAGAAAAATGATGCAACTACAAAATCTAGAAAAAAGATAGCATCAGTAAAAGCAAGAAAGGAAATTTAAAGAAGAACCAAAAATTGGAGGCAAGAGAAACATGGGAAGATAGAAAAGATAATGATGACGACTAATCTGGAATGAAGTAGAACATAAAAGTGATTCACAGAGAGAGACTCAAAACTCAGTCAAATAAGTCGTAGAACTACAAAAAGGGTATTTCATACTTATACAGAAGCACTTGCCAGAGTGAAGAAATTAAATTGATTGAAGTGATGATCTCCACAATCTTAAGCATCTCTGGACTAGAGAAACTGGGATACCAGGTAATAGAAGCTATGAAAGTCCCAATTTGAAGTAGTTTGCAATCAATGCATGACAATCACAAAACTAAACCTACATCTCAGCTCACTTAAGCATCATTATAAACTATACTTCATGAGATCCTCACCAAAAACCAAATCAACCCTTAGTCATATAATTATATCCACTGCAAAACAACCCTTAGCCATATTGTTTTCATCCACTGCTCATTCTCATAAATATTTGGAAGATGCTCTTCACCAAATTGGGCATCAATTAGGCGACTCAAATAGATATCCACTCATTCACTCATTACTAGAGATAATGATTCCCATAGTGAGAGAAATAAGCTACAACTTCAAGGCACTGTGTCATTATGGCAAGCAGGGTTGTTTAAACTGAAAGTGGCTCTAAAATCTTAANGCTACAACTTCAAGGCACTGTGTCATTATGGCAAGCAGGGTTGTTTAAACTGAAAGAGGCTCTAGAATCTTCAAATGCAAAGTATCTGCTCCCAAGGAAATCTAGGATAGAGGACAGTGTCCTGTTCTTTGCACTGGTCGTCCTTTTGAATTTGAAGGTCTATCTTTACTTTGATTTTGACGGACTAAGCTGCATAGCTCTCCTAAAGTGCAGCATACCAGGTTTTTATTTGATGAAATCCGTCTCCTAGGGGGACAGTGAACAACTTTGATGAATGTTCTCATAGTAAAAACAGCCATATCAGAATAGGAGGTATGATGTAGAGAACCCAATGAGAACTTAGTCTAAACACGCAGGTATGGGTTAGGTGATTGAGGTTGAGATATACGTTAGTTAGGAAGGCCTTGGTAGCTTTTTACTTTAGTGCTTCATGAATTATTTGATATCATCCGCAGGGGGAAAAGGAAAAAAACAAACCTATACTCCAATCACAAACCAAAATCTACTTCTGAACTTAAATAGTCTTCAATTTCATCACCATTTTAAAAAAGTAGAATTTCAGCAAGGATAGATTTAATACTCTAAATTTGAATAGNCGGACTAAGCTGCATACGCTCTCCTAAAGTGCAGCATACCAGGTTTTTATTTGATGAAATCCGTCTCCTAGGGGGACAGTGAACAACTTTGATGAATGTTCTCATAGTAAAAACAGCCATATCAGAATAGGAGGTATGATGTAGAGAACCCAATGAGAACTTAGTCTAAACACGCAGGTATGGGTTAGGTGATTGAGGTTGAGATATACGTTAGTTAGGAAGGCCTTGGTAGCTTTTTACTTTAGTGCTTCATGAATTATTTGATATCATCCGCAGGGGGAAAAGGAAAAAAACAAACCTATACTCCAATCACAAACCAAAATCTACTTCTGAACTTAAACAGTCTTCAATTTCATCACCATTTTAAAAAAGTAGAATTTCAGCAAGGATAGATTTAATACTCTAAATTTGAATAGCTACCATGATAAAAGTAAGTGGCTGCAAAATTCAACAATACTTTAACATGAGCCCCTGTGACACTTGATAGCATTCATAATAATGCTCTAGCAGCATTTAGACAATTTTGAAGATGTCCTTAGAAAAATTATCTAAACGGAATCGTTCAAATATTACATGAGATCCAACACTGAAGACCGGAATGAATACAACTAGACCCCCACCCCCCAAAAAAAAAAAGAAAAGAAAAGAAAAGAAAGAAAACCCCAGTCACTGCCAACAAAAAAGAAAAACATAGATACTGCATATTTGACCTATGCTGACCACTTATACTATTTTGAAATTTAACTCCAAGTATTCAACCCATGTTGGCAATATTTAGTGCGGCAGAAACTCTCATGTCAAGACAGAAAAAGATCATTCAAATTTCCATGCTGCATGCAGTTATGGTACAGCTATGCTACCAATGTGTTGAAGTTAAAAAACAAAAGGATAAATAACGAAAAAAACAAACCTGAAAGACTTTACGGTATCAATAATTTCACCTATGTATACATCATTGGGGAAAATCTGGAACATCAAGAAGAGCATTAACAATCGCTTAAGAGTAAATAAAATTGGTAATAAGTTAGTGAGAATATGACTCATCAATCCCAATAACATACTTAAAATAACATGGCTTTTGAATCAAAGATCAGCAAGGGAAAAACCCAAGGCATAAACAAACAAAACAAACAAGCTGAAGAGTAGGAGAGCGGATGCTAAGAGAAAACACAACAAAACATAAAAGTAGGCATCATATGAAACTTCAACAAATTTTTGTATATATATAACACTCAGCTTAGTTCTCACTAATGGGTATCTAGGATGGATAAATTGGGTACACACCCAACCTACACAAAGTGATTGCTCTAAGATTTGAACCCATAACCTCAAAGTTACTGGTTGGAATTTTAACAACTGAACCAGTTGCCTCCTGTCACAATATGAAACTTTAATACCTTAAATCCTCCAGTTTCCCAAGAGTAATAATTAAAGCTCCCTTGTTCTTTTTAATACAAACCACATTTAACCATTTTAGTGATGTCATGATAACATCTATAGATAATGAACGATGTCATTAAGCCAGCATGTGTTCAAACAAATCTCCAGTTNATGGTACAGCTATGCTACCAATGTGTTGAAGTTAAAAAACAAAAGGATAAATAACGAAAAAAACAAACCTGAAAGACTTTACAGTATCAATAATTTCACCTATGTATACATCATTGGGGAAAATCTGGAACATCAAGAAGAGCATTAACAATCGCTTAAGAGTACATAAAATTGGTACTCATCAATCCCAATAACATACTTAAAATAACATGGCTTTTGAATCAAAGATCAGCAAGGGAAAAACCCAAGGCATAAACAAACAAAACAAACAAGCTGAAGAGTAGGAGAGCGGATGCTAAGAGAAAACACAACAAAACATAAAAGTAGGCATCATATGAAACTTCAACAAATTTTTGTATATATATAACACTCAGCTTAGTTCTCACTAATGGGTATCTAGGATGGATAAATTGGGTACACACCCAACCTACACAAAGTGATTGCTCTAAGATTTGAACCCATAACCTCAAAGTTACTGGTTGGAATTTTAACAACTGAACCAGTTGCCTCCTGTCACAATATGAAACTTTAATACCTTAAATCCTCCAGTTTCCCAAGAGTAATAATTAAAGCTCCCTTGTTCTTTTTAATACAAACCACATTTAACCATTTTAGTGATGTCATGATAACATCTATAGATAATGAACGATGTCATTAAGCCAGCATGTGTTCAAACAAATCTCCAGTTAAAGAATTCATTTTCATGGTTAAGGTGATGTGCCCCAAAAGAGCTAGAAGATATTAACTTACAGAAATAAACTGTTTTGATTTTTTCTATTTGAATACACTATTAAGCAACAAAAGGAGGGCTTAGTGCCCCCCCACATCTTGACTTGACTTAAAAAAGCCTGGTCCTTGTGGTTATCAATTCCTGTGCACCAACCTCTGAGGCTGGTCCACTANTATTTGAATACACTATTAAGCAACAAAAGGAGGGCTTAGTGCCCCCCCACATCTTGACTTGACTTAATAAAGCCTGGTCCTTGTGGTTATCAATTCCTGTGCACCAACCTCTGAGGCTGGTCCACTATGGATAAGCAATGGAAATTCGGAAAATCCTTTTTAAGTGTGACATGACTAACAGATATCCACTTCAATTTTATAAAATCCTTTTTAAGTTATAAAATTCACATCTTGAATGAGATTCATAAATACACAAAAAATTATTATGGAAAAGAAAAGGAAGAAGAAAAAAGGAGAAAATGATGATAATTTTGTGGACTACAANTGAAGTTAAAAAACAAAAGGATAAATAACGAAAAAAACAAACCTGAAAGACTTTACGGTATCAATAATTTCACCTATGTATACATCATTGGGGAAAATCTGGAACATCAAGAAGAGCATTAACAATCGCTTAAGAGTAAATAAAATTGGTAATAAGTTAGTGAGAATATGACTCATCAATCCCAATAACATACTTAAAATAACATGGCTTTTGAATCAAAGATCAGCAAGGGAAAAACCCAAGGCATAAACAAACAAAACAAACAAGCTGAAGAGTAGGAGAGCGGATGCTAAGAGAAAACACAACAAAACATAAAAGTAGGCATCATATGAAACTTCAACAAATTTTTGTATATATATAACACTCAGCTTAGTTCTCACTAATGGGTATCTAGGATGGATAAATTGGGTACACACCCAACCTACACAAAGTGATTGCTCTAAGATTTGAACCCATAACCTCAAAGTTACTGGTTGGAATTTTAACAACTGAACCAGTTGCCTCCTGTCACGATATGAAACTTTAATACCTTAAATCCTCCAGTTTCCCAAGAGTAATAATTAAAGCTCCCTTGTTCTTTTTAATACAAACCACATTTAACCATTTTAGTGATGTCATGATAACATCTATAGATAATGAACGATGTCATTAAGCCAGCATGCGTTCAAACAAATCTCCAGTTATAAAGAATTCATTTTCATGGTTAAGGTGATGTGCCCCAAAAGAGCTAGAAGATATTAACTTACAGAAATAAACTGTTTTGATTTTTTCTATTTGAATACACTATTAAGCAACAAAAGGAGGGCTTAGTGCCCCCCCACATCTTGACTTGACTTAATAAAGCCTGGTCCTTGTGGTTATCAATTCCTGTGCACCAACCTCTGAGGCTGGTCCACCATGGATAAGCAATGGAAATTCGGAAAATCCTTTTTAAGTGTGACATGACTAACAGATATCCACTTCAATTTTATAAAATCCTTTTTAAGTTATAAAATTCACATCTTGAATGAGATTCATANCAAGATATCTCATATGAAATGGTAATCCACCTCAATATGTTTTGTACGTTCATGAAATATTGGATTACTAGCAATAAAAATAGTTGTTTGGTTGTCACGATGCATCTTCATAGGGGAAGACATATAAATTCTCATATCACGGAGTGAAAAATGGGCTCATAATGTACAATAGCTAGAAGTAGATCTGGATCATATGTCGCTATGATTACCCAGCCTAGTCAGCGTCAAAAAAACCAGTAACAATTATGGATGATATATAATCTTTTTTTCCCCAAGCCCATTGCAAATACCGAAATATACGAAGATAGCCTGCCAATGAGGTTTACGACAAGTATGCATGAACTGACAACCACACTAACAGCATATGTAATATCTAGGACGTGTAACAATAAAATAAATCACCTTACCAACTAAACTCCTATAACGCCGTATACCTTCAAAAAAAATTTCACTCTCCAAATTTAACTTCATTATAGAATCCATGGGAGTATCAACATGAACGCACACCAAGAGTCCCAGGTTTATATAGTAAATCTAATACATATTTCCTTTAGCACAAACTGATACCCTAATTTGACCTAACAACTTCAATCCCTAAGAAGTATTGAAGAAAACCTAAATTTTTAGTATGAAATTGTTTTCCCAAATGGATCTTGAAGTAGTCAATTCCATCTAAGTCATTACCACTAATGATAATGTCATCAACATAAACAATAACAATACTAACACCTATAGAAGACTGACGAATAAAAACTAAATGATCTGAAGTAAAATGCTATAAGCCAAATTGAAGTACCACTATACTGAACGCATTAAACCAAGCATGTATTAACTATTTCAAGTCATACAGTGCTTTCTTTAAATAGCACACTAATTATTCATGACTAGGAACAACATAACCTAGGATTCATATATAACTCCTCTTGTTTCTTTATGTTCAATTGATACAAAGGTTAGTCACAACTGACCACAACATAAATAAGAACTCTAACACCATATGTCTGGTTTTAGCATTGGAACCAAGCGTGCCTTCAAAATGCTCAAATGAACCATCAAGATGATATTTCATAGCTAAATGGTAAACTTAGGATTTAACTGAGAGAGGAGATATTGAGAGGAATAATTTGTGTATAGTTGTATTACCCAACACTCTTTTATTTATAGTAGAGAAACATTTAGGTAGTTACAAAATTATGCTAAACTCACAAATTATGACTAATATAGAAAAAAAGAACTTTAACAAATATATTGTAAGTCCATAGGGGACTGCAAGACATTTTTCAAATTATTAGGGCCTCATAACATTGACGAGTTCAAACTTCAAAGTTTTATTCTGAGAATAGATTAAGTTCATGTTTTCTGAGGTCATTAATCAAACTGAAAGCAAACAAATATACACTTGAAGATAGAATGAACAAAACCTTGAACTTCGAGTCTTCATGTGCATGTGACAAATTCATTTGATCTTCTCCATCCTTTTTTGCTTTTTCAAGACCCTAGAATATGAAATATGAAGAATTAATTTTTTTTGTTTCATTCAAAGTTAGCAAATCAGCTTCAAATAGGCCACATAACATGATAAAAAATATATATATTGAATAAACACAGAATGTAGAACTACAGCTTGGAAGAGATTGCATTGAGAATTTGAGATAATAAAAGCCTTAAACATCACAAAAATGCTGATAAGTACATTGCCATGGTGAAAATGTAGAACTGGGTGTTCTGCCATCAACAAAAGAGACGAGCAAAATTTGAATGCTTTGCAAATAAAAAGAGATTGTACTAGTGGTACAAAGAAACAAACAGAATACCTATTAAATTAGGGGAAGAGCNCCATGGTGAAAATGTAGAACTGGGTGTTCTGCCATCAACAAAAGAGACGAGCAAAACTTGAATGCTTTGCAAATAAAAAGAGATTGTACTAGTGGTACAAAGAAACAAACAGAATACCTATTAAATTAGGGGAAGAGCAAGTTGTTACTAACACATCCAGGGAGATAACTTTAATGATTAGAATATGAATTTCATAACTGGCAATGAGATGAATGAACACATAAACAAACATTTTGAGAAAATCATAAAATTTAATGAATAAGAAGGAGGGTTAACCACAAATTTGAAATTCTCTACCTATTGTGCTTAGGTTGAATTGTCCTCAGAGAATGAAAATATTCCAAATGATCTACAAATGATTATTGAATCATCTCTCGAAGGTTCCTTATATACAAAATCTTTCAAAGTTAGCTGAAATGACAATAAATCTTCCTCTAGCACAATATTACATACATAATTTACTCATCATTTTCAGTTATCAATTTTGACTGCAAGATTTTATGTCTGACAAAATGTTCTAAGGAGGCAATTGCCATCTTTTTCCATCTAAATGGTATACATGTTTGATACAACATAAATTCTGTTTAAAAATCTGAAAATAAAGAACTCCATTTAGTATTTTTTTTCTAATCCAAAACCAAGCCCAATGCTATTCCACAACAAAAACTGCAATATTCCAGCATAAATAAATGACTCGTATATCTTCAGACAATTTTTTCGCATTCCACTGAATCAGTTTGTATGAATCTAGTTATAGCATGTACTTGAAAAATTCTTGGTACTAACTAGTAACTAAACAGTATGTTTTCCAGGTTTCTCAGTTAGTACACTATCTACAGATGATATTCTAATAGCACGTCTAATTCCCCTCGAAACAGAATTTTTCCTTCACCCTCTGCTTTAATTGACTAAACCCCAAAAAGATTGACTTGACAAATCAAGCACTAAATTGGTGAACTATTCTAGAATATAGAAATGCCGGAAACGAAGAAGGCCAATTTGCTCTTGAACAGAGTTGGTCTGCTGATAAGAAAATGGAGTTAGATTCGGCCAAGAATAACCTTGAAAAACTTCTGTTTTCTGAAGAAAGATTCTGGAAGCAAAAATAAAGAGTGCAATATGGCTCCGGGAGGGTTTTCTTAATAGTAGCTCACAATCACGTCTCTTCATGCCCAATGTTACCTGGATTGTAGATCGCTTTGGCACGTGGTACAGATACGGGAATATAGTACGACACTTTCTTAGGTACGTGATACGATGGGGGTAAGCTTAGCCGGTATAGTATTTTGGGTCGCAATTCGTTTTAGAACTCTTATATAGATCGTTTTCATTACTGTATAACATTATATATTACAAAACATCCATAAACACCAAGTCAGTTACTATTTATCTTATAATTGTGCTTGATTTTCTATTATCTAAAACAATATATAATTCTAAATCTATATACATATAGTCAATTAATATATATTTTATATTTGTGCTACATGCTCTAAAGAGAATTGATTTAGGGTTAGTATTACAATTTTGGATCGTCCATTTTGGTGATCTAAATCACGAATCCACTCCGTTTGGGATCAATGTATCCAGATCGTGGGTCGTCAAGAGTTGAGTGAATTGTGTTAACCATGTTCATGCCTCTCTATTACTCCATATTTTCAATTCAGAATTGGATATTGCTCAGAAAAAAAAAGCGACACTATTATACCTGCTCCCTGACAACCTAAATTTAGCACCTCTATGGTGCAATCAACTTCCCATATCATAAATTTGTGTCTAGCATTTGTTGCAGGTGGAATTGATCCATCAAATATATCTTCTTCAGTATCTACACATTCCAGCTTGCACTTAAGGTAAATCAACTTGGTTGGTACATTCAACAAACTCTCAGCAAACCATACCACCAATATTGCAACATCAGAAATTTTGTCACTTACTAAGGAATGGCTCATATTATTTGTTTGATTCAAATTATTTGTGACTCACACGAACACAGAGGAACAGCTGAATTGAGTAATTTCTTTCTTCACAATAACAATACGNAAGGAATGGCTCATATTATTTGTTTGATTCAAATTATTTGTGACTCACACGAACACGGAGGAACAGCTGAATTGAGTAATTTCTTTCTTCACAATAACAATATGACGACTTGAAGTGTACCAGTGACATTTCAAGTATATATATCATCTATGAGGAAGTCTATTTAACATAAGGAGAAAGTTACATTATAACTGACTACCGGGAGAGGGGATGTTATATGAATTTTCAATCATTGTAAGCTTACATCACAGTTCCACTTTAAGTTTCTATCCTTTTGCCTTGATTATGGATGCATTAACTAAACACATTCAGGAAAAGGTCGCATGGTGTATATTATTCGTTAATAGAGTACAACTTTAGAATAAAACTGAGAGTCTGTAGAGAAATTGTAGAATCAAAATGATTCAAGATAAGCACAAATTAAACTAAAATGGAATGGAATGTCATTTTAGTAAAACTCTCAAATAGAGGAAGTAATAACTGAAAATAAGAGATATCAAAGATTAACACCTTCGGGATTTGGGATCAATAAGGGAAAAAGAGATTAGAGATGATGGTAATCATAAATTAAAGCATGATGCATTAAATGGATGAATGCATTTGGTGTATCCCACTATGATTTGGCAATGGATTTGAGTGAGTGATTCAAAGACTTCTTTTTCACTTTATACCTTTTAAGTTGAAAAGTAATTTTGCATGACAGTCATTAGACCAGCAATATTTTAAGGTGCAGTGTTGGTCAGTAAACAGATAACACGCTACAAAAACATAAGGACATGGCAAACCAAAAGGAGATGAAAGTAGAAGTGAATACACTGATGCAACAAAATAAGTAGCACTAATAAAAGATAAATTAGGAGAGAATCAACTCAGGCAACTTAAACAAATTTATAAAAGACACATTCTTATACCAATGAGGAATAGTGATGTATTGACTATTGATGGTAATGATGCGTAGAAGTAGACCGATATAAACTTTGAATGAGATAATTAAAAAAAATGTGGTTAAACAGAAAATTGGCCCTATAGAGCATAAGGGCAGAATGGAATTGATGTAGCCAATCCCCAAATAGTTGGGACAAGGCTTTGTTAATATGAGTTGAATTTAGTACAAGGAGGTCTTACATAGATCTTTCCCCAGCTTCGTATAAGGAGTATGAATAGGAGCCTACAATTTAATATGGCTTAGGATGCCCTCATGCATTGGCTTTCAAATTCTCAACTCTCAATTACTTCCTTGGATGACAGTGCACCATCATCCCAAACTTTTCTTATGATAGATAATACCCACTGCAAACATCAAAGACAGTATTTCAAGCTTTTTCAACCAAGATCACACTCTAGGGGATTATCTCGAAGTTTTTTCAATCCTTGAAAGTGCTCTTTGTCTGATATCAAGAGTATTACTCTCTTTAGGGATATTATCCAACCGCAACAACAAGATCAACTTTCTCCAGTTTTTTCACCATCATTTTGTGTGCTTCTTATATAGGTCGTGATTATTATCAACCTTAACAAAACAACCCTGTAGTGCAAAGCAACACAAGATGCATGCTCACACTTCCTGCATAATAACATTGTGACAACAAGAATCTATCCCACAAGATCTGCATAATGGGTATCATTTTTACTTGCCCTTTTTGGTTTGTATTTCTTCCTCCCAATGTACTACTGATCTTGATTCTGGGCAAATCCTGAATGCAGTACAAGCATTTCACATGGCCATAATGTACTTTTGAAAGCTGCAAATGACATTATTACCGCNTAACAATATGACGACTTGAAGTGTACCAGTGACATTTCAAGTATATATATCATCTATGAGGAAGTCTATTTAACATAAGGAGAAAGTTACATTATAACTGACTACCGGGAGAGGGGATGTTATATGAATTTTCAATCATTGTAGGCTTACATCACAGTTCCACTTTAAGTTTCTATCCTTTTGCCTTGATTATGGATGCATTAACTAAACACATTCAGGAAAAGGTCGCATGGTGTATATTATTCGTTAATAGAGTACAACTTTAGAATAAAACTGAGAGTCTGTAGAGAAATTGTAGAATCAAAATGATTCAAGATAAGCACAAATTAAACTAAAATGGAATGGAATGTCATTTTAGTAAAACTCTCAAATAGAGGAAGTAATAACTGAAAATAAGAGATATCAAAGATTAACACCTTCGGGATTTGGGATCAATAAGGGAAAAAGAGATTAGAGATGATGGTAATCATAAATTAAAGCATGATGCATTAAATGGATGAATGCATTTGGTGTATCCCACTATGATTTGGCAATGGATTTGAGTGAGTGATTCAAAGACTTCTTTTTCACTTTATACCTTTTAAGTTGAAAAGTAATTTTGCATGACAGTCATTAGACCAGCAATATTTTAAGGTGCAGTGTTGGTCAGTAAACAGATAACACGCTACAAAAACATAAGGACATGGCAAACCAAAAGGAGATGAAAGTAGAAGTGAATACACTGATGCAACAAAATAAGTAGCACTAATAAAAGATAAATTAGGAGAGAATCAACTCAGGCAACTTAAACAAATTTATAAAAGACACATTCTTATACCAATGAGGAATAGTGATGTATTGACTATTGATGGTAATGATGCGTAGAAGTAGACCGATATAAACTTTGAATGAGATAATTAAAAAAAATGTGGTTAAACAGAAAATTGGCCCTATAGAGCATAAGGGCAGAATGGAATTGATGTAGCCAATCCCCAAATAGTTGGGACAAGGCTTTGTTAATATGAGTTGAATTTAGTACAAGGAGGTCTTACATAGATCTTTCCCCAGCTTTGTATAAGGAGTATGAATAGGAGCCTACAATTTAATATGGCTTAGGATGCCCTCATGCATTGGCTTTCAAATTCTCAACTCTCAATTACTTCCTTGGATGACAGTGCACCATCATCCCAAACTTTTCTTATGATAGATAATACCCACTGCAAACATCAAAGACAGTATTTCAAGCTTTTTCAACCAAGATCACACTCTAGGGGATTATCTCGAAGTTTTTTCAATCCTTGAAAGTGCTCTTTGTCTGATATCAAGAGTATTACTCTCTTTAGGGATATTATCCAACCGCAACAACAAGATCAACTTTCTCCAGTTTTTTCACCATCATTTTGTGTGCTTCTTATATAGGTCGTGATTATTATCAACCTTAACAAAACAACCCTGTAGTGCAAAGCAACACAAGATGCATGCTCACACTTCCTGCATAATAACATTGTGACAACAAGAATCTATCCCACAAGATCTGCATAATGAGTATCATTTTTTACTTGCCCTTTTTGGTTTGTATTTCTTCCTCCCAATGTACTACTGATCTTGATTCTGGGCAAGTCCTGAATGCAGTACAAGCATTTCACATGGCCATAATGTACTTTTGAAAGCTGCAAATGACATTATTACCACCATATTCATTACTAACTTGCTAGTAAAGAGCAACTACAAGTGGTCATCCAATGTGAATAATTCTCAAATACTTGTGGTAACATTTCACAGGCATTTTGAGCCAATTTATCTTCACCATGCCATTAGAAACTCAGTTAACTTCTAAACTGCACTTTGGGAGGACAGTGGAGCTCGTTGTGGACTAAACTATTCATACACTATTATGTACATGTTTCTCATGGTTTAACTTCAAGTGTTTAATTGATGACAATATCCTTTTTGGTTCTTAAACCACCTGATCCACATCACTTTAAAAACCAAAAAGGTATGCTGAATTCCAAACCAATCATTTCCTTGACCTTGCAAACACAAAATTAGACGGGTAAAGATACTTACATAGCTGAGTTTAGGACCTACAGCAACAGGACCCATAACTATTCCCTTCTACCTTATTTAGTTTATACGATTAGAGCAACTATACTCTTCCCCTAACAAACGTCACGAATAGTCACAATGACTAATTCTGGCCATCCTGATGAAGCAGTAAAGCTAACACGCAATTGCAAACAACAGAATTGCATAAAAAATGAAGTCATAAAGTACAAATTTTCACCACCTCGCCAACTATATACATTAATAAACTTAGCAATTTCTTCAACTAATATAAATTCTCAAAAGATACTTGCCAATTGAGAAGTAACCTGTGCTGTAATAAAATCCAAATGACAATTCAATCCTTCGAGATCACTCCCCAAACGGTTGGAGTCTGAAAACAAAACCCATTACATCAAAAACTGCACATAATGCAAACGCGTGCATTTGAGATATTCATAAAAACAACCAAATTGGTATTATGACAATATTATCACCTTCCACATATCTCCTCGAAAGATCCTGAATTTCATCTGAGATGGTAGCATTTTCAGTCTCCACTGAGCTAAGCTCCCCTTTTAAATGCTCCAAATATTCATCTAAAATAATCAAACAAACTTATTCAAAACAAATTAGCTCACACAAAGACTAAACACCCAATGCAAAAGGCACAAATATACACACACAAAATACCCAATCCAAAACACAGAACACCCACACACAGAAAAAGCACCCAATTCAAAACACATACAAACACACACACAAAGAGTACACCATATTCAAAACACAGGGACAAAGCACCCAACTCAAAAGACAAACACACACAAGCAAAATGCCAAATTCAAAGCAAACACACAATACACACAGGCAAAACACATGATTCAAAACACAAAGAGTATACCATATTCAAAACACCACAAACACAGACACAAAGCACCCAACTCAAAAAGACACATACACACAAACAGAGATGGTACCAAGTTATGGTCAAGGGGGGCTATGGCCCCCTAAACTTGTCAAGAACCATTTATATATATTGGCAAATCTACCACATATCCCTTTTTTTTTTTTACCCAAATAACCTTAGAAATCATGCAACCTTCTTTTTTGTTGTCTTATCTTATATGTTGATGGCAGCCTTCATACCTTTACTCTACTCTCTCTCTCTCCACCCCTATCGTCTGAAGTGTCTTCTCCATTCACATTTTACTATTATGTCCTTGTTCAGTATAATTCCAAGAAAGGCGGCCGAAATGGATTTAACATGTCACCCACTCGGGCCTTTTTTTTTTCCAATGGGATGCATTTTGAATTCCTATAATCTTAGGATAGCTTTACGATATTTTAAAAAATCGACATTGCATCAAAAATTATTATTTTTAAAAGTTAAGTTACATTTTTAAAAGATAAAGTTATAACTGCTTGAGGTAATTCTAATCGATCACCAAATGTTGTGATCAATTATGAATTACTTCAATCAATAGTTACTTCTTATTTGCGAGTCATAACTTAACCTTCAAAGATAATAACTTGACTTTTAAAAATTGTAACTTTCATGATCAATCACAACATTTCGTAATCGATCATGCCCTTTTGGATTTGTAAGTTGCACCCCACAAAAGTTGATCTTAAAATATTATAACTTTCAGTATGGTACTTTTTTTTGGTACTATAGTTTTCCCATAATTTAATTGCATGACATTCTTTGGCAGGGTTTTTTTTTTTTTTTTGTGACAAAAACTAAAACAAACTACTTGATATGTTATCAAATTTGAACACGTCAAAAGTAAGAGAGTTTTTTTACTGAGTCTAGCAAGATAGTTAAGAGCAATTGTATTAGAATTTTAGGATTGGGTATTTCGGTTGGAATTATTCAAGTTTGTACTTTCTCCTAATATTTTCGAATGTAAATTGGTTATTAAGATCATGTTGCGTACATGTAGACAGAATTTTGTTGATTCAAATAAATTTTGGGTTCTCTGATTTAATCCATCATCTTATTATAAAAAATTCCCAGCAGCAATAAAACAATGTTAAACCCCCTTGGGACAATTTCTGGTTCCCCCATGCACATAAACAAACATTCATGTCAAAAAAAAAAAACAATTTCATCCAATAATGCAATACACGGAAAGAAATAGGGAAGAAAATATTACCTAAATCTTCAACTGTTAGTGAGTCGACATCAGAAACCTCCGACAGAAGTTGAGTTATTTTCCTCTGTTTATATTCAGAAATCAAAAACAAATATAGTCCCAAAAAAGGTTAATATATTAAGTAAACGAGGTGAAACTATAACAGAGAAACGATAGGTATAGATTCAATACCATAGTTAAGTACATAAAATTCTATTTACCTGAAGCTCAAGAGCACAATCCTTCATTAATTCCTCAGAATCCGAAGGGCTGGTTTCAGAAACTTCATCGCAACTTCTATGAACATCTCTCAGTTCATTGATTCGACTGTATGTTAAAACATAAATAGAATTAAGTACACAAACACCTATATATGTAGCATGAGAGAGAGAGAGAGAGGGCTTCTTGAAGGACCTTCGCAGGGTGTTAAGATCCAGCGACTGTTGTGAAGAAGCAAGGGTTACAGTTTTGTCGCCCATTTGCTAATTCTTGTATTTTCAGAAACTAACCATTTGCTCTTTCATTTTGTCTCGCTTTCTTTTCTTTTAATTTGTTTTGGGATCTCTCTCTCACTCTCTCTCTCTCTCTCTCCCCTCGAGTGTTTTGAATTCCCGCCTTTTTCCAACACCTGCAGGCTGCAGCTGAAGTAAGTTCTAGTCCACCCTGTTCTAGTTTGGATTAAGTTTTTTTTAGATATATTTTTTCTTTAATTTTCTACTTGACTAATTATTTATCAAGTGGGATTTAATGTATATAAATAAGCCTTTTACTCATTAATAATTAATAATTCATAAAAAATAAAATTGAATAAAAAGTATATTATAGGAATTTGCATCTAGTTTCCGAACAAAAAAATTGCACATTAGATGAAAAATTTTGTAGTTTATGAGAAAATAGACACCATGCCAATTGTGTGCAGTATATCTCACTAAATTTTATAATCATTAATAATTTTTATATTCAATAATTATTATGTGGGATTAGTGCAGTTCACTTATGTTACTTATTTGTTTATTATTAATCGATAACATTATGTAACGGTAATGATATATATAACTGATACATTCAATATTTACTCGTGAGTAGGGATGTCAATGGACCGAAGTGGGGGCGGGGGTATAGTCTTCAACTCTTCATCTCCATACCTGCTTAAAAAATTTGTGTTCATCCCCGGTCCACTCCCGTTAATGAGTATAATTTTCATCTTCATTCCCGTCCGCATGTAAATTTTTAATCCCCGTCCCTATCCCCATACCCGCCCAAGTCTAAGTCCAAGTTCAAGTCAATATAATCTAAAATTCTAAATAAATTCAACATTTTAAATAATCCAACAACATTTTAAATAATCTAACACAACATAAATGTAGCATAACATATTCTAACACAACACAAACAACAAATGTCCAAAAAATTACTTGAATTTGATAAAATTCAACATAACACAAACAACATAATGGGACAACTTTTCTATTATGTAGCTTCACACCTATAATTTAATAAATAAAATAAAACATAAAAAACTATAATAATTGCATAAAAATATTTTGTATTTACTAATAAAATTGAATGGTTGAAATTGAAAAATTATTAACTCAATCATCTCTTAACACCATCGGTGGTGGTAGAATCTACTTCTTCAACATCATTTTTCTATATCATTAAAAGAAAAATAAATAAATTATTCCAAGAGAAATTTTCAACTAAAACGATATACATCATCATCAATATCAAGATCCTCCAATAATGTGTAGCTCGTCAGGCCCGTCGAAGTAGATGAACCTAAAAAAAATAAAAATAATGCATTAGTCATACTTTACCCCCAAAAAAAATATGATGCACATACAAATANCCCTTTTTTTTTTTTACCCAAATAACCTTAGAAATCATGCAACCTTCTTTTTTGTTGTCTTATCTTATATGTTGATGGCAGCCTTCATACCTTTACTCTACTCTCTCTCTCTCCACCCCTATCGTCTGAAGTGTCTTCTCCATTCACATTTTACTATTATGTCCTTGTTCAGTATAATTCCNTTACCCCCAAAAAAAATATGATGCACATACAAATAATATTTCATTACCTCGTTCTTTAGCACATAACCAACTTTGAGAGCACATTAAAGTCTCTACTGTAGTTGGAAGAAGTCTATTGTAATGTGGACTGATCACCCTCTCACTTGTACTAAAAGTAGATTCTGAGACAACGGTAGAAACAGGAATAGCAAAAAGATCTTTAGCAATCATTTGAAGCAGGGGATTCTTGAGACCACTTGTCTTCTAAAAATATAGTATATCAAAATCTGAAGTTATTGGCATAATATCATCTTCTAAGTAACGANATTTTCCTCTGTTTATATTCAGAAATCAAAAACAAATATAGTCCCAAAAAAGGTTAATATATTAAGTAAACGAGGTGAAACTATAACAGAGAAACGATAGGTATAGATTCAATACCATAGTTAAGTACATAAAATTCTATTTACCTGAAGCTCAAGAGCACAATCCTTCATTAATTCCTCAGAATCCGAAGGGCTGGTTTCAGAAACTTCATCGCAACTTCTATGAACATCTCTCAGTTCATTGATTCGACTGTATGTTAAAACATAAATAGAATTAAGTACACAAACACCTATATATGTAGCATGAGAGAGAGAGAGAGAGGGCTTCTTGAAGGACCTTCGCAGGGTGTTAAGATCCAGCGACTGTTGTGAAGAAGCAAGGGTTACAGTTTTGTCGCCCATTTGCTAATTCTTGTATTTTCAGAAACTAACCATTTGCTCTTTCATTTTGTCTCGCTTTCTTTTCTTTTAATTTGTTTTGGGATCTCTCTCTCACTCTCTCTCTCTCTCTCTCCCCTCGAGTGTTTTGAATTCCCGCCTTTTTCCAACACCTGCAGGCTGCAGCTGAAGTAAGTTCTAGTCCACCCTGTTCTAGTTTGGATTAAGTTTTTTTTAGATATATTTTTTCTTTAATTTTCTACTTGACTAATTATTTATCAAGTGGGATTTAATGTATATAAATAAGCCTTTTACTCATTAATAATTAATAATTCATAAAAAATAAAATTGAATAAAAAGTATATTATAGGAATTTGCATCTAGTTTCCGAACAAAAAAATTGCACATTAGATGAAAAATTTTGTAGTTTATGAGAAAATAGACACCATGCCAATTGTGTGCAGTATATCTCACTAAATTTTATAATCATTAATAATTTTTATATTCAATAATTATTATGTGGGATTAGTGCAGTTCACTTATGTTACTTATTTGTTTATTATTAATCGATAACATTATGTAACGGTAATGATATATATAACTGATACATTCAATATTTACTCGTGAGTAGGGATGTCAATGGACCGAAGTGGGGGCGGGGGTATAGTCTTCAACTCTTCATCTCCATACCTGCTTAAAAAATTTGTGTTCATCCCCGGTCCACTCCCGTTAATGAGTATAATTTTCATCTTCATTCCCGTCCGCATGTAAATTTTTAATCCCCGTCCCTATCCCCATACCCGCCCAAGTCTAAGTCCAAGTTCAAGTCAATATAATCTAAAATTCTAAATAAATTCAACATTTTAAATAATCCAACAACATTTTAAATAATCTAACACAACATAAATGTAGCATAACATATTCTAACACAACACAAACAACAAATGTCCAAAAAATTACTTGAATTTGATAAAATTCAACATAACACAAACAACATAATGGGACAACTTTTCTATTATGTAGCTTCACACCTATAATTTAATAAATAAAATAAAACATAAAAAACTATAATAATTGCATAAAAATATTTTGTATTTACTAATAAAATTGAATGGTTGAAATTGAAAAATTATTAACTCAATCATCTCTTAACACCATCGGTGGTGGTAGAATCTACTTCTTCAACATCATTTTTCTATATCATTAAAAGAAAAATAAATAAATTATTCCAAGAGAAATTTTCAACTAAAACGATATACATCATCATCAATATCAAGATCCTCCAATAATGTGTAGCTCGTCAGGCCCGTCGAAGTAGATGAACCTAAAAAAAATAAAAATAATGCATTAGTCATACTTTACCCCCAAAAAAAATATGATGCACATACAAATAATATTTCATTACCTCGTTCTTTAGCACATAACCAACTTTGAGAGCACATTAAAGTCTCTACTGTAGTTGGAAGAAGTCTATTGTAATGTGGACTGATCACCCTCTCACTTGTACTAAAAGTAGATTCTGAGACAACGGTAGAAACAGGAATAGCAAAAAGATCTTTAGCAATCATTTGAAGCAGGGGATTCTTGAGACCACTTGTCTTCTAAAAATATAGTATATCAAAATCTGAAGTTATTGGCATAATATCATCTTCTAAGTAACGATCCAACTCATACCTCCCATGTGTTTTTGTTATGTCTCTTGTATTGTATAAATTGAACAAAATCAGAGAGATCATCAATTAATGGGCATTTGGAATCAATATCTGATTTAAGAGAGGGAGAAGAAGGTTGTGGTTCATAATCACTTCCCTACCTCACTTCATATTCGCCTACCAATTCTAAGCAAAACTCTTTAATCCTCTTCACTTCATTTAAAACTTTCACGCCGCCATACATTTTCTCATAATAATACTTCAAAATTCCCAACTTATATCGTGGATCTAAAATAGTGGTTATTCCCACAACACCATGAATCACACTCTAATAATTGTTAATTCTCCATTGTTTTGAATCACAAGAAATAAAAGTTTGAAGAGCAAATTAAACTTACAGAGATAGGAGGATCGATGTTCTCGAGCGAAGAATAAGTGGAAGAAAGACGTAGATATTGGTAGCAGCACTTTCTATCTCTCAAATCTCAATTGCTCTCTCCATTTATTTTTCGCTTGGATCGATGCTCTCTCCATTTATTATTCTCAAAATTTGAACATGCAACATGGTCGATTGACTGCAACGTTCAACGAACAAATACGAGTACAACGATCAATGGTTGAGAGAGAGAGATGACTCGATGGTGGAGGCGGGCGCCTGATAGAATAAGTTAGGGCTTAGCCATCCAAAAGGAAGGCTTTAAGATGTGTATTGACATGAAGCTTAGTAACCAATTAAAAATGAAAAGAAAAAGGCTAAATATAAAATGAGTAATTTCTGTGAACAATATAATCTCCCTTCAGTAGCACCATCCCACAGAAAAACCAAAAACCACAAGTCTTACAACCGAACTAAAAGTCACTACAAAAGTAGGAAAAAGACTTTCAGTAAACCCTCATACTATGAGGAATCCAGCAAAAAACCCAGAAAATCTTATAAGCGTAAAACTTATAAGAAAAAATTCGGGAAAAAAGATAGTAAAAAAGATATAATATACAGTTGTGGCAAAAAAGGTCATAAAAGCCCAGAATGTCCAGTTAAAAAACAGGTTAAAAGATTGAATTTAACCCAACAAGATGAAGAGAAAATTCTCACCATTTTTAGGTTAAACAATTTTTCTCATAGTGAAGAAAGTTCAGATGACTCAAGCAATTCTGAAAGTTCTTCAAATTATCAGTCAGCATCTAGTAACCTTAGTGAACCAAAGGTCAAACTAGGTTGTAGTTGCAATAAAACAGTTAGGGTTATCACCAAACAAAATGAGGAAGAACATGTTCTCATTGAGTTAATTAGTAAAATAGAAAACCGAAATTTAAAGGTCAAATATATCAAAAATTTAAGAGATTTGTTTGTCACAAAAGACACAAAACAATCTTTCAATCAAAAACAATTAATTAGTATTAACACCACAATGGAAAGATTCAGTAAGGAGAAAAATAAAGAAATCACCTTGCAAGATCTCCGAAGTGAATTGAATAAAATTAAATCTGAAATAAAAGAATTAAAAGCTCAAGATAAAAAACTTGCAGAAGCTTTAAGTCTTTTAACAACATATAGTCTTGGCGACACAAAGGACTTTAATCCTGGAAAACAACCACTAGTTGAATAACAATCTAAGACAGAATCTTAGGATGGAGCAGAGTTACAGGGGATACTTATAACCTCCACCTATCTAGTGGATCATTTGGGTGTAACGAACCTGCTATCTCACGATGGATGTTCACAGGCTAATGATGACCATATGATCAATCTAGTTAATAAAATTAATTTTCAAAAATGGCATTCTAAAGGAAAAATTANGGCTAATGATGACCATATGATCAATCTAGTTAATAAAATTAATTTTCAAAAATGGCATTCTAAAGTAAAAATCATAATTGATAATGATTTTGAATTAGAAACCATTGCCTTAATTGACACTGGTGCAGACGTAAACTGCATCCAGGAAGGCATTATTCCAACTAAGTATTATAAAAAAACTATTAAAAGACTTAGTTCAGTAAATGATAGTAAAATGACTGTTAAATACAAACTACCAAGTGTACATATCTGTCAAGATAATGTATGTTTTAAAATATCATTTATCCTAGTACAAGATATGACTGATGATGTTATCCTTGGTTTACCTTTTGTATACTTATTGTATCATTTTACAACAGATACAAATGGTGTAACCACGAAACTACTTGGTCAATCAGTAACATTCAAATTTGTCACCAAACCAGAAGTTAAAAAATTAAGACAACTTAAAGATCATTCAATCTCTAAGTATCTTAATTTAATTAATCAGAAAACTAAGTAAGTGAAATTTTTCAAAGAATAAATTAATCACAAAAGAATTCAAGAACAACTAACTGATCCAATCTTAATTGAAAGGATTAATTAATTCAAAGAAAAACTAGAAGGATAAGTATGTTTTAACCATCCTACAGCTTTCTGGCATAGGAAGAAACATATGGTAAAATTTTCTTATATTAAAGGATTTAAGGAACAGAATATTCCAACTAAATCCAGACCTATCCAAACGAACCATGAAGTAATGAAAATCTACAAAAAAGAGATTTCTGAATTACTCAAAAATGGTATCATTAGGAAGAGTAAATCTCCTTGGTCATGCCAAGCTTTCTATGTCATAAAAAATGCAGAATTAGAAAGAGACGTACCAAGACTAGTAATTAATTATAAACCCTTAAATACTGTATTAGAATGGATCAGGTACCCAATTCCAAACAAACAAGATTTAATTAAAAGACTTAGTAACTCAGTAATCTTTTCAAAATTTGATTTGAAGAATGATTACTGGTAAATTCAAATCTATCCAAAAGATAAATATAAAATTGTATTTACAAAATCCTTTGGTCATTATGAATGGAATGTAATGCCCTTTGGATTGAAGAATGCACCTAGTAAATTTCAAAATATAATGAATGAAATTTTTAATTTCATTAATCATTTTTCTATAGTTTATATAGATGATATTATCATTTTCTCCAGATCTATAGAAGAACACCGGAAACACCTTTATGCTTTTCTAGAGATTGTCAAACACAATGGTTTAGTCATCTCTACTAGTAAAATCAAGTTGTTCTAAACCTCCATAAGGTTCCTAGGGTATAACATTCAACAATCCACTATTATTCTCATCAGTCGTTCTATCCAATTTGCAAATAAGTTCCTTGATGAGATCATTGATAAAACCCAACTTCAAAGGTTTTTAGGTTCCCTAAACTATGTTTCTGACTTTTATCAGGATCTTAGGAAAACCGTCAAGCCTTTGTATGACAGACTCAAAGGAAATTCTTCTCCTTGGACATCTGTTCACACATCCATAGTCCAACAAGTCAAGAAGTTTATTAAAACTTTGCCTTGTCTTGGAATTCCTTCGGCTGATTCCTTTAAAATCATCCAAACTGATGCCTGCGACATTGGCTACAATGGTATCTTACTCCAAAAACTAACTCCAGACTCTCCAAAGCAAATTGTTCATTTTCACTCTAACATCTGAAATAAGGCACAAGCAAATTATAACACTATTAAAAAAGAAATGTTAGCTATTGTCCTGTGTATCTCAAAATTCCAGAATGATATACTAAACCAAAAATTCTTGGTCCAAGTAGACTACAAATCAGCAAAGTATGTTTAAGAAAAAGACGTACAAAACATTGCTAGTAAGTAGATTTTTGCCTGATGACAATCTATTTTAAGTATTTTTGATTTTGATATCGAATATATTAAAGGCAATAATAACTGCATCCTTGATTTCCTAACCTGTGAATTTCTGTAGAAACCTCATGGCAGACATGAAAGATAATAAACCTGGTACCTCTTCCAAAGTAGGGAGGGATACTGAAAAACAAAAATTAAGTCAGATATTTGCCCAAGAAAAGACAAACCTTGACAAACAGTTAGCCTTGTCAAGCCCAAGACCTCTATCCTCTACTATCCAAATTACCAATAGATGTCAACCTCTTGGTAATCCTAACCAAACAAGGCCAGTAGCCAAATCAACCACAATACCACCTAGTACTTTTCTCCAAATGGCCTAGCAGGCCCAAGACCTATGACATCAGCCCTACTAGGCACTTCTAGCCAGCTTATCAATACATATTCTCAACACTAACCTCAATTAGCCCATAAAGGCCCAAAGGTTGACTATATCAAAGCCTATACCCAAAACGTATTTGCTATTGAATTAGTTCATGCTTATTTAAGCGACCCAATGGACCTTGTCAATGCATACCTTGAGCCTGGATAAACCTTTATTACATCTGATCCTAAAAAGACCTTCCAATTCTATCAAGACATACTATTCTTTACTCAGTCCATTTTTATCAAGCTCNGATCATCAATTAATGGGCATTTGGAATCAATATCTGATTTAAGAGAGGGAGAAGAAAGTTGTGGTTCATAATCACTTCCCTACCTCACTTCATATTCGCCTACCAATTCTAAGCAAAACTCTTTAATCCTCTTCACTTCATTTAAAACTTTCACGCCGCCATACATTTTCTCATAATAATACTTCAAAATTCCCAACTTATATCGTGGATCTAAAATAGTGGTTATTCCCACAACACCATGAATCACACTCTAATAATTGTTAATTCTCCATTGTTTTGAATCACAAGAAATAAAAGTTTGAAGAGCAAATTAAACTTACAGAGATAGGAGGATCGATGTTCTCGAGCGAAGAATAAGTGGAAGAAAGACGTAGATATTGGTAGCAGCACTTTCTATCTCTCAAATCTCAATTGCTCTCTCCATTTATTTTTCGCTTGGATCGATGCTCTCTCCATTTATTATTCTCAAAATTTGAACATGCAACATGGTCGATTGACTGCAACGTTCAACGAACAAATACGAGTACAACGATCAATGGTTGAGAGAGAGAGATGACTCGATGGTGGAGGCGGGCGCCTGATAGAATAAGTTAGGGCTTAGCCATCCAAAAGGAAGGCTTTAAGATGTGTATTGACATGAAGCTTAGTAACCAATTAAAAATGAAAAGAAAAAGGCTAAATATAAAATGAGTAATTTCTGTGAACAATATAATCTCCCTTCAGTAGCACCATCCCACAGAAAAACCAAAAACCACAAGTCTTACAACCGAACTAAAAGTCACTACAAAAGTAGGAAAAAGACTTTCAGTAAACCCTCATACTATGAGGAATCCAGCAAAAAACCCAGAAAATCTTATAAGCGTAAAACTTATAAGAAAAAATTCGGGAAAAAAGATAGTAAAAAAGATATAATATACAGTTGTGGCAAAAAAGGTCATAAAAGCCCAGAATGTCCAGTTAAAAAACAAGTTAAAAGATTGAATTTAACCCAACAAGATGAAGAGAAAATTCTCACCATTTTTAGGTTAAACAATTTTTCTCATAGTGAAGAAAGTTTAGATGACTCAAGCAGTTCTGAAATTTCTTCAAATTATCAGTCAACATCTAGTAACCCTAATGAACCGAAGGTCAAACTAGGTTGTAGTTGCAATAAAATAGTTAGGGTTATCACCAAATAAAATGAGGAAGAACATGTTCTCATTGAGTTAATTAGTAAAATAGAAGACCCAAATTTAAAGGTCAAATATATCAAAAATTTAAGAGATTTGTTTGTCACAAAAGACACAAAACAATCTTTTAATCAAAAACAGTTAATTAGTATTAACACCACAATGGAAAGATTCAGTAAGGAGAAAAATAAAGAAATCACCTTACAAGATCTCCGAAGTGAAGTAAATAAAATTAAATCTGAAATAAAAGAATTAAAAGCTCAAGATAAAAAACTTGCAGAAGCTTTAAGTCTTTTAACAACAGATAGTCTTGAAGACACAAAGGACTTTAATCCTGAAAAACAACCACTAGTTGAATAACAATCTAAGACAGAATCTTAGGATGGAGCAGAGTTACAGGGGATACCCATAACCTCCACCTATCTAGTGAACATTTGGGTGTAACGAGCCTGCTATCTCACGATGGATGTTCCCAGGCTAATGATGACTATATGATCAATCTAGTTAATAAAATTAATTTTCAAAAATGGCATTCTAAAGTAAAAATCATAATTGATAATGATTTTGAATTAGAAACCATTGCCTTAATTGACACTGGTGCAGACGTAAACTGCATCCAGGAAGGCATTATTCCAACTAAGTATTATAAAAAAACTATTAAAAGACTTAGTTCAGCAAATGATAGTAAAATGACTGTTAAATACAAACTACCAAGTGTACATATCTGTCAAGATAATGTATGTTTTAAAATATCATTTATCCTAGTACAAGATATGACTGATGATGTTATCCTTGGTTTACCTTTTGTATACTTATTGTATCATTTTACAACAGATACAAATGGTGTAACCACGAAACTACTTGGTCAATCAGTAACATTCAAATTTGTCACCAAACCAGAAGTTAAAAAATTAAGACAACTTAAAGATCATTCAATCTCTAAGTATCTTAATTTAATTAATCAGAAAACTAAGTAAGTGAAATTTTTCAAAGAATAAATTAATCACAAAAGAATTCAAGAACAACTAACTGATCCAATCTTAATTGAAAGGATTAATTAATTCAAAGAAAAACTAGAAGGATAAGTATGTTTTAACCATCCTACAGCTTTCTGGCATAGGAAGAAACATATGGTAAAATTTTCTTATATTAAAGGATTTAAGGAACAGAATATTCCAACTAAATCCAGACCTATCCAAACGAACCATGAAGTAATGAAAATCTACAAAAAAGAGATTTCTGAATTACTCAAAAATGGTATCATTAGGAAGAGTAAATCTCCTTGGTCATGCCAAGCTTTCTATGTCATAAAAAATGCAGAATTAGAAAGAGACGTACCAAGACTAGTAATTAATTATAAACCCTTAAATACTGTATTAGAATGGATCAGGTACCCAATTCCAAACAAACAAGATTTAATTAAAAGACTTAGTAACTCAGTAATCTTTTCAAAATTTGATTTGAAGAATGATTACTGGTAAATTCAAATCTATCCAAAAGATAAATATAAAATTGTATTTACAAAATCCTTTGGTCATTATGAATGGAATGTAATGCCCTTTGGATTGAAGAATGCACCTAGTAAATTTCAAAATATAATGAATGAAATTTTTAATTTCATTAATCATTTTTCTATAGTTTATATAGATGATATTATCATTTTCTCCAGATCTATAGAAGAACACCGGAAACACCTTTATGCTTTTCTAGAGATTGTCAAACACAATGGTTTAGTCATCTCTACTAGTAAAATCAAGTTGTTCTAAACCTCCATAAGGTTCCTAGGGTATAACATTCAACAATCCACTATTATTCTCATCAGTCGTTCTATCCAATTTGCAAATAAGTTCCTTGATGAGATCATTGATAAAACCCAACTTCAAAGGTTTTTAGGTTCCCTAAACTATGTTTCTGACTTTTATCAGGATCTTAGGAAAACCGTCAAGCCTTTGTATGACAGACTCAAAGGAAATTCTTCTCCTTGGACATCTGTTCACACATCCATAGTCCAACAAGTCAAGAAGTTTATTAAAACTTTGCCTTGTCTTGGAATTCCTTCGGCTGATTCCTTTAAAATCATCCAAACTGATGCCTGCGACATTGGCTACAATGGTATCTTACTCCAAAAACTAACTCCAGACTCTCCAAAGCAAATTGTTCATTTTCACTCTAACATCTGAAATAAGGCACAAGCAAATTATAACACTATTAAAAAAGAAATGTTAGCTATTGTCCTGTGTATCTCAAAATTCCAGAATGATATACTAAACCAAAAATTCTTGGTCCAAGTAGACTACAAATCAGCAAAGTATGTTTAAGAAAAAGACGTACAAAACATTGCTAGTAAGTAGATTTTTGCCTGATGACAATCTATTTTAAGTATTTTTGATTTTGATATCGAATATATTAAAGGCAATAATAACTGCATCCTTGATTTCCTAACCTGTGAATTTCTGTAGAAACCTCATGGCAGACATGAAAGATAATAAACCTGGTACCTCTTCCAAAGTAGGGAGGGATACTGAAAAACAAAAATTAAGTCAGATATTTGCCCAAGAAAAGACAAACCTTGACAAACAGTTAGCCTTGTCAAGCCCAAGACCTCTATCCTCTACTATCCAAATTACCAATAGATGTCAACCTCTTGGTAATCCTAACCAAACAAGGCCAGTAGCCAAATCAACCACAATACCACCTAGTACTTTTCTCCAAATGGCCTAGCAGGCCCAAGACCTATGACATCAGCCCTACTAGGCACTTCTAGCCAGCTTATCAATACATATTCTCAACACTAACCTCAATTAGCCCATAAAGGCCCAAAGGTTGACTATATCAAAGCCTATACCCAAAACGTATTTGCTATTGAATTAGTTCATGCTTATTTAAGCGACCCAATGGACCTTGTCAATGCATACCTTGAGCCTGGATAAACCTTTATTACATCTGATCCTAAAAAGACCTTCCAATTCTATCAAGACATACTATTCTTTACTCAGTCCATTTTTATCAAGCTCATAGCTGATAAGAATGATCTCAGTAAAGTCATTTATTATTCTTTAAATATTTTAAAAATTATTTCTCTTAAAGATTGGGGATCTCACCCTTCTTCCCTCCGAGATCTATCTTATCACAAGAGACAATTTAATTAATATGATTACAAAGAATCATGATATAAAATTATCCTCTGTCAAAATGATTCTTTAGATCATTCCTGGTTCCTACAATTTCATAAAGATTTCAAGAGCCAGATTCCATCCTGGTTCGCACAGTGGTGGTTTATTCACGTCCCCATTCAGGAAATCTTCCCAATTGATCTCCAAGATCAGGTTATAGCTTCTCCTCTATTTATAGACCTAGTAAATATGAGAGTCAGTTTTCTATTTTACTAACATTTATTTGTAGGTACAAAGTCCCATGGATATGTAAATGGAAATGAAAAATTATTGGATATAATGTCGCTAGACAGTTTTACGTCAAATGGTGGCCTAGGTTCTAACAAGGACCAATTATTGACCATGTTAAACAGGAGTTCTCAGTCAAGGTTTCAACCCCAGTAGTGGTTCTAACAACCTTAACTTCCACAACTCCAGGCAGGTCATGCCTCCTCTCAGGATTTCTACTCCAGAAGAGTTGAAGAAATCCACTACAAAAGAATCCAAGCAGAAGAAGTTCTCCTCTAAGGACTCCAATAAGCAATTCAAGAAGAAGTCTACTGCACTCATAGAGTTAGCTCAGAAGCTTCTTCAACAAGTAGCCAGTGAGAACGGTTCCTCTGCTTCCTCCCAGGCATCTGTCACACCTACATTGGTTCATTTTCAAGACAGTGAAGATCATTATGCAGAATATGATGATCTAGCAGATATATCTACCCCATAATGATACTTGTCTATATATGTGATAGCTTCAATCACTACTTTCTTTATTAAAGAAAGAAAACCTGTCTATTACATATATCCATAAGGAATCATTTGATATTCGGCTCTTTCCCCTAGTAAAGTAGCTATCAACCACTTGTCAGATCTGCTTTCCACTGAAAGTAGATTCCTCTGGACAGCAGTAAGACCCACCTGCCACTAAAGTCAGCACTTACTTTGGTAAAGGCAATTCACCCCTACTTTTCCACCAAAAGGTTAAGGTGAAAGCACTTTACCTAAGTTAAAGTAGCCACAGAAGACAACGGAGTAATCATTCTAAAGATTCCATTAGTAAAATTCACAACCACTATTTATATCTATAGCTTGTGATTCTCCTAAATCATATGTCTTTCCGCAGTTGTTCTATTTTGGTATCAGAGCCATTTGACGGCCTGGATAGTTATCAATGCAGTTATATTTGAGTTATCTTACTTGTGTTAAATCTCTTTCATTTTAATTTAGTAAATCATTGTTTAGTTTGGTCTACCCTGGTTATCTAGCCTTTGTCAGCTCAAGAGGGAGAGTCTTATTCATGTCCCGTTTGTAAGTCCTGGTGAGGTAGTTTAGGGAGTCAATAGACATATCATGAGAGCATGTATGTTAGGGGGTATATACGATGGAGTCAAACATAAACATTAATTTATATAATTAAAAAATTAGATTTAATAATGAGTAAATTATTCAGATCTAACTCTATGATTAGCTCATCTAGTTCTTCATTTAGTACCATACCAAACATAGTAAATGAGGAAGAAGAAGAACACCATGAGTCACAAGTAGACTGAAATGGATGAAATATCCCAAAGGTATCCCATCGTAACATCTACAAGACGATTTGGATTCCAAAAGCATTCAACTCAGAACTCCAAGTAAAAACAATTGAACAAGTCTATGCCCTTAGCAAAGAGGAAGAAACTTGTCAATTAATTAGTAGAGAAGCCCTAAAGAAACATAGGAAAAAAGGTTTTAACTTTATCCACCTTGGTTTAATTGAAGTAGCAATTAAACCATTAATGTCACCTGGTAAAGATGCAGCAGCTCTATTAACCCTAAGAGATGCCAGATTTATTGAATATGAGCCTAGCATTTTAGGAATAATGGTGACTGGTCTCCATAACGGACCAGTATATTTCAACTACTTTCCAGACTTTACCCTCAACCTTAGTTGCAAGAACACACTTATGGCTTTAACCTTAGGCATTAAACTCTCTGGTCAAATTACCAAATTGATAAAAGAAACCCAATCCCTAGTACTTATCTATAGGATATACTATAAGTGCATGACTACAAACCTGAATGTGCATGCATTAAAGAAGCATCCTAAAGATAAAATAGTGTTCATCCAAGCCAGTACTAGTGATTCTAACATCCAAGTCCCAAAAAGACTTGAATGGAAGAATGTTCAACTTCCAGAATTATGGACAGTTGAAAATGAAAATGATAATAATGATAGTGAAAACACTACCGCTAACCTTGAGAACATCCAACAGTTATCTGATGGATTAGTAAGAATCTCCTTTGATTCTGTCAGGTCTAGCAGATCATTTAGTAAGCCTATCCAAATTAATGAAGGTAGAAAATCTGATGTTTATTCTAATATCTCCAAACAAGATAAAGAATTAACAGAAGAAATAGAAAAAAAATTTAAGTTAAAAGGAATTAATCATTCCACACCACAAATTAGTAGACTGTATTACACTCCACATCAGAATCATAGGAACAAAGAGAAAGAAGATGACTTCACCCCTTCACCTACAGCCAGTGACCTACAAAGCACTGTCCCAGTAAATCATCAGTTACTCATGATTAGGAGAGAAAATAGTTTATTCTTACCTAATATGATTAACCTAAAGAAAGACTTAGGTACTTTAAAAGATTCACTAGTAACCAACACAAAGAAATAATGACCCAATGGGTTAAGTTAATGCACAAAATAGAATCAGAAATTCAATTTTTTGATTATCTAGAAATCCATCACCCTGAAGTAAAAGTAGTAACAAAACATAAGTGGAAAAATCTTGATAATTCCACAAAATCATCTAGTCATCCCCCAGTGGAAACCATACTAGTAAATCATCTAGATTCATAAATTAGAGCCTCACCTTTTAAGAAATCCGCAGATGATTCTGATAAAAAGGTGATTGAGCACAATAATTTCACTAACCAGAGTCTAATAACCATAGGGAAACAGCTTGATAAAATTGAAACTAAAATCGATGAAATCAAGCCATTCTCGAGTAAAAAAATTAGAGAAACTTCTAATTCATCTACTTGAAGATAGATCCAATTTAAAATTAAAAGATAAGTAAACAATTCAAAAAATTGAAGAATTTATCTCTAAACAAGAATTCAAATTTGGACCATCCCAAGTAACAGTTATCAACCAAACTTCTGATAATTCAGAACCTAACAGCCCAGAAAGCTCACCAGATTCTGAAATTGAAAAATTAGAAGAACAATTTGGTAACCAACAGATTGGCAAATTAACCTTTTCAAAATTTAATTCAACCAGTACTAGCAAAAATTGGTATTCCATACCAACACCACCAAATCTTCAATTTGAAGAAAAAAATGTTAGTAATCAATTTTCTGTTCAATCAAATAAACTCTATGAATGAAATATAGATAGATTAAGTGAACAAGAAATCCTTAACAAAATTAATCACCTTTCCATGGTAGTTAATAGTTATGTCTAAAATCTTGATCTCACTGAACCATAACTAGTTGATATGATCACCTCTGGATTCACATGAGTATTAAGTAATTGGTGGACTAACTACCTTATCCAAGCATCAAGAGACCACATTAAGTATGTTGTTGTTCTTGATGATTAAGGTATGCTAGTTTTTAATGAAAGAATTGACAGCGCAAAAGATGATGGGATTAACACTCTCATCTTCACCATAATAAAACATTTTGTTGGCACACCCAGTAACATTGAAACTAGAGTCCATGACCAGCTTAGTAACCTTAGGTGCCCAACACTTAGTGATTTCAGGTGGTACAAAGATGTATTTATCTCCAGAGTCATGCTTAGGCCAGACTGTGATAAATATTTCTAGAAAGAAAAGTTTATCAATGGTCTACCTAATCATATATATATATATAAGGGGATGAGGTGGGGGTAAGGGTAAGTTCTTCCCCGCACGGGTTTATACGGGTATCTCCGTATACATCCATCGTTTAATACATATAGTCCATACTCGGTCCAAACGGGGCGGGTAGGTTTGGATGAATACCTGCTTTTTCCCCGTCCACTGTCATCCCTACTCGTGAGTAATACTATGGATGCCTAAAAATCTGACCTAATGATGTAACTTTATTGTAATTGTGAGATTAACACCAATTTTTATGTTTTATGGTGTTACGATCAATTCAATAACTATAATAAATTAAATCAACAAATTATAAGTCTCAATAATATTGTCGATTTACTCATAGTATAAATCTTGTCACTTTAGTCTCAACTCTGTCATCACCCATAGACATGAATATTAATATTTTGGGAGAATTACATTCAAATTTTTTGAGGTTTGTCATTTAATTACTCAGATTTATTCACATTTAAAATATTACATACAGGTTTGTCATTTAATTACTCAGGTTTGTCGTTAGACCCCTATCGTTAATGTTGGTTAGTATATTTGTTAGTAAATTATATATAGACCCCCTGAAATTTGTAAGAGTATAATACTTAGACCCCTCAAGTTTAAAATATTATACTTAGACTTAAAATACTCAAATCAAATATAGAATATCAAATATTTTAAATTTTACAATAAATAATCATGTTCTATTATGACATTTATTGAAATAAAATTAAAATAAAAATCTAATTTTTTTCTTAAAAAATCATAATTAGTATACAATTATATTATCTATTGAAATTTAATTTAGTCGTTTAAACGATCAAATTATCCCAACTAAATCTAGAATATATTGTGTCCATTATAATTTGACCCTTGTTTGATTTTTTAGTTTTATTTCAATAGATAGTATAATTATATACTAATTATAATTATTTAAGAAAAATTAATTTTTTATTTTTTTAATAAATGACATAATAGAACATGAATTTTGGTTATAAAATTCATGTTCTATTATGAATGATTTAGACCATTTGTTTGATTTTTTTATTTTATTACCATAAATAATATAATTGTATATTAATTACGTTTTTTAAAGAAAAAATTGGCTTTTATTTTTAATTTTATTTCAATAAATAATACAATAGAACATTAATTTTGATTTTAAAATATTTGATATTCTATATTTGATTGCAATATTTTTTGTCTAAGTATAAGATTTTAAACTTGAAGGTTGTAAGTATTATACACCTATAAACTTCAAAGAGTCTAGAAGTAATTTACTNTACCAACACCACCAAATCTTCAATTTGAAGAAAAAAATGTTAGTAATCAATTTTCTGTTCAATCAAATAAACTCTATGAATGAAATATAGATAGATTAAGTGAACAAGAAATCCTTAACAAAATTAATCACCTTTCCATGGTAGTTAATAGTTATGTCTAAAATCTTGATCTCACTGAACCATAACTAGTTGATATGATCACCTCTGGATTCACATGAGTATTAAGTAATTGGTGGACTAACTACCTTATCCAAGCATCAAGAGACCACATTAAGTATGTTGTTGTTCTTGATGATTAAGGTATGCTAGTTTTTAATGAAAGAATTGACAGAGCAAAAGATGATGGGATTAACACTCTCATCTTCACCATAATAAAACATTTTGTTGGCACACCCAGTAACATTGAAACTAGAGTCCATGACCAGCTTAGTAACCTTAGGTGCCCAACACTTAGTAATTTCAGATGGTACAAAGATGTATGTATCTCCAGAGTCATGCTTAGGCTAGACTGTGATAAATCTTTCTAGAAAGAAAAGTTTATCAATGGTCTACCTAATCATATATATATATATATATGGATAAGGGGACGAGGTGGGGGTAAGGGTAAGTTCTTCCCCGCACGGGTATCTCCGTATACATCCATCGTTTAATACGTATAGTCCATACTCGGTCCAAACGGGGCGGGTAGGTTTGGATGAATACCTACTTTTTCCCCGTCCACTGTCATCCCTACTCGTGAGTAATACTATGGATGCCTAAAAATCTGACCTAATGATGTAACTTTATTGTAATTGTGAGATTAACACCAATTTTTATGTTTTATGGTGTTACGATCAATTCAATAACTATAATAAATTAAATCAACAAATTATAAGTCTCAATAATATTGTCGATTTACTCATAGTATAAATCTCGTCACTTTAGTCTCAACTCTGTCATCACCCATAGACATGAATATTAATATTTTGGGAGAATTACATTCAAATTTTTTGAGGTTTGTCATTTAATTACTCAGATTTATTCACATCTAAAATATTACATACAGGTTTGTCATTTAATTACTCAGGTTTGTCGTTAGACCCCTATCGTTAATGTTGGTTAGTATATTTGTTAGTAAATTATATATAGACCCCCTGAAATTTGTAAGAGTATAATACTTAGATCCCTCAAGTTTAAAATATTATACTTAGACTTAAAATACTCAAATCAAATATAGAATATCAAATATTTTAAATTTTACAATAAATAATCATGTTCTATTATGACATTTATTGAAATAAAATTAAAATAAAAATCTAATTTTTTTCTTAAAAAATCATAATTAGTATACAATTATATTATCTATTGAAATTTAATTTAGTCGTTTAAACGATCAAATTATCCCAACTAAATCTAGAATATATTGTGTCCATTATAATTTGACCCTTGTTTGATTTTTTAGTTTTATTTCAATAGATAGTATAATTATATACTAATTATAATTATTTAAGAAAAATTAATTTTTTATTTTTTTAATAAATGACATAATAGAACATGAATTTTGGTTATAAAATTCATGTTCTATTATGAATGATTTAGACCATTTGTTTGATTTTTTTATTTTATTACCATAAATAATATAATTGTATATTAATTACGTTTTTTAAAGAAAAAATTGGCTTTTATTTTTAATTTTATTTCAATAAATAATACAATAGAACATTAATTTTGATTTTAAAATATTTGATATTCTATATTTGATTGCAATATTTTTTGTCTAAGTATAAGATTTTAAACTTGAAGGTTGTAAGTATTATACACCTATAAACTTCAAAGAGTCTAGAAGTAATTTACTAACGGATATATAATGAATATTTGATGGCAGGAGTTCTAAGTGTTATGCGCGTACAAATCTCAGAGGATCTATGTATAATATTTTAAATGTCAAAGAGTTTAAGTAATTAAGTAACAAATTTCAAGAAGTGTAGGTGTTATTCTCCCTAATATTTTTGATCTCATTTGTCTTTGTTATTATCTGAACTACACATACCAACTATCTATATCAATATCTATATATATTCTATACTACTTATAAATATCAGCATTTGCGAAAAATTTTGATTTCTTATTTTATCTCTAATTATTATTATAAAGTTAATTATACCCACATATATACTTTCATCTAATTTTTTTTTTACTCTTTTTTGACTTTCAACTTATTTTGGATTCTTTTATAAAAATTTTTAAAATTTTTTGAACTTATTTATTAGTTATATAGTTACATACAATCTTTTACATCTATATGAATAAGTAAAGTCATGCACATGTTAAATTATTCTACACATGTAGTTATCAGATTGAATTTCATAGTCAAATATATATATATATTTTATTTTATTTTAATATGTAATAATATAATAGTTTTATAAATGATTTAATCAATTTATTTAACAAAATAAAAATTAATAATTTTATAATATAATTAGTTGTACAAATGCCTAAAATAAATGACAAATTAAGTACTCAAAGATTAATAAAATAAACTAATAATAATTAAAATATGAATTAATTATTCCAAATCTAATTTATTATTTAATTTAATTATACATACAATTCATATTTTTTATATAAATCATTATTTAAATTTATTTACGTACAACGCATGTCGTGTACTGCTAGTATGTATATGTGTGTGTATATATATATAGTGTGATGATGTGAGTGTTCTTAAATGTTATTTAATTTTTTTTTTGAAAACAAAATTATTGGTGTTTGTATATTTTTTTTATTGAATTTTTTTGGTTTTATTTCTTATGAAGGCCATTGATATATTTTTTATATTGATTTTTTTTTTGATTAAGACTATTGATTTATTGATTTTTTTTTTAAGAAATTGTCAATCTAAAAATAACTTTATGCTTTTTTTTTATTAATTTTTGAATTACTGTTCAAACATATATTTTATTTTGTCCAAACAGATTTTGCTATTTTATGTTCTGTAAAATTATTTTTGGAATCATCTAACTAAATAAGTTCTTCATATTAAAAAAATATCAAAATACACTTTTTTAAAATTCACCTCAAAAACTGTTTTCGAATATTTTTTTTTTAAACTCAAACCAAACAGCCCCAAAAGTTTTCTTATTTTTGTTTTATTGGGCCCTCCTACATCTAAAACTAAACAAATGTTAGAAGCTACGCTTATCAATGAACCGAATTCAAATTGGAGCCATACAATAATTTTTGTCAAAAAGTCATAATAATGATTTCTGAAAAAGTAGATTGAAATATCTAACAATTTTTATTTTTGTAGTCTGTATAATAATTTGTCAAAAAGTCGTACATTTTGATCCGATCAAAAGAGCTCAATTGGAGTTGATTTTTGCCAACATTTTTACATTATTTTCTAATAAATTTCATGAACTAATTACTCAACTTCCTTATATATTTATGTTTACATAGAGTTCGTATATATCATATCACAATCATATTAAATATTAGTATATCCAAAATCAAAGTCTTGATATGAATTATGAAGTGTTCGGATGCACATTTAAATAATTTGTAATAAGATTCATACTATATTAATCAGATTTATATTCAAATTCGTTTTAAACTCCAAACCTGTTTTAAACTCCAAACCTGTAACACCCCGCATTTTCTTTTATATATATGTATATAGATATATAGTAAATAATTGTGGTAAAAAAAAAACAAAAAAATGTGGATATATGTAGTGATGTGTGTTTGAATTTGGTAGATTGAAAAAGTAGAGATTTAAAATGTTAGTGAAAATAATAGTTGAAATTTGATTTTAATAAGTGAAAATATGAAATTTTAGGCCCTAGAACTTGTATTAAATGGGTTTGGTGTAGAAATATGTGTTGGAGAGGTTTGAGATGGATTTGGTTGGCTTAGGAATGGATTGAAAATGGAAAATGGATGAAGATAGACTGTGAACAGTGAACATGAACAGTGCACTGTTGTAACTTCAAACTCGATTTTAGACCTTGATGCATTTAATATCTCTCAAAACTCAAAACATGAAAGTTTTAGAGCTCTTTCGTATCATTCCATAGCTTCTTGAATCATCTCAATCGGAGCTTGGATGAGAGAGTTATGCTCAGATAACGAAACGATGTCAAAATAGTCTAATTAACTTTGTTTGGCATTTAATGTCTCCATTTACATCCTAAATCAAAATATAAGAATAATGAGTACTTTTAGGCTTCAAATCAGTATAAAAGGCTTTAGAAACACCCTTTTATCACCTTTTATTTACAAACATCGCAAAACTTCATTAATAATCGATTCGGATGACTAAAATAGAAATTTTAGTGTTTCGAGTGTACGTTGACTTGAGTTTTGAGATAAATCATAAAAATAAATGTTTTTAGGTTAAAATAACATTAAAAATGAATTCGGAACGTCGAGAAACCTTAGGGTAGTCATATGGATCAAATTGGAAATTCTTAGTGGTAAAATCGTAAATTTGGAGAAACCCAAAACAACTTGTGAACAGTGTTTTTCAGGACTGCTATGTTTTAAACTTATTTTCATCTCATTTGCTCTCATTTTCTTCACTCCCCTCACACCCCCACACTTCTTGAAACCCTAGAAGGCATTAAAGAAGAAGAAAGGAAAGAAAAAACAAGAGATTCGAGGGTGATTCAAAATCAAATATTCTTGTTCTTCACTCCAAAACTAAGGATTCAAGGTAGGGGTTTTATCTCATTCACTTACATTGAGGCTAGGGTATTTATATATGTATGTTTTGGCTATCAATAGTATATATATGCTATGGAATCATCCTCTCTTAGGCTTTTTGCAAGGATTACATGTTTTGAACAAAGTAGGGTTTAATACCCATGAAATCTCCTTTATAGTTTTAAAACCCTAATTTTTGGAGAGTGATGTATTTTCTTCCTAAATACTTTCTTTATTATGGATTTCGAAACCTTAGTGCTTTGTGTTAGGTAAAAAATAATGTTATTGTGATCTCATGTATTTTCTTAGTTGGTTGTGGAATTGTTATATGATATATTTTGGGAATTTTGGATAGATACTTGTAAATTGAGATAAATGTTGGAATTGTATGCTTGGTTGGGTTGTTTGTGATGCACATGAGTGAGAAGTTCCTTGTAAGGATGCTCACCCCTTCCCAAGAGGTTCCCGATAAGGATGCTTGAGAAATAATGTAGTGATTAGTGAGAAGTTTCATGTAAGGATGCTCATCCATTTTTAAGAGGTTCCCGGTAAGGATACTTAAAAATCAAATGTGACCTAAAGGGGGGTGGAGGTTACCACAAAGTATGCCACCTACCGAAAAAATTGTTGGGAATTGGTTATGACAATTAATGATTATTATTTGTATGTGGTGTTCGTTTATTCATTTAAGTAATGTTTTTAAATAAACTTGAGATCTTTTTTAAATGTCACTGCTTTATTTCAAATTATGTATCTAAATTATGTTAAAATTGAGACCGACCGTTTTAAATGCTTTTCTAAACCTTGTATGGGTTTAAGAGAATTTTTCTACAGAGCTTCATGCTCACCCCCTATCGCTATCATTTTTCAGATTACGCGCTTGAGGAGGAGGACGTAAGGGTCGAGGAGCCCGCTACTTATGAGACTCCACTGGATGGGAGTGTGGATCCCAAGGTGGACGCATAGAACAACCTCCTTTCCTTTTGTACTAGACTAGGACATTCTTTTAGAACATTGTGTAGTCTAGCTTCTTTTGTTTATTCCGCTGCGCTTCTTTAATTAATTTTTAAGATGTAATAGCCATGACTTGGGCTTATTCTTTTGGATAATGTTGTAAATATTCGTGGACGACAAATGAAGTCTTGTTTCTTAAGGGATTATATTAGTGCTCTCATGATATGAATGATTTTAGAATGTAATGTCGTCCAAGATGTGTTTTGGGGCGTTACAAAACCATAATTGACATGACTACTCAAAACTTTATATATAATTCCTACTATCGATTTTTGGTCCACTGCATTATATAGTTTTTTTGGCATAGTTTAAGCTAACTAGTGGATGTCTACTTTATGTTATGTGATATGATTATTAGTTGGCTTTTCTTTCAACTAGGGTGGATTTATGTAAAAAAAATTCTTCCATCACCATTTAAATTTTCTACTTTCTCCCCCTTAAATACCGTACATATGTCTTGAATTTCTTTAAATGATAGTGGTGTAAATGTGCGCAGGTTCAAATGGAATTGACTATGGTATAAAAAAAAATTGGTATCGTACCACTTATCATTTTTTTTAGTAATTATACTACATTTCGGGTGGAGTTTATTATTTTTTTGATGGCAGAACCTTTTTTTGAGCTTTTTTTTAAAAAAAATTTTGTTCATCGAATTTGTCCTTATTCCACACTTTTTACCTTACTTTATCACAAGACGTTTAAAAGGCAAATACTTCATGAATATAATGACAATAATGATAGCAATGACATCTATATATATTTTGGTTTATTGCAAAGAGAAGCTTCAAAACACTATAAAAAGAAATGATCGACATGGCAATAGCAGCTGTGGAAACGAAATACTATGCTCAAAGTCTACCTTCCGAAAAGCTTGAATTTCAAGTGTTTTTCAATTATCATATTTTCAATGATTTCAATACCCTCTTTGCCTCCCTCCCTGTCGATAGACAATATTTTGGCGTTGGAGTTCCAGGCTCTTTCTATGATCGATTATTTCCCTCGCTGTCTCTCCATTTTGTGCACTCATCCTATGCACTACACTGACTCTCTAAGGTGCCAAAGAAGTTGCTAGATAAAAACTCCTCAGATGAAGTAATGAAAGCTTGTGCAGCTCAACTTGAAAGAGACATGGAGAATTTTCTGGATGCTATAGCTAAAGAAATTGTTGTTGGTGGAATGATGATACTCATCATGCAAAGTCCCCTGGATAATATTGATCACTCTAAGACCCCAGCTGGTGTGACATTTAAATTTGTTGAAGGTGGCCTTATGGATATGGTGAAAGCGGTGAGTCAATGATCAACTATGCATCTTGGAGCCATAAAATTAAAAAATTGACTAGCTTGATAAAATAAGTCTGAAGACCTTATACTTAGCAAACTCATTAGAGATGGATATTGGTGAAACTGATGAGCCACCATCCATTGTCACTCTCATCAACTCCATGTACCCAAAACATATCAATCAGGCCTATTTTTTCTATACCAATTTGTAACCCTTTACCAAAACTTCCACAACTAATCCACCTACCAAACAATCACTTTCCTAAACCGTATAAAAACACCCATTTAAATAGACAAATCATACATTTCTTGCAAGAATGTCTTGGTTCTAAATCATCCATCGTGAATAACTCGAATCAATTATAACTTCACATGTGAATAGTGTGTTTGATGTTAAAAATAATAACTTTTGAATGGTAAAAAGTTTTTTTTTTAGTACCATAGTGCTATCATTCTATGATTATTTGTTGGATGAATTTGATGATTTGCATATCAATAATGTTGTGCATACAAAAAAATGCATCAAAAATCAAATCGAATGATTTGATTAGATTTTCTCCCCCCCTATATATATATATATTCAAAATTGTGCACTACAACACTCGTGTACATTAATTAGCTAGTTTAAATTTGACTAACAACTTCCACTAAACATTTAGGAGTGGTTTAGTGAATGGGCCTGATATTTTGTAATTCATAAGTTTTTGATTCAATTTCTTTCCACATTTCCTAAGGGTGTGTTTGGATGCTCGGAGTGGATTGGATAAGATTAAAATCCAAACTAATCCAAAAAAACTCACATTCGAATTGGATATGTATCAATGCCAATGTTTGATAAACCAATTTTACATCTCCATAGAACCCACTAACAAAAGGTGATTTAAAAACATTGAACTGATATGTTTTGACTATTACACCCTTTAGCCAATCTAATCATATCTTATGTTTGGATAAAAAATGGGTGAAATTATCTGGAATATTTTTTTTGCCAAAAATTCTTTAATATATTTAGGGATACACTTTACCTCAATTGATCAGTTGATGAGTTCAAATGAGTAGTCGACATAAAAACACAAAACTCCTAATGAACGTTTCCATTCTTTATTGCACGCGTTAGAATTTATGTAGACATGATTTATTATATATTATTCAATTTAATTATAGAATAAGTCATAATTTTGTATATTTTCTTGCCCTATGCTCTTGCATTTTTGACACTTTTTTTTGGTAAGTGCGTTTTGAAAGTTATCTTCTCATTTTTAACTACATTTTGAGTCATGCAATTTTTGCATAGTTTTGTGGCTCAATATGATTTTTTTTTTTTGACATAAGTTGCATGTAACATTTAGGACATGTTGTGGTGGTTGATAAATGATTGTATTAAGACAGAATTATGGTGTAATAGAAGGTTCGATAGTTAGTTTGAATTGTTTTTACTTAAGAATAAACAACGGTGTACCAATTTGTAGCCTAAATTGTGTACTTGAGTTGATATTTTTTTGAATTCTTAATTTTAGGATATATTTTGCAAAAAATAATTTGAAAATAGTTGGCTCCAATTGTTTTACATAATGCCATCAAATTCAAGTTTGAGCTTCCTATATATTTATATATTTTTGCTCCAATTTTTCACATAGTATATTTAGTGCAGAATCAAATTAGTTGGGAGAGAGATTGGAAAGCCTCCCATTTCCAAATACTTTATCATCTTAAAAATTAAGTATTTACAAATAAAATTCTTCTAAGTTGCATGTAGATCACATAGAGCAGGGTCGAGAGTGAGCATAAAAAAAAATTATTTTCAGAGCGAGAATGCCTTGAGATCACTATATTATACGTATACTGACACACATTCTTCCATTGAATTTAATAACAACATTATGTATACAAATAATTTTCATGCACAAATGTATGACAAACTTTTTTTTTTAAAAATATATGTTGATTATAAGGTCTTATAACGAAAATTATAAATTGTAATTATAATTCTAGTTTGTTACGAATGTTTAGGCATGTATTGATACTTTCCAAATAAAATTTTGAATAATAATGAAGAAGTATACAAGAAAATGAGTGCAAATTAGTTTAAATTGTGAACTAAAAAACTGTGAATTTGCGAATTTTGTAAAATGAGAGTGTAAATTCAAAAAGAATTAGCTCCCAAAACACAAATTTGCGCGAATGATAGAGCATGAGGCGGTTATACAAATTGTGTGACTAATGTTGCATACGATGATAGCAAAATACTAATTGAAATATAATTTTAGAATTTAATGTACTATGACTATAATACCGATAGACCCATTGATGATCTAATTATTATTATCATTAAATCCTTAAATTATGTCCCAAAATCAAAACATGAATGTGGGTATTCTTCAAAAGCCTGAAGATGATAAATGAGCAATGCTCGACAAGAGTAGATATGGAAGCAAATTCATATGAAGCCTACACACCGTTGAAGCACCATAGGGAAGATACCAATCCCAACAGGGTTTTTATTGCGAACTGCAAAATGTTAGGAAAATCAAATAACTCAGTGAGACATGTTTTTATGGGAAGGGAATTAATGTACGAACGCTTTTACAAACTTAGGCAATCGCGACATGAGTATAAGTTTGTACTGTGGGTAGTCCTCCGATGGATATTAGAACCAGTGTTTTAAAACCCGGCCCGACCTAGCAGGTTGACCTGGTCCCCTAACCGGATCGGTTTTGTAATTAGATCGTTTGAGCAAAGAATCCGGAATAAAACTGGTGAATCGGTCAAAAAATCGGTAACCCATGAAAACCAGACGGGTTTACAAAACCGGCCGATTTTGTTCCTTTAGTATAAATATGTTTTTTTTTTACGTTTTTGTGTCTTTTTTTTCCCCTTCTGTTTTGCCCTAAATTCGAAATCATTCGTTCAGTGTTTGTTAACTCAAAAATTAAGTGAATTCAATTAAATGATTCAGGTTTGAGGGTGGAGACTGGGCTGTTAATTGAATGCATTGGTTTGTTAATTGAATGCAATTAAGTGATTCAGACTTGATAAATTTGTTTGATTTAATATATATTAAACATGTTATTTTTATAACTATTTTAATTTTTTAGTCTATTTATCATCATTAATAATAATTTTTTATTTTTTTATTATATCACCGGTTCGACCAGTGACCCAGTGATTAAACTAGAAATTCATTCATCCGGTCCCTTCTTCGGATTAATGTCCGGGCCAAATTTTAAAACAATGATTAGAACAGTGGTTAGTGCTTGAGGCTGATATGACCGGCTTTTCTCTTGTTTGACCAAATGAACAGTCCGACAACAAATTCCAATTAATAACACGATCTATATACAATACGACCCGCCGCCAACCCCATACCTAACAAAAACTAATAAAACCACGCCAGTCCAAAAAGATTAGCCTTCCACCACGTCGACCTCTGTTTTTGACGTCGGAACTTCTGATCCACTTCACCTCTCTCTCTCTCTCTCTCTCTCTCCAGATTTATTACTCATATCTTTATTCTTCGTTTCTCACTCTTAAGGGACTCTCTCTCTCCTATTGAGCAAATG
>CAUOFW020001925.1:855436-899412 GCA_963454935.2 Ilex paraguariensis
TTATGCACTTCATGATGTAAAGACACAAAACCGATAAAGAACTCGATGTAATGCGCCTTGTGACTATCGAAACAAAGTCAATTAATTGTTGGTCGGTTTAAAATGTATAACTCTAGTTCAATCAAAATTCAAAAATTTTAAACATGAATCTTATTCAAATTAAAAGGTTAAGGTTAGGGTTGCATTTGACTTTGAATTACACTTGGATTGAGAGTTTTATAATTTGGGGATGGAGTACCAAATTGATATCTCAACCAGCTTAATCCACCGGAGATGCACCCGTAATTTTCAATCATTTTTTATTTGTTCTTTGTTAGATAATGTGGTAAACTATTGCCTTCCAAAAAAACTTGTGGAACTACAAATGAATTAAACAACTTATCAGTATCGATTTAATCGTGTAACTCCTTCAGATCCGACCCATTCAAAACGGGTTGGACGGGATTAGCTTGTTACAATACAATTCTCTTATTTAGTGTGTTCATGACGTAGTATTGGCGTGGTGATGATGTGAATATAAGCAAGACATCAAATCTAGCCGTATAATATGAATTGACGGTCACGATTTACACTGGATTTTTCAAAGANGACATCAAATCTAGCCGTATAATATGAATTGACGGTCACGATTTACACTGGATTTTTCAAAAAGTGGAGCACCCACTAAGAAGTGGATTGACATGCATGGCCCAAGGCTTTTTGTGTTTCAACTTATGGGACCTACTCTATTATTGTTTGATCATAGATCCAAACCTTGTGAGAGTCAACTTAAACAAATTATCCTATGCAAACATTCTTACCGTAATTAACGGGTCTTTCATTCAATGATATCGTTTGTCTTGAGATTAAGAGTTTAAATTTCTTGGGCGAAAAACAACGTAATTGGTTTGTAGAATAAATTTCAGTTATTTAGACGAACTATATTCAAGTCTCTAGTTTGTGTTTAAATCCTTATCGAAGCACAAATCCTAATTAAATTAGTGTATAGTTTGAGAGACCAATTCATGCACCCATAGTTTGTCCTCGCTTTTACTCAGACTCACAATCTTGAACGATATAAGTGTGTCTCTACTCACTAAGAACAAACTAAAAACTTCTCCCATTATCCCCAAAATAGTATTCTTAATATAACAACAATATCATGTCATCCAGCGCAAAATCATTCAAACAGAGGGTTGTTTTTTTCTTTATGAAAAGTAATTACAATACATAACACATTGAGTTTACCAAATGCAATACAAAACTACAAGTTTGACTCTCGTCCAATTTTAAAAAAGTTAGAAGATCTTTTAATTCTCTTTTGAATGATGAGGATATTCTGTTAATTTAATAATATATCAAGTCATATAGTTTTCATGAATAAGTTTAACACTTAAAGTTATAACAGTGCTATCCGACCATGTTAATATGACATCATTAACTTTGTAAATTAAGTCCAATTTTTGAGTTTCATTAACATTTTTTTTTGTGAATCATTTCGATTATTTATCTTTTTTATACTCGTGGGTACGATACTAGAGGTAATAAGACTAAATCACGAACAATCGGACTAGATGTAAATTTAGAAATTCAAGATAATAACTCATGAAATAGAGAAAATATTCGGTGCTTATAAGACACCAAGGTGCCAGTGTCATGTGATGTCTACGCTTAATAAGAAATTNTTCTTTGTTTAATGCATGAGAACTTTCCACTTTAACTTCCTTTGCTTTATTATAATCCTGCGACGGATCTCATAACTTTTCAAGATTTACACTCCAAATCAAGAGCGGGTCACATTAAGTTTTTCGAATAGATTTCATTCACTTAATCATTTTTATTTATTTGGGACTCGAAATTTGAGATCTCGGGACACTAATTGTTATTCTTGACATCGGCAATGTTATGTTGATCAAATTGTTGTCTAAATTTTGTATTTTAAATAAATGCAGGTAGTTGGATTAGTGGGGTTTATTAACTCTATTAAATATTCAAGGCATAAGATTTTGATATATTACTTGAAATACAAGATTTGAACAACAATTTGTGCAGCTTTATCCCTCGGGTTATATACTTTCTAAGCATAAACTGGTCTTTTGATTGATAACATCCTAATGCTAAATAGCCGGGCTTAGCTAACATGTTATTGGGTAATTATTATATCTTGGGTAAAAATCATAATTGCTCCCTTAATTTTGTCTGTGGATTTAATTTGGTCTCCAAATTTTCACGTCTCAATTTTGTTTCGATTCACTTCTTCCATCCATTTTTACCACTACATCAATGTCGAAATGAATTAAATTAGGTCAGTTTTCAGTTAATTTAGCTTTGAAAATTAATGAAAAGACTTAGCAAAGACGAAATTGATAATTAAGGGATTAAATTAAAATAATTAAAAATTTAGAAATTAAATTGAAATCGAAAGCAAAATTCAAGGATCAATTTTTTTCCTTATATCTTTTCATCAGATAAGCCACTGCTAAAAAACACAGAATGTATGAATAGTAAACCATGCACAAACTTGGCACAGTTTGTTCGAGCATCAGCTGACCCAATTCGGTTTCGAGCATCTGATTTAAAAGAACATTTCATTGGGATCATTCTCTTATACTTTACGTGATAAGGCTAATTTGATGTATCTCTCCCATCACTACAGAATTTTAGAAGGATTATATATACGTAACTGTATTTCCTTATGAGGTAAACTATTTTCCTGCATTGAATCAGTAATACATAAGTCACAAGTATGATAATCTTTCATATATTAGTTCATTTCTTATATTTATATAATAAAGTACATCACAATTCAAATTTCAAACGAAAAATAAAATTATTTTTATTTTTCGCAGCTGAGATCTTTTTAAATTTTACTTTAAAGTTAATCCGACAACTAAAATTAAGACCTCAAATTTAATAAGAAAAATAGACTTTTAAGAGTATATTTGTGGTGACTTTTTAAAAGTGTTTATAATATTTATAACTTTTCATAAGTATTTTAAAAAAAAAAGTAATATTTGAAACCATCCCACCACCACCTCCACCTCCACGACCATCACCACTACCACGATCACCGTCACTGCCGCTACCTCACCACCAACGTCGTCGCCTTCATTGTCGTCGTCACCCCACCAAAACCACTGTTGCTACCCCCCACCACTTCTCCACCACCGACCACCCCACCCATCGTCACCCACCACCGATTGCTACTATTGTTGTCTATCGTCACCACTCACCCTCATTGTCATTTTATTCTTATATTTATTACCACTATGATCATCATTTTACTACTACTGTCGTTCATCGTCAACACCCACCACCACCCGTCGTTGCCCATCATTGTTGTCAGCCACGGTCACCCACCCTCACCACACCTACCACCACCACCATCATCTTCATTTGTCACCACCCATCACATTGTCACCTAAAAGCACCCGTTATTGTCCACTACTACCATAATCACCACCGTCGTCACCCCACCACCACCCGTACCTACATACCTACCACCACCACTGCCATCAACCATGACTGTCATTACCACCATTGTCACCCAAAACCCACCAACACTATCACCATTGTTGCCCACAGTTTTCACAACCACCATGGTCGTTGCCACCCAGCACAACCTTCACCATCACCACTACCACCCACCACCGTTACTACCATTTACTCCCATTATAATCAGTGCTTAAATTTTTTTCTCTCTCCTTTATATTTGTAATTTAATTTTGGATGCGAATACAAATATGTTTATTGTTGACTTTTTTTTTATTATTTGTACTTTTAGGTACGGATAATAACTAATCTATCTATATAACCAATTATCTTTCAACTAAAGATAGTGTTTGATAATACTAGAGAAAATGGACAAATCAAGTCAATTGTTATGGTCATCTTCTCGAGAAAGCGTCTTCATAACCACAACACCGATTAAGATTGACTTTTTAAAAGACTTGAAAACAATCAAAGACAAGAAAGCGTCTTAAAGACCATAACACCGATTAAGATTGACCTTTAACATGGAAACTACCTATAAGGGCACAGGGGGAACTTCACTAGACAATATTTCATTGGGCAATGGGTTACTACTTCTAGAAACTTATATCATACCTTAGACAAAAAAATTTCAACGGCCAAAATTTTTCAAATATTTTCGGACAAATCTATTATAAAAACAACCAAACAGTGTAACAATGGATAAGTCAACATTTTGCCCCTAAGAAAACCCTATTATGTATCTTCTTTTCCTAGCAATAAACACTCCCAAAGAGCAAAACCTTCTTTCAACAATAGATTACTCTTGCCCTTCAAGAGGATGCAGCATGCTTGACAAGAGTAGATATGGTAGCAAATTCATATGAAGCCTACACACTATTGAAGCACCATAGGGAAGATACCAATCCAAACAGGATTTTAATTGCGAACTGTAAAATGTTAGGAGAATCAAATAACTCAATAAGACATGTTTTAAGCGAAGGGAATCAATGTGCGAACACTTTAACAAATTTAGACAACGGATATTAGAACAGTGCTTGAGGCTGATATGACCAGTTTTTCTCTACATCTTTATGATTTATTTCAATCACTTTTCACATTTAATTAAAAGTTCACATTTTACAATATTTTTTGATTTTTTACACTATTAATACTAATTCAGTGGATAAATGGTTATTGCACCATAGGGTATGGCACATGACGTCATAATGTATGAATTTTTTTTTTTTGATAAGTAAATATATAAAAATTTGTCAAAAGTAAGATTTTCACATGGCCCTCTCTAGCCCCCAAAAAAATGAAAAATTTCCCTCAAACTCTCCCCCACTACACCAACCCACGCTAGGTACACTTGAAAAAGCAGTAACCCCATACGGGATCCAATGCCCAGGCGTGCACTCTTCTCTTTCTCTCTCTGTATCTTCATGTAATATCTATCATTGTATCAATCAACAATAGTAGGCTGTTGGTATTGCCAACCTTTCAACCATTTTACATCGGGGAAGAAACGAGAGACAGCTCGAACGGCTCAAATGGGGACGGTCTAAACGAGGGACCCACTACTTTTGCTGGCTAGGTTGTGCACTCGTGGCTCACGCGCCGCTTTGTGTCGGCCGAGCACCGGACAGTGAGTGGACAGTTGGGTGTTTAGGGGATTTGCTTTTCTGGATTTCCCAACGAGACACGAGCCGTAGATTAGGCTGTCGAGTATTCAATCATTGATTTTTCTATTCTATTAATTTTTTTTGGGCAATTTTGATGGATCAATCTAAACCCAATTCGAGTTAGGAAAAGATTACAATATTAGTGATATCGTATGGAAAAATTATAATTTTTTAAGTTTAAATTCTAATTTTAAATTAATTATATTAGAGGTTCCTAAAATATGAAATTTATTTTATTTTAGTTTTTAATATTTTAATTGTATCATTTTATTTCATTAATTATTGAAAATATTTCTATGTGATCCTTTGAACAGACAACATCCAGATTAATAACTATTTTTAATTATAAATTTATCACATAATATTTAAATATGCCCAAAAAATTAATTCGGATAACTATTAACTAAATTTTTACCCAAATTTAGGTCAAACAACTATCCAAATTACACAATTTTAATTATAAGTTATCCAAATTTTGGTCAAAAATTACTCATATTACACATTTTTTTGTCAAAGTTTATTCGAATTTTGGTCAAGAGACACCCAAATTATTATTTTTTCTATATTTAGGTATCACATGACAAATTTATGATCAAAAATCGTTAACAATTTGGATGTTATCTACTTGAAGGATCGCATAAAAACATATTCAATATTTTAGGGACTAAAATGATGTAATTGAAATATTGGAGATCAAAATAAAGATCTCCAGGGCAATTAACCCTATAATGTTTTTCAATTACAACTTGCAAGTTAAAACTTTAAAAGACATGATCAATCATGATAGGTTAAAATCAATAACATGAGTTCATAATCGATCATGAGTGTCTATAATCGATTATGGTCTTCCCTCAAACATTTGTAGCTTCTTCTTTCAAAGTTATAATTTTACCATAAAAATAAGGGAAATGTTATGTAGACCTTATTTAGAGACTTAATGATGTACAACCATTAAATTAGTTGTAGACTCCATATGCTATTAAAACTCACAACTAATTAGATTGGTTGTGGGTTCCATCTAACATTGAAACTCATAACTAATTTAATTATTGCATTGAAATTACATAATTAGATCTCTAAATAAGGTCCACAATAAGGTCTCTATAACATTACTCAAAAAATAATAACCGGTGATATAGTATCAATTTTTTTGTAAGGTACCATAGACTTTTTCTCAAGTTTAATCAAACTTTTCAATATTTAGGCATACTTTTTTAATAAATGAGTTGGATTTGGGTAAAAAAAAATTCTTTATTTCATTTAACTATGTGCAAGATTTTCAAAGTCAAATTAAAATCAAACCAAATTAACACATTCACGAATAAGTACAACCCCAGTAGAAATCAAATTAAATTTGGATTACAATTCGAATTTTGCCAATCGATCACTAAGTTTAGGTTTAACACAAGTTATACTCAAATTTAATCTGAACTCAATTATGAATTATATAATTCAAGAATCAAATTCGAATTAAACTTGATTTTTACCAAAACTAATCTCATCTAATCAAGAGATGGGAGTCGTCTTACTTAATTAAGAGTTTGCATGTGTGACAGGTGCACTTTGGCGATTATATCTTATGCACTTCATGATGTAAAGACACAAAACCGATAAAGAACTCGATGTAATGCGCCTTGTGACTATCGAAACAAAGTCAATTAATTGTTGGTCGGTTTAAAATGTATAACTCTAGTTCAATCAAAATTCAAAAATTTTAAACATGAATCTTATTCAAATTAAAAGGTTAAGGTTAGGGTTGCATTTGACTTTGAATTACACTTGGATTGAGAGTTTTATAATTTGGGGATGGAGTACCAAATTGATATCTCAACCAGCTTAATCCACCGGAGATGCACCCGTAATTTTCAATCATTTTTTATTTGTTCTTTGTTAGATAATGTGGTAAACTATTGCCTTCCAAAAAAACGTGTAGAACTACAAATGAATTAAACAACTTATCAGTATCGATTTAATCGTGTAACTCCTTCAGATCCGACCCATTCAAAACGGGTTGGACGGGATTAGCTTGTTACAATACAATTCTCTTATTTAGTGTGTTCATGACGTAGTATTGGCGTGGTGATGATGTGAATATAAGCAAGACATCAAATCTAGCCGTATAATATGAATTGACGGTCACGATTTACACTGGATTTTTCAAAAAGTGGAGCACCCACTAAGAAGTGGATTGACATGCATGGCCCAAGGCTTTTTGTGTTTCAACTTATGGGACCTACTCTATTATTGTTTGATCATAGATCCAAACCTTGTGAGAGTCAACTTAAACAAATTATCCTATGCAAACATTCTTACCGTAATTAACGGGTCTTTCATTCAATGATATCGTTTGTCTTGAGATTAAGAGTTTAAATTTCTTGGGCGAAAAACAACGTAATTGGTTTGTAGAATAAATTTCAGTTATTTAGACGAACTATATTCAAGTCTCTAGTTTGTGTTTAAATCCTTATCGAAGCACAAATCCTAATTAAATTAGTGTATAGTTTGAGAGACCAATTCATGCACTCATAGTTTGTCCTCGCTTTTACTCAGACTCACGATCTTGAACGATATAAGTGCGTCTCTACTCACTAAGAACAAACTAAAAAATTCTCTCATTATCCCCAAAATAGTATTCTTAATATAACAATAATATCATGTCATCCAGCGCACAATCATTCAAACATAGGGTTGTTTTTTTCTTTATGAAAAGTAATTACAATACATAACACATTGAGTTTACCAAATGCAATACAAAACTACAAGTTTGACTCTCGTCCAATTTTAAAAAAGTTAGAAGATCTTTTAATTCTCTTTTGAATGATGAGGATATTCTGTTAATTTAATAATATATCAAGTCATATAGTTTTCATGAATAAGTTTAACACTTAAAGTTATAATAGTGCTATCCGACCATGTTAATATGACATCATTAACTTTGTAAATTAAGTCCAATTTTTGAGTTTCATTAACATTTTTTTTTGTGAATCATTTCGATTATTTATCTTTTTTATACTCGTGGGTACGATACTAGAGGTAATAAGACTAAATCACGAACAATCGGACTAGATGTAAATTTAGAAATTCAAGATAATAACTCATGAAATAGAGAAAATATTCGGTGCTTATAAGACACCAAGGTGCCAGTGTCATGTGATGTCTACACTTAATAAGAAATTGTCACAATAATTTTTTCTCGGAACCAACAATTAATTTTTTTCAAAAAAAAAAAAAATCCGACAACTTCACAAGTGACAACAATTAATTGAGTATATATAATATTTTATAAATAATATTATGTGGTGTCTAATGGGCATGACTATTTTCTCCATGACACATTTCAACCCAAATCCACTTAAGGGGGTGACTTTATTAGTTCATCATGTTATGGAAGATGACAAAGAATTCTATCAATGATGAAGACAACCCACCAACTTTTTGGTGGTCTTATTTGGAGCACACTGTGACCCAACAAAAAGAAAATGGAGAGTAAACAGCGAAAGGGGCACGAGAATCTCCCTATTGGCTGACTTATGGACTTCATCTTTTACCTTTTCCTTTTTCGTGCAATAGACAAATCCATGGTAAAGTGACTTAGAATCCATTTTCTTTTTGTACCCATTAATATTAAAGTAATGCCGGTGAAATTTAATTTGCTGGCTTAATTCATTATTTTTTTATTTTTTTGGGGATTAATTCATTATAATCTTTAAATTGATTGTGAGTTCTATCAAATATTAAAATTTAGTGTTGAACCAAAAGTTTTAATGAAACCATGTCATTACGTTAATAAATTAGATCAAAATTTTAATTTCAAATAAGATTACTCCAATCGTAGTTTCTTCATTATTAAAACTAAAAGGGTGTTTCTATGTCTTTGCATCCATTATCCTAAGAATAAAAAAGACTAGACTAATAAAGAGTGCAATTATTTCTTGAAATCCTAGGCAGACTACCCCACTTCGTTTTGACCTTGCAATGTAAAGAATCCAATGCCACTGAAATATACTATAAACCCCCCTAAATTTTATTAATACAAAATCACAACCGCGTAACACCACCAATCCCAGCCAAATCTCAATCAAAATTTTGATTGAGAAATGATTTTTATGTAATTGGTAATTATCTGTTTAAATAGTTCAAAATTTAATAAATGAGAGAGAGAGAGAGAGAGAGCGGAGAACTAAGATTCTCTGTTCTCAGGAGTGTTATTTTTCAAAACAACGTCATTTCACACCAAAAGAACATCATTTAATTAAATAAAATGATATCATTTTGGTGTGAAAATGACGTCGTTTTGAGGATCAGCACCTCTGTTGTGCAATAGGTCCAAATAAGAGAGACAGAGCTCTGCCATCATCGGCAACACCTTCTCCCTCACCCCACAGGCTAAATCCTAGCCTCCTCCCCAAAACCCCTTCCTTGCCTCACATTCCACCGCGACCACAATGCTTTTTGGTGACAAAGACGATCATCACCAAAGACACACAAATTGTTGCCTGAAAGTTTTAGCGATGAAATTTGGTCCATTCATTGAGATACCCATTGTTAAGAAATTGGGTCTATAGTCCGTTGCTATCTCTTGTAAATATGTCATAAAATAAGTAGAGTAATGATATGTATCCCAAATTTACATCCCAAATTAAGGAGAACCATTGTATCAGTGGATTCCATTTAAAAAAGTTGATGGAACTCACTGATCCAATGGTCTTCCTTGATTTGGGATACATAGCACTACTCAAACAAGTATAATACATTTTCAAAGATATCCAAATATTAGTAGAAAATTTCAACTTACTTATAACTCCCGTACAAAGTGTCCTAAAGTTTCATTAATTCCACCCCAAGTGAGTTACTCTTATATCTTGCGACAGTTGTTCGGCAGTTTTGCCCCCGTGTGGATCAATTTTTATCCGAAACTATATATTTTTATAAATTTCATCCAAACTCTCTCATCACAAATCAAATTTTAATTCAATTTTTTGAACAAGTTTCTATTATTCAACGTAAATTTTTGTAGTAATCTCATAAAGCGAAAGGAAAACGGGCAATTTGAGGCCGTTAAATCCAAATCAAAGTTTGAAATCTTTGGGGTTGAAGCACTCAAACCTCACAACTTGTGTGCATAGTCCCATTCTTCCCATACCATACCAAACAATGATCTATCACACATTCCACTTACCCACACACTCAATAATAAGGTAATAAAACTAAAAAGTAGGTCATGAAAGACTCTTGTCTTGAGCTGAGTGTGATAGATTTGAAACACACCCATCAATGTGCATAAGGTTGAATGAGCCAAGTTCACATGGACAGACAAACAAACCCCATCAAGTGCTACTTTTCTTCTCCTCCATGGAAACAATATGAAAATTCCAAGAGCCTTGGAAAACGAGTTAGTGGAGTTTTTTTTTTTGGCATTCCCCCGCAAACATGCCCTTCACTAACTTGGACCGAGGATTTCAACACTAACAATACCCTTTTTTTTTTTCTTTCTTTAATGGAAAATCACCCCACTTGGTGTCTTTAGATTCAAGATAACAATGTAGGTATCGGACGCATAAAATCATTCACAAACTAGGCATATCGTTTAAATTTGGATTTTGTGAGGTTAATAAAATTTGACAACTTAAAACGTGTAGAATTAAATCTCATCCCTTATTTTGCACTAATATAACTCATGCGAGTTTTAACACCGAGTCTTTTATGATAAGTCATATGTATATTATAAAATTGGATATATTTTAATGAGTTTATCTGATGGTTTCAAATAAATTCATTAACCACCAATATCCTTATCAAAATCATTCATATTACACCGTGTCTTCAGACACGAGTTATCCCTAGTCTTACTAGCTTAGAACTTAAAATTTTTGTTATTTTAGATTTAGAAAAGATCATAAATACATAGTTTTGCTTTATCATCGATAAACTATGTTCTTGTGTTTAGAATATGTTGAGACCCAAACTATAAACAATCAATCTTACCATGGCCTAAAATACTATTTTTCTACAATTATAATCACAAGAGCAATGTTATACAAACTTAAAAACCTAACTTAATGATATGGGTCGTTATATTTTAAAAGTCTATTTAGCATTTTCCTAATCGCAATAAGAAAAGCCTATCTATAATTAGAGAGAGAGAGAATATCTATAACATTTTCCTAATCACAATAGGAAAAGCCTATCTATAATTACAGATAGAGAGAGCGAATATCTATAATATATTTCACATTCAACCAAAAGCTACAATCTCGCCTATATATACACTAACCATGATGTCCCTTCCTCTTATGCCTACATTCACTTTCTTTCTAGTCTTTCTTTCTTGCTAGCTTTAGCCACTTCAGCCTCAGTTCTGTAGCTCCTTTTGAGCTTTGAAATTATTCTCACAGCTTATACGATAATGGGTGGTTTCCGGCGGTGGTTCACCGACTTGGGCGGTGGCTACACAGGAAGAGGGTGGCGTGGGCGGCGGAGGAGGTTTACTTATGTAAATAAGTGTTGAAGCTGATGGCAAAAGAGCAACAAACAAAGCTTTGCAATTTCTCTCTCCTGAGTTCTAGCTTCATATAAGGGCAGAATTGGGAGAGCGACAATATTGCATTGCGGGGAATTGAGGGTAGCGGTCCGAATTTACCTTTAAAATACCTTTTTAGTTCCATCTTTAACCTTGGGTGTTTGGTTTTTTTTACGTGTTTGCCTTTTTTTTTTCTTTTGCTTTTTTGGTGTATGTTATGAAATGAAAGCATGGGATGTAAGAGATGCATACAAGGTAGCTTCTGGTGTTTAATATGGTGGCTGGGGGTGGGGGTGGGGTGGTTCTAAATGCTGCTGGGCATGCATCACTTACACCTATCATGTATTTGCTCTTGTAATGTACTGAAGTTAAAAGATCTTTCATGTCTTTTGCCTCTCTCAATGTTGAGACTTAAAAACTTGACGGGATTTATTGATCTAATAATGCAGTTATAGCATGGTCCAATAAAATCATTGCGATTGTAATTATTAATTTTTTTTTTTTTTTAAATTTATAACTACTATCAGATCAATAAATCAAACAAATTAGATCCACTCGGACTTCTTACAACGAACTAAGTGGCACTACTATATGTCCAATCAGGATAAAACTGCTGCAGAAACTGCACTCTTTTGATCAACCTTACCAGGTACTGAACAACTAGCCTGTTTTCCCTTTTAGATCCCAAAATAACATTACTTACACCTATCATCATGTATTTGCTCTGAAAATCAACTAGAGATAAAGATCTCTCTCTCTCTCTCTCTTAATGTTATTGGTTTACTTGAAGTTGGCTTCATGGGTATTCAATATGCAGCTTTTGGTTAACAAAAGTGGGAGGATCTGAGGAGTAACAGAAGATCTTTCTTGAGCAGCCCTTCCTAGCTAGCAAAAGCTTATACACGTTTTTAAATTAGTTTCTACTTAATTCACAGTTATTGTAGATGTGACATCCAACTTCATCTCAAATCAGTTCTATTCCAACTTTGCCTTTTAAGTTTTTGTTTTCCCTTTTGCTTGAATTTAGACGAGAGAGGGACTTAATTCAAAATTTTAATTCATAATCCAAGTGTATTGTAGTTGTTAAACTAGTCGTGAATTTTAATATTTTACAGAATTCACTTTGAATTTCGTAATTATAACTAATTAAGTTTGTAAATTAAGTACTCAACTTAAGTAGTATTTATCTTTAGATAAAGTCATCATATTAACCATTTTTTTTTTTTTTTGATCAGAATCATATTAACCATTTAGTTGCTTTAAAAATAGGGAAACTTTATGGTATCAAAAAAAAAAAAAATTTTACACCGGTTACTATTTTTTATGGTAAAAATATAATTTAAAATTAGAAATTACAAGTTACAACAGAAGGTCATGATCGATCACAGACACTTATGATTGATCATAAAAAATATAGTATCGATCACAATATTTTATGATTGATCATGCTCTTTGAAGTTGTAATTTATACATGAAAAAAATTATAATTTAACATTAAAAATACATAATTTTCAACACTAATACCGTATAACTTCCCTTAAAAGTTTGTCCAGACCTTTTGTAGGATGTTCACAAGTACAGTAGTTGATGATAATTGGTTTGACAATGAGTACTTTTTCGTTATATGGGAAATTCCAAAGCATGCCCTCACTGAGTAGAGGCGCACTCATGCGCTCAGGCTAGTGATTAAGGGTAGAATCAAGACTAAAATTCGGGTGTATGAATTAGTTTCTCAACTTATATACTATTTAAATCAAGATTTGTATTTTATCGAAAATTTAAGACTCACACCAGAGATTTAAATACGATTCATCCAAGCAAATGAAGTTTTGTCCTACCAAACAACCAAATATTTTACGTCCAGAGAACTTCGAATCCTGACCTCCCACTGGGTAGCCAGAGACACTGGCCAACTGAGCTTCCCCAGTTGGTTGACAATGAGTACTTTTGTTTTGTGTTCGTGTGGTGTTATATTGAAGGAGTAGTCTAGGTCCTAACAAAAAAAAAATGGAAATTGGACCATCATTTTTAATTTTTGTATATATTTTAATAATTTTTGTTGGTATTTTTATCACTTTTTTGTTGACTCAGTCCTAAAAAACTACGGTCAAGACTGTCTCTACGTCTCCTTCCCACTTAGACGTAGGATTTTTTTTTTTTTTTTTAATTTGTGGGTCTGTACATCACCTATCCCGTCATTAAAACAAAACATTAGATAGACATATCTATACTGGCTGTTCCATAAAAATATGACATATGTCAATTATTTTGAATTTATTTTTTTATTATTTTTACGGTCAATTGCTACAAATTAATTAATCCAAAATCAATAACTTTTTAAGAGTGTATTTGGGATAATTTATAAAATCTAAAAAATATTTTTTTAATAAATATTTATCAAAAATATTTATAAGAAAAACACTTTTATTAAATAAGTATTGTTTGGATATTCAAAATTTAAAATATTTAAATTAATGTATTTTATAAAAAACATATTTAGATGTAAAAACTTAAATTAATGTATTGTTTCCACCCACTGCCAATCCTCCAAAGCACCACTCAAACTCTTCATTTCTTCCCAATTTTAACCCCCAGTTCAATCTCTTTCCTGACAACTATGGTGGTCTCGCTTTGTCATTTGCATCCCCTATTTTGTCATTTCCTATGGCCACAGAGCCTTGGTTTAATACTGACTTTTTCAGTGAGCTATTTCAACAAACACCTTCACTTCATTTTATTTCTTTCCATTATAAGGAAGTTTCTTTTTATCCAAACAGTTCATTGGACAAGGGTATTGAGCTGCCTTCAATCCAATCACCAATACCAAAACCATCACCAACTTCGTCTGCAAACACTGGGAGTGGCTATATAGTAGATGCAACATCAAGTGATGCTGATGAGTATGAAATTGCACCAGAATTTCCACTAGGAAATAGTGGTTTGTTGGAAGACCTGGCGAAGGAATCTCAAGCTTTGACTCAGGTTGAAAAATCAAGGAAAAAAAAATTTCCGCCAGACATGAAGCTAAAGTGAAATGTGTATCAGAAGATGCGGTGGAAAACCTATGGGAGAGTTCAATCTTTGCTCCTTCATCCATTGATGAGTTTCTCACTATCTAAGCTACCGGGGACTAGAGCTACAGCGACTCACAGAGAGCTATCGAAGGAGGGAGGAGAAAATGATAAGTAAAAATGAGAAGTGCTTTTTAAAAGTAAAAGTTAATTATTATTACTTTTTTTATTAACTTATTTAAGTGCTCAAATTACTTTTACTTCTCAAAAAATATTTTTAGCAAGTTAAGTCAAACACTATTTTTTTTAAAAAAATATTTTTTATAAGTTAAAAGTCTCAAAAACACTTTTTTTTAAGTCATGTCAAACACACTCTTAGTGTGGTACCCCACAATATCCGGAACAAAAAAAAAAGAGGAAAAACACTTCTCATTTCTATAAGTGCTTTATTGTACCCATTTTCTTCAGGTTGTTCCCCTGGAAGCCCTGTTCAGTTTTGTAAATTTGTACAGACTAATCCTCAGGGGTTTGCAGATACATTCCCAACCTCCTAGCATGTACTAGTATATAATTAACTCCTTACCATCATGTCTAATTTATGGATTCAACTCGTACCGATAGCGTAGTGTGAAATTGAATTTTGGAGAAACCGTAAACTTAATCCTGTCGATTACTCCTATGTTTAACTAAATTACTTATAGTTAACAGGTGATTGCATGTATATACTCTACAAGAGTAAATCTAAAAACAAAAAATTTGGAAAATTATCTTTTTCTTTGGTGGTTTTATTCAGCATGGAAAGCATATATCATATTTGCGTTCATTAAACAGTGTAAGACAATAAACCTGCCCTAATTTTGGACCAGATTGACGAGTGTTTATAAGTGTGTAAACTTTGAACTCCCCCTTTTAGTCACCTAATTTCATGTCGTTTAGTGAAATGTGTGACGAGTATTTTAAGATCAATATAAGCTTTGAACTTTTGTTGTCCAAAGCTTGTTAAAATTGTGCAGGTCTAGGCCGACGTGACAACATTATACAATATCAATCTAAGGCATTATCATTGGCTTTAAAGTCATTGACTCTCGTGAAGCAAGGATCATGTAGTTTTGTACACCCCTTGTGCATCTCAATTTTGTGGGACCATAGGAGATAGCTTATTGGTCATCTTTTCCTTCAGAATGTTAAATTGCCGGGATTTTAACGAGTCTCATACGTGGATGTGTGCCTCTAAGAGGGGTGAATAATGGTAACCCAACTCTGGTATCGCTTGATGAAGTATGTTTATGTGTTTAAGAGATACCTTATATGTATGAATTTTGGGCTTGCATTCTACGTAATGTTTTAAAAATCTACTGCATCAACCCTATGCAACACCTTACAACTAAACTTACACAAAGATGATTAGTAATATAAGAGTTTTTGTTATTGTTGTTCTGCGAAGTGGGAGAAACGAAGTGGATCTTCACCCATAATTATACATGTGGAGCGCACGACACTACATACACCAGCGTTTTTCGATTTTAAGCACCATCGGGCTTGGCAAACCATAAGTACAAAACAAGGAAATTGATGTCATGGAAGCATACGCTTAACAATTTCAGCAATCAACATCAAGTTGAACCAACATCGACATCCGAAGAAACAAAAGGCTTTGGAGGCATTTTTAGACTTTGCAAGTCACCTTCCAGCATCTGAACCACCATTGCCATGGAAGGTCGATCCTTTGGCCTCCATTGAATGCACCAAAAGGCCACAATTGTGAGCTTCTTGGCTATCATCTCTTCTTCACCCGTCTCAATTTGCAATTCCAGCTCTTTCCCTTCACTCAATCTGTCATAAATGCATTCTGGCAAATAAATCTGGCTTTGATCTTCAACTGTTTCATCGACTTTGTTGTTCCTACAACCACAAATGTCTAATAACAACATTCCAAAACTGTATACATCTGACTTGTACGAAACCTCTCCAAAGTTCCTCAAGAAAAGCTCGGGTGCAATATAGCCCGGAGTCCCTCTTGCACCTGTCACAGATATAATACTTTGATCCTTTGAGGAAAGCTTGGCCAGCCCAAAATCAGCAATCTTAGGCTGAAAATTATGGTCTAGTAAAATGTTGTGAGGCTTGATGTCGAAATGTAGGATCCTTTGGTTACATCCTTGGTGCAAATACTCAATTCCTCTGGCAATGCCTATTGCAATTTGTTGTATCTTTTCCCAACTCAATTGTCGATGAGTCTTTGAATCATCGATAATTGAGATGATGAACTTCTCAAGTGAACCATTGGGCATGAACTCGTAGACAAGAGCACGCTGAGTCCCTTCGTAGCAGTAACCCAAAAGGCGAACGACATTGAAATGGTGTATCCTGCTTATAGCAATCACTTCATTGATGAATTCTTCACCATTTCCTCTTGAATTCTCGAGCATTTTAACTGCAACTGGTATTCCATTAGGAAGACTTCCTTGGTAAACACTTCCACAACCTCCTTGGCCTAGTTTGTGTTTAAATCGACGAGTTATCTTTTTGATCTCAGAGAAATTGTATCTAGTTAAAGAAAGGGTCTTGTAATTTGTTAGGAATTTCTCTATCTTCAGCCAAGTTTCTTTTTCATTGTCAGATTTTCTTGATCTGCAGATTAAAAATATCATCACTGCAAGTAAAATGGTGCCACCAATACTTGTGCCTGGAGGTACAAAACCACAATCAGTATGAATATGTATGAGTTTATACAAGAATAAAAGATTTATTGAGGAAAGCTTACCTATAATCAAAGGTACATGAGAACCTGCAAAACACAAACAAAAATGATATGCTAATTAGCCAACATGTTATTAAACATAAGCCTCTTTGAGTTAACTGCTCAAGCCAAGCTTTCCCAAACGACAAACACCAAGGTGGAAGCCTCAATAATTCATATCCTTTTGAATATGCTTCATAACTAGCTAGTGATAAATGATAAGTATAACTACTTGAGAAAGAGATTGTGATTGTCACTTACTTTTGTGCCTCGGATTATAACAGATGGTTTCATTACTTGTACTATTGTAAGCACAGTAATTCCATGATGTTTCACAACCATAGTAGCAGTCAAGAGTTCTCCATTCTTCAATGATCTCTCCAGTTCTTAGCTGGCTCTCAATTGCTGGAATCACACCACTATGTATTAACCCACTATTTGCTATTTCGGCTGTTTTAGATGTGTGACAATTTAATGGCAGCCTATCCATTGCTCCATCAGCATCCATTACATATACTAGACTATCATCGTCGCGCAAACACTCAATCGGTCCTATCATTCGATCTGTTGCAACTCTGTCGAGGCATTTTACGAGAGCAAAAGGTAAGAACGGGGTGGTTGATTTATCCAAGATTGAATCAGATCGATTAAAGGACATAAGGCTTTGTAATGGGCAATTTTTGTAATGGACTTCCATGAGCGAAATTGTCCTTTCTCGATACGAAATCTCTTTAACATAGTAGTTTCCTGAGAAAGGAAAGTTGATGAGTGTGTTGTTGCCAGAGCATGATAATTCATATCCTTCAAGGCCACAAATGGATGGCTGAGTGTTGAGCCTAAAAGGAAATCTGATTGTTGGGCCTTTGTTGGTGCATTTGGTTGGTGGACATTGTTTGAAGAAACTCTCACCACTGTTGTCACCTAGTGTTCTTGTTTGTGTAGAGGATGAGAGAAGGAAGAGAATTACACAGAGAAGATGAGACATGGGCATGGAGAGAGAAAGAGAGACTTAGTCTCATGGAGCTTCCTGTGGTCTTCGGAAAAGTTCACCAACCCAATAAAGAAAATCTATTCAATTCTGAGGTGAGAAAACGATGCATAATTGGGCAGCAGTCTTCCTCGTTAAAATTGTGTTCAGATCTCTATCAAATATCTGGCACTTGATTGAGTAGAAGAAGAAAATTGACCAATTAATGAGGAGGACTGCTGCCAAATTATGCATTGTTTTCTCACCTCAGAAGTGGATAGATTTTCTTTATTGGGTTTGTGGACTACCGACGACCACAAGAAGCATCATGGTACCAAGTCTCTCTCTCTCTCTTCGGCAACACTAACAAACCAAAACCATGACAAGTTATTCTAGTAGATTTTTTTTTTTTGAAAGTTCTACTGGTAGTTTGATTGATTGCCTTGCTATCTACTGCAACTTTTGACCAAGTCATCTATGAAGCAGGGTCGGCTCAAACATTAGGCCACTACCTACGTGGTCTAAGATCCACCTTAAAAACATGTAGCGTAATATTCAAGTATTTCCGAATCAATAGCTATGATTTTAGAAAATGATTTGTAAAATTAACCTTGTGAGTCCACTTTAAAACAAGGCCTAAAACATACAGCATCGAAACCCTAATAACATTGAGAATTTAACTTTGGTTCCATAGGTTTATTTTTTAGTTCAACGGTTAGGGATGTCTGGACCATTTTAAACGTAACTCGACTAATCTACTCTCCAGTCCAGTCCAGTCAAAAATAGGTCATCCATATCAAGAATAGGGAATTTACAAGAGATCAATCCTTCTTACCACTCGAGCTACCTAGGTTGGGTTGCATGGGTTTGCAAAGGGAAAACAAGTCTTAAGCCGAGACTTTTTAGTGAAATGCTTGAATGAACTGGCTAGTTAAACTCAGAGTTGCCAAAACCTTGCGAGTATATATAATATGTTCATAAAAAATACTGTCATATATATCAAAGAGAATACAAAATTACTGCCTTCAAGTCATACTGGTTCAGCTAGTCCTCTCATTGAATATCCTTAAAGGGATTTAATAATCCTATAGGTGGCCATAAGCTTGCAAGCTTCATTACAGTTTATACAATATGAAATTCACAAAGACAAACACCAGGAGAAAAAAAAAAAGGAAAGACATATTACAGTCAATTACACATTAGATTGGTGAGAACTGCTAGCACCATAATACAAGCGTTCCTCCATGGATTCAGATATGATCTCTGTTGAAGAATCAGACTGCTCTTTTAACGCCACATGCTGAGGGGAAGATGAGAAGGGCCTAGGAGGCATCTTCAAATCATCGATGTTCGCTTCTAACATTTCCACCACTTTAATCATTGAAGGCCGATCAGAAGGCTTCATTTGGATGCACCATAGCCCAACTACACACAACTTTCTAGCAGTCTCAATTTCAATTTCAGTTACATTCTCAAGTTCTAAACCTCCTCCTCCATCTAGATTGTCATAAACCCAAGATGGGAAGTAAACTTGGCTTGATCTTTCTGCCTTTGCATCAACATTCTTCCTCCCTCCAGCTATTTCCAACAATAACATCCCAAAACTATATACATCTGATTTACTGGAAACTGAACCAAAGTTCCTTGAAACCAACTCAGGAGCTATGTAACCTATTGTTCCTCTGGTACAGCTAACCGACACAAAATCAAACTCCTTCGGGTAAAATTTCGCAAGGCCAAAATCAGCAACTTTTGGGGTGAAACTATGGTCTAAAAGGATGTTGCCAGGCTTGATGTCGAAATGAAGAATACATACATCACATCCATTATGCAGATATTCAATGCCTCGAGCTGTTCCTAGAGCAATTTCAAAGAGTTTTTCCCAACTAAATGACTGACCCTTTCCTTTCTTCGAGTAAATATGTCTGTCAAGCAATCCATTAGGCATGTATTCAAAAACAAGAGCTCGTTTAGACCCCTCAGAACAAAACCCCAGTAACTCCACCACATTGACATGGTGAATTCTACCGATTGTTGAAACTTCATTGATGAATTCGTCTGCGCTAAACTTGGTGTTCTCAAGCATTTTAACAGCTATTAAGAAACCACCTGGGAGTTGCCCCCTATACACTGACCCAAAGCCACCTTGCCCCAATTTGTCTCTGAAGTGGTTTGTCATTGCAATGACTTCAGTGTAAGAGTACCTTTTGGGCATTAAGGACTGGTGATTGCGTAAAATTTTCTCTACATTATCAACTACCTTTCGTTCTTTTTGAAATTTATGGATTAGGAACACAAATATGACTATTGGAGCAATAATAAATCTAGCTATAAGGCCAAAAACTGCAAAAAAAAAAAGGAAAAAGAGAGTGAAAATGTATTAGCCAAGTGAATTTAGGATCTAAAAAGTGACATACTTGAAAAACTAAAGTTTCAGCAAGGAAAAGTACCAATTAAAATGCTAACAGCAAAGGAGAAGAAAACTTGAGTCACTATGAGGACGACACTATCTGCATAAGCACATTAAAAATTAGTCTAACAAAAAACCCTCAACAAACAACATCATAGAAACTAAAGAACAAAGAGTTAGGAGAATTTAGGACAACCAACCAGATTTAGAGCAATGGTAATTGAATGGTAACTCATATGTACTTATTGCGCATGTAGAATTGGACAACAGGCAATCTCGGCACTCAACTGACCATTCCAAAACAAACCCGGATTCCAGTAAACTCAAAATAGCCTCATAAGAAGGGTGTCTCACATTTGAAAAAGCTAGAGGAGTCGTTGAGACAAAATCGCAAACAGAAGGAAGATCGGAGAGTCTGAAGCTATTGTAGATAACGTAAAAATGTGTTGTGTTTCCATTTCCACCCAAACAAGGAAGTCTTCTGTAAGCTGGGTCACTGATAATTGTAGAGCAGTTCATGAAACTCGCATACGTCTGTAGAAATCTTCCTTGGTAACGAATGTCACCTTCTACTTCTTCAAATGACACAGATTTGTAGGGCAAATTACATGTTCCATTGGAAAAATTAACATCAACAACTCGAATTGTCCGCATTTCGTATGAAATTTGCTTCACATAATACTTCCCTGAATGAAATTCCAAGATTGTTACGTTGTTCTCGCATGCAAGTTCGTAATCTGAATCGCCACAGCTTGGTGGATCACCCTTTAAACGAAAAGGGTAGCTGATGTTTCGGATACTCCCACACGAAGAAGAACAAATTTGCTGAAGTGATCGTGTTTCAATTTCACCAGTGAATGAAAAGATCAACAGAGCAAAGAATGCAAGTAAGTTAGTTGATAGGATTTCTTTTCTCATTGCTTTTCTCTAGATGATACTTCGAAATTTGCTGAGAAGTAGGAAATAGAAACTAGAGGACATGGTCAGGACTCCAACCGGTCAGGTCACCGCTTATAATTAGGGGCAATATTCTATGGCACAACACAAAAACAACACTTCCGGAATTAGTCTGTTAAAATTGATCATTTTTCAACATGATCTAAACAAAAGTTGAATGTTCTTTTGTTTTTCAGCAATTAAGGGTGTTTCAGATCAACTTATTCATACATTCACTAATTTTTCATATTGGAATTAAGATTTTCATAAAGAATAAATCTCTCATAATCTAACCTTAAAAAATTATCAAAATTTAAACTTATAATTTGTCTCTATTACAATTTAAACTACCCATGAGTCAAAATTCACGATCCGTCATCCATACTTTTTACGAGACTAAAAGTGTTTTTTTGATAATATATCATAAAATATAATTTTTAGCATGGTTGGTTAGTATTTGTAATCGATCTTAAAACTTGAGAATCAATCATAAATGATATAATGGATTTTGAAATTCTAAAATCGTTTACAAATATTCTCAAAAGATTGTAATTAACTCCCGAAAAGAATGTAACTTGACCCCAATAGTGATGTTTTATGGAATCGTAAACTATAAGATTGCCCTTTTTTTTAAGTCGTAACCTAACTTTAAAAATTTGTAACTTAACTCAAAAAAATTATAATTTTAGATATAATATTTGCTTGGTACCATAATCTTACCCTACTTTCTTATGGCCTGTTTGGTTTGGTGGAAAAGTAGGTGGATAGAAAATAGGATAAAAAATAACATTTTCCTTTCTTTGATATGAAAGGAAAATTGAGGGAAAAAGAAAATTGGGTGGAAACCATATCTTTGGGCCCACCTTTTTTAATCACTCTACAAATGGGAAGAAAGTGGAAGGAAGGGTGTAGCCCATGTACCAAATTAGTGGGTCTTACGTCCAATTATTAATTTCTTGACTTTTTTATTCAATTTTTTGAATAAATTGACTTTTTTGTCCTTAAAATATATTTCTAAATATTACATATATCTTTTCTTTTCTTCTACTTTTCGTCTGATATCAAATAATAAAAAATTAATTTTTTCAACTTTTCATTCATCATACAAAACACAAAAGAGAGATAGTGTTTTTCTTTCCTCAGAGAATATAAAATTTATTCCTTATAATTTTCTATTCTTCTAATTTTACATCTCTCCTGCTTAAGATAGCATTAAAAAACACAGTTTCATTCTACACTTTACTAAATGTTGACTGACATCATTACGGTACATAATTGTGGGTTGTTTAGGTGGGTCCATACCTTTAAATTGTTGGTGAATTCAATTATTTTCATAAAATCATTTAGTGTACTAATTTGTCAATGACTCTAGGGCTGAATTAATTGTGAAAGTCCAACTTGCCGGACTGTGTAATAGGCCCACAACAATGACAGCCCTAGACTGGTCCGGTTGGGTCTTTAGGTTCAAGTTTCTACGAAATTAAGATAGAGTTTCTTTGTTAAATATTCATATATTTTTTAATTTTAATTTATATATTTATAATAATAAGGTAGAGATGTTTTTAAATTTTTAAAGTTGAAAAAACATAAGGACAGATTAGATTAATTATTGATGGAACTTTTCTGAAATACTCCAATATGAAGACAAGTGTCCTCGGTGTCATTAAAAAATCCTGTTACTGAGATCACGTACCATCGCTTTACAACTCCCTCGCCCCCGAGGTACTTGACACGTGGTCAAGTACGTTTTACGAACCGACACGTATCCCTCGGTATGATATGGTACCTCGGTCGTCATGTACAGCTTCCCTCGGCTCGAGATGTACCTATCCTCGGTGCCGAGATGTACCCCGTCCAGGATGCCTTTTCTCTGCTCCAGTATAAGCTATTGATGTACAGGTCATTAGCCTAGGCTAGTCTAGGTTAGCTATCATGGTCTCGTCTTACACAATTGGTGTCAGAAGGCACAGGAAGGCAGGGTCCACAGCCAATGAGGGATGGACGCGTGGCAAATTGTGTCACATCAGAGACAGAAAGACCGCATACCCTTACTGACATGCGACTTGGGAAAACAAACATTTAATTACATCATTCCCTTGATGAGACCGCATTCAATGCTGTAAGGCTCGGAATTGAAAGGCAATAAATGTCTCTAAGGCTGGGCATTTATTGCGTCCTCCCCGAGTGGAGCTCATTGGATAGTCGGCAGCCCGATGACACAACATTGATTGCTCGGGACTCCGAGCAGTTAAAGAAGAGAAGACATTCCTCATCAGAATCAGTGCGCACACTGCCTGTACCTAATGATCACCTACTGACAACACTGACAGCAATCATGAGCTTTTGAGGTATAAATACTCCTCGTAAAAGGCAAGACGATATGGAACAAAAAACTCTTTACTACGAAATATACTCAATGCTTTCTTCTTCCTCTCCCTTTCAAAAACTGACTTAATCGTCGGAGGGGATAAGCCGGAAAACACTCCGGCGCCCTTCTAACTTGTTCTTCTTTGTTCTAGGAACCTTTCTCCAGCCTTACTGGATCGTTCCTTCAATCCACGAGGGTCTCCCGTTGCCGTTCCAGGTTACCACCGGACCTCACAGGCTGTCCCAAGCAGCGTGGTTGACCACTCAACTGACTCACTCGAGTTCACCAAGGGAGAGATCTGTTCTCGTTTTTTATATTGTGCAAGATCCTGCACGCACAATCTGGCGCCGTCTGTGGAAAACGACTAGTTTTCCTAGTTTTTTCTCTATAAAGAACAGTGACCATGGTGAACACTCGACAAAAAGGGAAAGGTCCCCACCAAAGAAGTCTCGAACTACAAGCTCCCTGTCACCACGGAGGAAAGGATCACACTGACGGGAATAAAAATGCCTCCACTCAGTCAAGAGGGGTTACCCCTCAAACCAGTATGGGAATTAGGTCAGGAGGATCAGCCCCCCTGGCTCGTCAACTGGCGGAGGTGATCGAAGAAAAGTTTGGCGATAGATTACGACAGCTGGAAAAGGACAATGTAAACGTCCTAAGCCGGCTCAACGAATTCGCCGCCTCCGGCGAAGGGTCGAGGGACTCATTCCTTTCTAGTGGGCTCCCCGCCCGGGAGGTAGAAACGAAGGATCTAAGGAATCATCTAAACAACAAGGCAGAGAGCTCCCGGGATCCAAAGCGACCGAGAGCTAACGAGCACCTTCCTAACGACCATTCAAGGAAGGCAAGACCATTAGCGCTGGACGACCTCCGGCGAGGATTGTCTAGACGGAGGGAGGGGGATGAGTCCGAGGAGGATTCTACCCTATCCGCACGGTGCCCAGGAAATGAGGGGCCCATTGATGAACTCAAGGACTTCAGAAGACATCCCGTCAGGGAGGAAATTGATCTCAGAGCCCGGCTGGAATCCAGGAAAAAGAGTAAGGTTGTCCAGGATGAGGTCGAAGACGAGGTCATACAAACACCCTTCACCAGGGAGATCGGAGAGATGGAGGTTTCAAGAAAGTTCATCGTGCCGAGGTTTAAAACTTATGACGGGCGGTCTGATCCTGAAGCCCATCTCAGGCAATACAAGCAGATGATGTCCCTCTATCATTCGGATCAACGGTTTCTCTGCCGAGTGTTTCCAATGAGCTTGGGGGACTCTGCGATGAAGTGGTTCGAGGCGCTTCCCCCAAACAGTATTGTGTCGTGGAAGGAATTGACGAGATAGTTCCTGGCTCGATTCATTACGGGGAGTAAGCGCCCCAAAGACGTTGGAATATTGTTGACCCTCAAACGTAGGGAATCCGAGACCCTTCGCCAGTATGTCATCCGATACTGGGAAGAGGTTAATGAGGTAGAAGGCTGCTCGAAAGTCATGGCAGCGGCGTCTTTTCGGCTCGGTCTGGTGAGGGACACGGACCTATATCGATCCCTGACCAAGAAGACTCCCTCGGATATGGGGGAGCTGATGGCCCAGATAAACAAATACTCAAGGATCGAAGACGAGATAGGAAGCAGCAAAGGCCGAACCCTGCAATCTAAGAGAAAAGAGAGGGAGCGGGAAGATACTCCCCGAAAGGGGTTGCTACCCCCTCCAGGGGGTTCGTCCAAAGGAGTTCACATTATGTTCAAAGAACCCACCTTCAAGTTGTTCCATAAGATCAAGCGCGAGTCGTTCTTCAAATGGCCGCCCAGGATGCAGAGCGATCCCTCCACCCGTGATCAAAGGGTTAGGTGTTCCTATCACCGGGATTTCGGACATCGCACCGAAAGCTGCAGGGTGTACAAATCGTTCTTGGAAAAATTGGTCCAAGACGGATACTTGAGCCTAGGCCAAAAGAGAGACACACCATTGCCCCGACCGAGGAACCGGACAACGTCATTGATGTTATCCATGTATGTCCCCTGGATCGCCTCACGTCCAAGGAACTCGAGTTCGACCTCAAGAAGGTAGCTTTTACAAGGAAGGTGGCCGAGGATGATGGAGGGTCACCCAGTAAAAGGTCCAGGACTGGTGAGCCAAGCATCACGTTCTCGGACGCGGACTTGACAGGCGTAGTGACTCCTCATAACAACGCCCTTGTCTTGACCCTGAAGATAGGAAAATTCGACGTCAAAAGGGTGTTGATAGACTCTGAAAGTTCCTCGGAAGTGATGTACTCCGAGACTTTAAAACGGATGGGTCTTGGCCTCAAGGACCTCACCAAGGTCAGAACACCTCTCATCGGATTCAACGGCTCATTCGCCCTGCCCATAGGCAAAATCACATTGCCAGTTGTCACGGGTCCCTTCGTCATCAATACCGAGTTCGTCGTAATTGATACAGACTCTCCCTACAACGTGATCATGGGGCGAACATGGCTGCATGCGTTGGGAGCGGTGCTCTCCACCTACCACCAGAAACTAAAATTCGCCACGCCAGAAGGTATCATGGAGATCCGGGGGGACCAAGCGTCCGCAAAAAATTATTTTTATTCAGCCGTTAGAGCCGGGGCGTTCACCCAAGAAAAGGGACGAGCACCGGAAGAGATCATGGAAAAATAGCAATCACAGTCCGGGCGTCCAGGAATGGATGACCCCCGGATAGACCCAACTGAGTGGTCGGTGGAGGACCTCCGGAAGGTGCCCTTGGTGGAAGGAGAAAAAGAAAGATATTTCTTAGTTGGGACCGCGATGCCCGCAGCCGAACAGGAGGAGATGATTAAGTTCCTAAGGGGAAATACAGACGTGTTCGCTTGGAACGCAATGGAAATGACGGGGGTAGACCCCGAGATAATCACGCACAAGCTGCATGTTGACCCGGCGCACAAGCCAGTCAAACAGAAGCCACGACGCATGGCCCCGCATCACGCCTGCGCGGTCAACGAAGAAATCGACAAACTCCTGAAGGCCAACGTCATTCGAGAGATACAGTTCCCAGAATGGCTGTCTAACACAGTTTGTGCGAAGAAGAAGGGGGGGAAATGGCGTGTCTGAGTAGACTTCACAGATCTAAACAAGGCATGTCCCAAGGATGACTACCCCCTACCAAAGGTGGACCAGCTAGTGGACGCCACTGCCGGATATGAACGCATGGACTTCCTGGATGCCCGAGCAGGATATCACCAGATCCCTCTCCATCCCCCAGATCAGGAAAAAACGGCGTTTATCACTCCGAAGGGAGTTTACTGTTACAAAGTGATGCCGTTTGGACTAAAGAACGCTGGGGCGACGTACCAAAGACTGATGAACCGGATGTTCAAAAAGCAGATCGGCAACACCATGGAGGTCTACATTGACGATATGATGGTAAAGAGCAAACGAAGTTGTGATCATCTGGCAGATTTGGTCGATACCTTCTCCACCCTCAGGGAGTACGGGCTGAAGCTGAACGCGGTAAAGTGCATTTTCGGAGTGGAATCGNCGGCAACACCATGGAGGTCTACATTGACGATATGATGGTAAAGAGCAAACGAAGTTGTGATCATCTGGCAGATTTGGCCGATACCTTCTCCACCCTCAGGGAGTACGGGCTGAAGCTGAACGCGGTAAAGTGCATTTTCGGAGTGGAATCGGGTAAATTTCTCGAATATCTGGTCAGCCAACGAAGAATCGAAGCTAACCCGAATCAGATTCAAGCGATCTTGGACATCCGGAGCCCCCGAACTGTCTGAGAAGTCCAAAAGCTCACAGGGATGCTGGCAACACTTAACTGTTTCGTCTCATGCTCCTCAGACAAATGCAAACCCTTTTTCGAAGCAATCAAGAGTGCTGGGAAGGAAATGTGGAGCCAGGGGTGTGAAGATGCCCTGACTGGAATCAAGGAATACCTAAGGACTCTCCCGACCATATCCGTCCCCATCCAGGGGGAAATGCTCTTCTTGTACTTGGCCGTGTCTGAATTTGCGGTAAGCGGGGTACTTATTCGTGAGCACGAGCACCGCCAGAATCCAATTTGGTACATAAGCAAGGCGCTCCTGGACGCGGAGACAAGATACCTGCCCCTATANGCAAGAAAACTAAGGCATTATTTCCAGGCGCACCCAATTACCGTCCTTACAGGCCTTTTTGAGAAAGGCAGACCTCTCCGAAAGGATTTTCAAGTGGGCAGTGGAGCTGGAGGAACACGACATTCATTTCAAACCTCGAACCGTTATAAAGGGTCAGGTGTTGGCGGACTTCATAGCAAAGTTTTTAGGAGAACATCCCGTTCCAGAGAGACTGCCTCCTCCCGGCATAGCGTCCTCAACAAATTATGAGGGATCTTATGTGTGGACGATTCATCGAACAGTAAGGGGTCCGGGATCGGTATCTTGCTAGTCTCTCCAGATTGGATGGTCGCGGAGCAGGCTGTTCGACTGGGATTCAAAGCATCAAATAATGAGGCTGAATACGAAGCCCTCATCTCAGGACTTCGGTTAGCTGAGGCAACTGGGGTTACGAACTTGATCGTGCATTGCGATTCCATACTGGTGGTCAACCAAGTTAACGGAGAGTTTGAGACAAGGGACCCTAGGATGAAGGCTTACCATCTCCAGGCGACAACTGTGATCCAAAGATTCGGAAGGATTGAGATCAAACAAGTGTCCCGAGACAAGAACACGTATGCCGATGCCCTGGCTTGTCTAACCTCGGCAATGGATTCCTCCCAGTCACGCAGGATCACCATAGAATATCTTCCCGCATCCTGCATAGACCATGCTCCCAAGGCAATAGCCGTCCAGGACGAACACAAGCCGCCCAACTGGATTGATCCCTTTCTCAGGTTCCTAACAACAGGAGACCTCCCGGAGTGTTCAAAAGAGGCAAGGAAGATAAAACTCAAAGCCCTGAGATTTTGGATCTCTTCAGATCAGAAGTTGTATCGGAGGTCTTTCTCAGGACCTTACTTGTTATGCGTCCAAGAAGACCAGGTGGAAGACCTTCTCTATGAGGTACACGAAGGAATATGCGAGGGGCACTCAGGGGGGCGATCGATGGCACACCGCATCATGTCTCAGGGATATTGGTGGCCGCGAATGCAAAGGGATGCGCGTAAATACGTCCAGAAATGCGACCAATGTCAAAGGTTCTCCCCTGCAATCAGGCAACCCGCGGGGGGACTTGCACCCCCTGACCAGCCCTTGGTCATTCGCCCAGTGGGGACTCGACTTAGTTGGGCCCCTGCCCAAGGCTCCTGAAAACAGGAAGTTCCTCATTGTGGCCACAGATTATTTCACCAAGTGGGTTGAGGCGGAGCCGTTGACTCACATCCGCGACATAGATGCTAAGAAGTTCGTCTGGGAGAACATAGTCATCAGATTCGGGATTCCCCGGGCACTGGTATCGGATAACGGGACTCAATTCACCGGCGGGCGTTTCAAGTCTTTCTGTGAGCAACTCGGAATCCAAAATTTCTACTCCAACCCTGTCTGCCCTCAAGCCAACAGGCAGGCAGAGGCCTCCAATAAAACAGTTATCAGTGGAATCAAGAAGAGGTTGGAGAAGGCCAAAGGAAAATGGGCAGATGAGCTATTAAACATTTTGTGGGTGTACAAGACCACCCCTTGGTCCTCGATAGGAGAAACCCCATACTTCCTGGCTTACGGAATGGAAGTCATCATACCTCTTGAGGTAGGACTCCCGACCATAAGGACCCAAGCTTTCGACGCGGGGGGAAATGACCGTCAACTGGGGCTTGATTTGGATCTGGTGGAAGAAAAAAGGGAGACAGCCGCCTTAAGAATAACCAAGTACCAGGAAAAGATTTCCCAACTGTACAACAAAAAGGTCAAGGCGCGAGAATTCTGAATCGGCGATCTGGTCCTTAGAAGGGTAACGACCAATACCCGTGACCCAACAGAAGGAAAAATGGGACCTAACTGGGAAGGGCCTTATAAAGTGATATCTATCGGAGGCGCCGGGTCATACAGATTAGAAGATATGGAGGGAAAACTTGTAAAGCGACCGTGGAATGTGATGAATCTAAAGAAATACTATTTTTGAGTATTTGTCTCCTTCAGTGTTTGCCAACGACAAAGATAAAGGGCAAGGCCCTGGGGACAGAGTACAAAGACTCTCGCCCCCGAAACAAACACAGGAGCAAGCCTCCTTGAAGGGCAAGGCCCTGGGGACAGAATACAAAGACTCTCGCCCCCGAAACAAACATAGGAGCAAGTCTCCTGGAAGGGCAAGACCCTGGGGACAGAGTACAAAGACTCGCCCCCGAAACAAACACAGGACCAAGCATCCTGGAAGGGGAAGGCCCTGGGGACAGAGTACAAAGACTCTCGGCCCCGAAACAAACACAGGAGCAAGCCTCCTAGGACAGTTCAAGGATTCCTACGAAAGTATACGCAAGAAAGAATTCAGAAACATGAATCACATTCTATCCAATATTAGACCTTTAAATAGAACTTTGTTCAAAAAAAAAAAAGTTCTCCAGGAGAAAAGATTCAATTCAAAAAGAGGGGCTTTGCGTCCCCAAAAGCTACAAGGGAAAAAGTACAAATCAAAAAGAAAAAAGGGTTTTCATCTTGGCCCGAGCATCTCCAAAACATCCACCGATGGCGAATCGGCGTAGAAAGGTTGAGCAGCTTCGAGAGCAGGCGGAGCGGGAGGTACTTCGGTGACAGAAAGACCTTGAGGAATATTATGGTCTGGGTCCCGGTCCGGCAGGGCCTCATCAGACAAATCCACTATTACCGCCTTAGGCAGATCCACCGAAACTTGCACCGGCGTTGGAATCTCGCCCTCGGCAGCAATCTCTGCTTCGGCCCGTTCCATCTCCGCCGAGGGCACATACTTGTGCATCTGGAAGAGCGGAGAGTCTGACGAGATTCTAACAGCCTGGAGCGCCTCGTCCCACCCCCTCTTGAAGAACTCCTTGCTGTTTTCGTCAAGAGCAGGGAGCACGTCATCGGCGAACTCTTCTTGGAGTTGTTCCTCGGACTTCCTATTCAGTGCCTCATCCCTGATCCTGTCCAGCTCCTGGGTCAGAGCCAGACAGCTTTCCTCTGAACCAACTACCCTCTCCTCTGCCGCAGAGAGCCGCTGCGTCTGTTCTGTTATCCTCCTCTCAGCGTCGGCAAGGGTAGCACTTAGCTTTTCAGCGCCGACCTTCGCCAACTCGGCCTCCTTGAGGAGTTGCTCGATTTGAGCAGCCTGCCCCGCTAGGGTGGAATCCCTTACAGCGACGTCCTCTTTAGCACTAGCAAGGGCTCCCTCGGCTTCTTCCTTCTGCTCTCGAACCCGCTGAAGGTGCATCCTAGTCCCATGGTACCGCGCTGCTATTATGGAAATCTGTTGGGTGGCCTGCAAATGAAAGAGCATGTCACTAAAAGGAAAATTGGGGCTAAAAGAGACTGAAGCAAAGATGAACTTACCACCAAGGAATTTTGGATGATGGAGCGAAACAACACGTTTGTTGATCACCCCCTGTGAGCCGCCATGTCGGCCTCGAAATGCAGCGTCTCACTCACTGCATTGGCGACATGAGGGTCCTGCAAAATGGAATTGTCGACCCTAATCACTCGGTCCATGTGATCAGTGGCTCGAGGGTTCCACTCCGCATCTTCCACTGTCTGCGGAAGACGAGGAGTCTTCTATCGCCGCTGTTGTTGTTGTTGTTGCTGTTGCTGTTGCTGTTGTTGCTGCTGTTGTTGTTGTTGCTGAGGAGCAGGAGGTAACCCATGGCCTCTCCCACTTTGCTGCTGAGCGGGGGAGGCCCTGGATCCCCTCCCAAGGCCGTCGTGCCTATGTTTGACCCTCCTCTCCTCCTCTACCTGAGGATCTCGGTCACACACCTAACCCCGACTGACGACTCTTGAGGAAGGGGTGGCGCTGGTCCCTGCAAANACCTATGTTTGACCCTCCTCTCCTCCTCTATTTGAGGATCTCGGTCACGCACCTGACCTTGACTGACGACTCTTGAGGAGGGGGTGGCGTTGGTCCCTGCATTTGGGGTCCCACCGGTCGATCCTCGTCCCCTCCCAGCAGCGAGGGCTTGCCTCTGCCTAAGGAACCTAAATCAATACGGGGCGCGCTGGACATAGCTACCTCAAGGGCGTCCTCGACGTCGAGAGATTGTAGGATTTGGAAGTCCGGCCAGGAATCTCTCCCCGAAGTCCCCACCTCGGCGTGCAAAGGAACCAAGTCCTCTCCGACCCCGAGCTCTTCAACTTCACCCTCAACTTCAGCCTCCGAGGCCCGATCAGGGTCTTCTTCCAAGTTCTCCTCAACTTCTTGCCCCGTCGCCTGATCAAAGAGTTCAGACCGCCGAGAAGGCTCGAAAGGCTGGGGAAGCTGCGAAAACTTTTTATACCCAGGGGTGTAATTCAGGAGGATGTGGGTAGCCCGGCCGAGCCCGTCGTCGCCAGTAAAACTCCAAACAGTGATTAAGTCAGCAAAATTTACCGACGACTGGGGTGGAGGTGCTGTTTCCCGAGGGGAGATGTCTGCACAAGCAAAAAAGAGGGGGGTGGGTCATGAGCATGTAGAAAATCTCAGAAACAAAATAATAAGGCCCGAAGGAACCGACGTACTTGTCGTTCTCCATTCCAATGGACATAACAAGCCGTCATACTCGAGACCGACACCTCTCTGCCAAGATCCCCTGAAGATGAGTAGGTCATCCTTGTACCCCTTGTCCGAGTCAGGAAGGTGAGTTACGAGGTACATAGATGGGTCCCTGGCTTTGAGGTAGAAGTGTTGTTGAGGCGTAACTCTCAAAAGGGAATAATAAAAAAGGATATCGTTCAGTCCGACGTTTACCCCAAGACGCCTATTGAGCTCTAGCACCCCCATAATTATCCTAAAGACATTAAGGCAACACTGCCCGGGAAAGAGGTGGAAATGAGAGAGGAACTGGAGAAGCAGAGGGGGCAAAGGGAACCTAATTTCGCCTTCTATAATGGCTTTAATATAAAAAGGCATTGCATCCTCGGTACCGAGGGTACGGGGGTGCACAGCCGCGTCATAATCCTCTACCTCTACATTCGGTGGAGCGCCGTACCTAACCCTAAATCTATTAATTTGTTCACTACCTTTTACTTTATACTTCCCTGGCCTCGAAGTACTAGCCTGAGGATTCTCGGGGGCAGAACGATGACGAGGCATGTTCAAGAAATGATAAAAATAGAGGGGGTTTTTCCACAAAGATCCCCAAGAAGGCTTCCCAGGGGTTGATCGCTGGATGGCAACCAGAAAACACCTCTGGTAATCGGAAAACCAAAAGAGACAGAAGGGCAAAGAAATGGAGGATACTAGAACTCACCAGAGCGTAAAAAGAGGTATTTTCTGAAAAACTTGAATGGGTCTGCTAGCTTTAAGGCTTCAGTGAAAAGGTTGGGCAGTTAACAAACAGAAGGGAAGAGGTCTCCGGCGAAGATTCAGACAAGGGCTCTCTAGAAGAAAAGTTCAGAATGACGAAATGAGAAAATGAGAGAGGAAACACATTTATATAGTACCGGTCTCATCATTGGGCGCGAAACACGAAAGGGCGCATTTAATGCGCACGACGCCCTAAGCAAGGGAAAGCGGCTAGAGGCAATGATGAAGCAGTTGAGGTTGTTAGAAAACCCTTCGTCTCCTTACGACGCGTGTCCTCGGCGTCAGAAGATCGAAGGCTGGGGGGCAGTTGATGGGACTTTTCTGAAATACTCCAATATGAAGACACGTGTCCTCGGCGTCATTAAAAAATCCTGTTACTGAGATCACGTACCATCGCTTTACAACTCCCTCGCCCCGAGGTACTTGACACGTGGTCAAGTACGTTTTACGAACCGACACGTATCCCTCGGTCTGATATGGTACCTCGATCGTCATGTACAGCTTCCCTCGGCTCGAGATGTACCTATCCTCGGTGCCGAGATGTACCCCGTCCAGGATGCCTTTTCTCTGCTCCAGTATAAGCTATTGATGTACAGGTCATTAGCCTAGGCTAGTCTAGGTTAGATATCATGGTCTCGTCTTACACAATTTGTGTCAGAAGGCACAGGAAGGCAGGGTCCACAGCCAATGAGGGATGGACGCGTGGCAAATTGTGTCACATCAGAGACAGAAAGACCGCATGCCCTTATTGACAAGCGACTTGGGAAAACAAACATTTAATTACACTATTCCCTTGATGAGACCGCATTCAATGCGATAAGGCTCAGAATTGAAAGGCAATAAATGTCTCTAAGGCTGGGCATTTATTGCATCCTCCCCGAGTGGAGCTCATTGGACAGTCGGCAGCCCGATGACACAGCATTGATTGCTCGAGACTCCGAGCAGTTAAAGAAGAGAAGACATTCCTCATCAGAATCAGTGCGCACACTGCCTGTACCTAATGATCACCTACTGACAACACTGATAGCAATCATGAGCTTTTGAGGTATAAATACTCCTCGTAAAAGGCAAAACGGTATAGAACAAAAAAATCTTTACTACGAAATATACTCAGTGCTTTCTTCTTCCTCTCCCTTTCAAAAACTGATTTGATCGTCGGAGGGGATAAGCTGAAAAATACTCCGGCGCCCTTCTAACTTGTTCTTCTTTGTTCTAGGAATCTTTCTCCAGCCTTACTGGATCGTTCCTTCAATCCACGAGGGTCTTCCGTTGCCATTCCAGGTTACCACCGGACCTCACAGGCTGTCCCAAGCAGCGTGGTTGACCACTCAACTGACTCACTCGAGTTCACCAAGGGAGAGATCTGTTCTCATTTTTTATATTGTGCAAGATCCTGCACGCATAATTATAACTTTTTTTAAACGGTTCAGATGAAATCTGATCTTGTCGAATGGTTGAGAAGTCATTCAATTTTTCTTAAACGGTTCAAATTTCATCACAACGAAAAAAAAAATCCGGCCCAAAACCTCTACCTTCTACACGCTACCCAACATTTGACACATTACCCAAACCCTTCAGTTACACACACTCTCTCTCTCCCCCGAATACCCAACTCCGCGCCCCTCTCTTTGTCTCTCTCCTTCTCACTCATCTGCCATGGTTCAACCCATCGTCGATTAGCCTACTGCCAACGAAGTCCATGTACTTTTTTTTTTCTTTCTCTCTCTCCCTTTTCCCCCTCTCTCTCCAGTTGAACACACACACAGGCAGTAGAACACACGCACACGAAAGCACACACAAACACAATTGGGGTGTTAATTGGGGTTTTTCATTAAATACAATTGTAATATAGTTTTTAGTGTTTTTGATTGAACGCTAGGTGTCAATTTCATGCAAAAATATTTGTTGAGTTGATGATTATTTAGTAAAAAATTGAATGTTAAGATTTTCAAATTGAGTGATTTCACATGTTTGTAGGTTTTTGATTGAATGTGTTTTCGGATTATTTTGTTTTAATTGCTTGAGATTGTGTGTTATTGTTATGAGGGTTTTGATTGAATTAGGGAAAAACTATAGATTTCTTTGTGATCTACAGTTCTACCCAAAATTTTCAATTGGGTTTGATTTCTTTTGTTTATGTTAGTTTATCATTGTTTGACTTTGTCTATATAATTCCTCATGAGTTAAAATTCTAGAGGGTCTAAACTCAACCGACACAAATGGAAACTGAAGAGGTTGACTCCCCATATGACACGTGCACTTGCATTAAATAATCTCACATGGGCAAGACAAAACCAGTCACGTGACCGAGACATTATTACACTGAGTCATCAGTCTGAAATCGAGCTGTTCAAGGAGCTCGAAAATAAGGTGAAGAGGTCAGTCCTCATCATGACCAAGTTGTTTCAAACAGTAAATGGAGAGCTAAAGAGATGCCTATAACTCGGGCATCCTGGTTAAACGAATTAGCATAATTGTAGGTCCGACAGGAGGAATTGCTGAAGAGATCTCAGCAACTTTTCAAACAAAGTTGCTTAATTGTTGGAAGGTGTACAACCTTGAATTGAGAATAATGGAAACCCTAGCTAAACAGGGATCTATAAAAGGCACAAGGAGCTAAGGTGAAAGATACGTTGAACTCTCCTTGTCTTATTTCAATTTATTTAGACACATTACTGACTTAAGCATTGGAGTGCATTCGATTGAAACACTTCGATCTTGGGCAGTTTGTTCGTTTTGCAAGAAAGGGAAGACTGGGGGACCTAGTTCAAAAATATATACTTACCAAAGATACCAATCGTTCATATGTGCGAGAGGTTTGTTGATTTTTACCTCTTATATTTTTTAGCGCCATCTGTGGGAAGATTTTCATCAATCGAAACGAAAAGTCAATGTTAAGATTGAGAAGTGTCATTGGATCACCTGAAGGCAGTTTTGCCTTGGGGAATTCTGATCCAGATTGCAGAGTGTCGCTTCTATCTGATAGCGACAATCAGGATGCATGTGGACAAAAGCCCATCTAAACCTTGTGAGGATGACGAGTTGTCCTTAGCAAGCTTCAGATCATCTAGACAGCAGAATCAGCAAAATGACAACCGTGGTGAATTCCTTCGTGTTGAGGGAGAGAACCACTCACTAGCAAAGTTTGTTCAATTCCTGTAGGATCGATTGACACGCATGACAAACTGTTTAAAAAATTCTATGCCCAGGGAAAAGGATTTGATGAAAGAAAACGGGGAGTTAAAAGTTAAACTGAAGGAAATAACTAAGAGAGAGAAACATAACAAGGAGAGCCGATGGGAGAGCCCCGAGAAAAAATGAGATCGAAGAAAAAATGCTAAAGAAGATGATTACAAAGCACAAAAGACCTCGAGGGCAGGAGGAAGTTTCCTGGAAGCATGACTTCGGATACAACGCCATTATGGTGGTAAACATGACTTCGGATACAACGCCATTATGGGTCGAACCTGGTTACACGAGATGAAGGCAGTACCTTCAACATATCACCAAGTGCTTAGGTTTCCCTCGGCGGAAGGAATAGTGAATATTTGAGGAAACCAGGTAACTTCCAGAACATGCTTACTAGCTTCGGTCAAAGGAAGGGACAGTCGGGAGAATAAACAGAAGAGTACGGCAGTCGAAATGGAGATAGCAACCAATCCTCGATAGGTTGGTTGACTCAGCCGATCGAACTATAGAGGTAGGACCTAAAGTACCTTTAGGAACAAAACCGGAACCAGCCGATCGAACTGTCGAACAAAGACCTAAAGTACCTTTAGGCATCGAGTTGGAACTGACCGACCGAATAGTGGAAGACTTGGCTAAAGTACCTTTAGACAAGGATGATGACAAGTATTTTCTTTTGGGTGCCTCATTGAGTCCCGAGCAACGAGATGAACTTGTTGCACTACTAAGATAATGCGCAGACGTCTTTGCATGGTCAACATATGAAATGTTTGCGCCTGAAGTGGCATGTCATCAATTGAATATGGATCCGAGCTTTAAGCCGATCAAATAGAAACTTAGGAGGTCGGCACCACGGCATCAAGAAGCCATAAAGGAGGAGGTGGCTCGGTTGTTAGAATTCCAGACCATCAGAGAGGTTTAATATCTGACCTGACTGTCAAATACGGTTGTAGTCAAGAAGAAGAATGGTAAGTGGAGGGTCTGTATTGACTTCACCGACCTCAACAAAGCATGTCCAAAAGACAGTTTTCCTCTACCGAAGATAGACTAGTTGGTTGATGCAACTACCAGACACGAGCGGATGATTTTCTTGGATGCATATAGGGGTTATCACCAGATCCCGCTAGCCGAATAGGATCAAGAGAAAACAACATTTATAACACCTGAAGGGACTTACTGTTACAAAGTAATGCCCTTTAGATTAAAGAACGTCGAAGATTGGTAACAAAGATGTTCTCGCACATGCTGGGCAGCATCATGGAAGTCTACATTGATGACATGGTGGTTAAAATTCGAAGGGCCTCCAGTCATTGCTCCGACCTGAGAAACACATTCGACATTCTCTGGAGATATAAAATGAAGTTGAATGCCTTAAAGTGTGCATTCAGGGTAGGATCGAGAAAGTTCCTTGGATTCCTGGTCACCCACCGAGGAGTTGAGGTAAATCTCGAGCAAGTAAAAGTAATCGCAGAACTGCAATCACCTCGAACAGTAAAGGAAGTACAAAGACTAACTGGAATGACAGCTGTGCTCGGAAGGTTTATATCCCAAGCCTCTGACAAGTGCAGACCTTTCTTCCAATCAGTCAAAGGAAATAAGGGAGCACTTTGGAATCAGGAATACGAAGAAGCCTTTTTGAATCTAAAGGCATATTTGGCCTCTCCACCAATTCTGACAATACCGTTACCTAAGGAACGCCTTTTCCTCTACCTAATAGTGTCCGAGCACGCAGTGAGCGGGGCACTAATGAGAGATAACCGTTCAAAATTAAGCCATGTGTATTATGTGAGCAAGATGCTCTTGGATGCTGAGTTAAGGTACACTCCATTGGAGAAGCTCGCCCTTGCATTTGGTTAGCTCGGCGAGGAAGCTCAGACATTACTTCCAAGCACACCGAATCGTAGTGCTCACTGACCGGCCTTTAAAAACTCTTTCTTAGAAGGCCGACCTATCGGGACGCATTGCTAAGTGGGCAATAGAGCTTGGGGAGTTCGAAATTGTGTTTGAGCCAAGAACCGAAATCAAGGGATAGGTGGTGGCAGATTTTATTGCTGAATTCCAACCTAAGAACAGTTCAGGACAGACCAACCAAACTAACAATGCTGAAAAATCAGAGCTTAGTGGCAGATGGAGTCTATTCGTTGACGAATCTTCCAATGAGAAGGGTGCGGGCATTGGCCTCATACTGGAAAATTCGGAGGGATGTATTCTGAAAAAAGCCATCAGGCTCAGGTTCGAGGCCTCAAATAATGAAGCAGAGTATGAAGTCCTAATAGTCGGAGTAAGGCTCGCAACCAAATTGGGCATAGCCGAGCTCCAAATATTTTCTGATTCACAACTTGTGGTGAATCAGATAATAAGAGAGTGCATGGCAAAAGATGAGAAAATGGTGGCATACTATACTATAGCAGAAAAGGAGTTGAGGCGGATACCAAAATTTTCAATTCAGTAAGTCGGTAGAGCAAGAAATGCCCATGCTGACGCTTTGGCATCGTTAGCATCCACCATCAATCAGAAAATCGAAAGGACTGTCATTGTCGAATTCCTGCCCAAGCCGAGCATTATAGCTGAAAGTCCAGACAAAATCTTATCTGGAGAACTGGAGCCAAGTTGGATGGATGGGATCACTATTTTTTTGAAGAATGGGGACTTGCCTGAAAACAAGAAAGAAGCCCATAAAATGAGATTGAAGGCTACTAGGTTCTGGCTGTCTCCAAAGGATGAATTTTACTGGTGCTCGTTTAGAGGCCCTTACTTAAAATGTGTGCACCCCAAATTAGTCCTTGATTTTTTGTCTAAAATTCACGGGGAGTGTTGCGGCGCTCACACTGGTGGATGATCTTTGGCTCACTGAGCCATTTCCTAGGGGTTATGGTGGCCCTATATGCAGAAGGATACTCAACAGTTTGTTAGGCGGTGTGAAAAGTGTCAGAAATTCTCACCGATACTGAGAAAACCAACCTAGGATTTGCTTCCATTAGCGAGCCTGTGGCCGTTTGTGTAATAGGGATTGGATATTGTGGGACCATTACCTCGAACCCCTTTGCAATAAGAAGTTCCTCCTCATTACAACCGATTATTTCACAATGTGGGTGGAAGTTAAGCCCCTAGCTAACATCAGAGACACTGATACGAGGAAGTTCGTCAGGAGGAACATTATCACCAAGTTCAGAATCCCTAATGCACTCGTCTCCGATAATGGGACTCAGGTCGATAGTGGTCCCTTCAAAGCTTTCTACCAACAGTATGAAATTCGAAACCACTTTTTGACTCCAGCTTATCCTCAGAGTAATGGACAAGCAGAGATTTCTAACAAACAATCCTAGATGGAATTAAGAAAAGGCTAGAAGATGTCAAAGGAAGATGGGTGGAAGAGCTGCCTAGTATTTTGTGGACGTACCGAACCACACCTCAGCGCTCGACTGGAGAAACCCAGTTTGCATTAACATATGGGATAGAGGCGGTAATTCCACTTGAGATTGGGTTGCCAACTTTGAGAACCGAACTTGTTGAGAGCAACAGTAATGATGTTGTCACCACTCGGGACCTTGATTTAGCCGAGGAGAAAAGAGAGCAAACAGCAATACGGTTGGCTTCTTATTGGCAGCAGATGTCCCGAGTTTACAATAAAAAAGTTAATCCTTGGATTTTCACCCTTGGAGACTTGGTCCTTAGGCGCATTTTTGGCTCGGCTAAGAAACTAGCACATGGAAAGCTTGGGGCGAATTGGGAAGGACCATACCGAGTAGTCTGAGTAGGAGGCAGTGAGTATTATGAGCTCGAGACCTTGGACCATAGAATGGTGTCACGCCCCTAAAACGCTGTCAATCTAAGAAAGTTTTATTTCTACAAAATGTCTTTTTAGAATTAGAACGTTGAAGTGCCTTCGGGATCATAAGGGTGTCCCTTATCTTGAAGATTCAACAAGATCACTCTTACTAATGTATTGATGAACAAAAATTATTAATGGAAGTTTTTAAGATACATCTCTATGTTTTTTTATTATCAAAAACGTCCTACTGTTAAGACAGGAACACAAAAAATTCTGATAGAAGTATAAACTTAAATCAGGCACAGCCACCCGATTAGATCTAGTCCCTCAGCTAGGCATGACGATGTAAGCTGATTCAAGATGGATTTGAGTCCGATTAGATTGGCGGGTCAGTGCGAAGAAGAAACAGTCTCTGAAAACGTTCTAAGGATCAGGGCCTAACTCTACTAGATGATCGATTTCTTTGAAGACTGGCCGAGTAGGGGCCATAACTTCAAGAGCCTAAAAATTTTTCTAAGTATTGAAAGGTCTGTCGAGAGACCGAGCTCTTTGAAGAAAGGCCGAGTAAGAGCCATAACTTCAAGAGTCTAAATATTTTAAGGTCTCCGTTGAGGGACTGAACTCTTTGAAGAAGGGTCGAGCAAGGGCCATAATTTCAAAAATAAATTTTTTTTCTAAGTGTTCTAAGGTCTTTGTTAAGAGACCGAGCTCTTCGAAGACGGGCTGAGTAGGGGTCATAACTTCAAGAGCCTAAAAATTTTTCTAAGCATTGACAGGTCTGTTGAGAGATTGAGCTCTTTGAAGAAAGGCCGAGCAAGGGCCATAACTTCAAGAGTCTAAAATTTTTTCTAAATATTTTAAGGTCTCTGTTGACAGACCAGACTCTTTGAAGTAGGGCCATAACTTCAAAAGTAAAATTTTTCCTAAAGTATTTTAAGGTCTCTGTTGAAGGACCAAGCTCTTTAAAGAAGGACCGAGCAAGGTCAACCTCCAGATCTCAAGATTTTCCTAAGTATAACAAGTCATGATGTTGTTACCGAGTTTAAGTGGCAAAAGGCCACAAGGACTTGGGAAATTCATAAACTGAAGAACAGAAAAACACCAATTTTCATTTGACTTTAAAACATTACAAACATCTCAAAAAAGTTTTCAGACATTTATATCAAAAGTTCAACAAATTTCTAAGTATTTTCAGGAAGATGGAGGTTGTGAGGAGCTAGGAAGGGAATGACCAGAGAAGAGCTCAGAAGACTGGGGCACTCCAGTAGCTGTCAGGGTGGCGTGCCAGCTCTTGCTGAAAAATGACTTCTGCAACTCAGGAATCTGAAGAGCCAAGTTATTTTTCGCCTTTTCCATGCCTTCATCATAAGCAGAATCTTCTTGCTCCTTTGCCTCAACCTTATACTGATCAAACTCCTCAAGAAGACTTGTATAATCGAGCTGGGATTGGGAAAGCTCCACGTTCGCTTCATGTTCAGATTCTTTCAACTTCCCAATCTCTGTCAGAAGCTTTTTGTTCTCCTTAGTCAAGCTTTGGTTTTGAGCCTGAAGAACCTTNCACGTTCGCTTCATGTTCAGATTCTTTCAACTTCCCAATCTCTGTCAGAAGCTTTTTGTTCTCCTTAGTCAAGCTTTGGTTTTGAGCCTGAAGAACCTTAGCTTCTTCGCAAATATTTCCATACTCCTCATCCACAAACTCCTTCTTAGCCAAAGCTGAAGCTCGTGTATGGATAACATCTGTCATAGCTTTATCTTTTCGGGCTATCCTAGCCCTTACCTCATGAAATTTTTGAAGACCTTTCAAATTGAAAANGCTGAAGCTCGTGTATGGATAACATCTGTCATAGCTTTATCTTTTCGGGCTATCCTAGCCCTTACCTCATGAAATTTTTGAAGACCTTTCAAATTGAAAAGAGAAAAAACTTAGACAAATTCTAAAGAAGGGAAAGAAGGCCTAAAGAAGCAAGTCTTACTAGGACCATATGTTGGATTGCTTGGCGAGAAACTTCATTATCAGACAAGGCCTTATTCACAGCCAAGTCTCGAGGTAAAATTACCCCCCGAGCAATCCCCATAGCAACATTGAAATCTTCAATTGCAGAATCTTTCACAGTGATCTCTCTCCTTTTGGCCTTGAGGACAGGTCGGAAAGGAGGAGTGACAAACTTAGGAGAAAGAGTTGCTTCAGACTCTACAATTTTTTAACTTTTCGGGGCAGGGTCTTCAACAAGTTCAAAGATTGAATCATCTTGGTTAACGGGGGAATGAGCAAAAATTGGTGGATCAGGTTTGGCAAGAATAGATTTAGTGGCCCGAACCAAGTCAACCTGATCGTCCTCTGGCAGAATTGCATCTTTCGGCTTAGGAGGAACGAATTCAGCCAGAACCTCAGACGTAGGATCCTCTTAATGTACAAGAATTAAATAAACTAGTGGATCAATTGGTAGTGTTGGTTCGGTGGTTGGGGTTAGTTTAACAATTGATAAAAAGTCTAGAAAATTCTTCACTGTTCTGTTTTTGTCCAGAACTAGCAGGTAAAGACCTCTTATGGGATCGAGGTGTCTGCTCCTGAGCAGTTTGAATGGCCTCCCGATCCGCAACAAGAGTAGCATTGGGATGGTTCGGCACGACAATGAAAAACATGTAAGTAGGTGTGTACCCAAGCAGGGTGTGAGCAGCTCGGCAGAAAAGAGAATCATTGAAGTCCCAAACTCTTTTAAGTTCATCCATTTTTACTGCCGACTTAGGAATTATGCCCTTCACAGTCTCACCTTCAAACAAAAGATAGATTATGTCAGAGACAAACTAGAATTAAAGAGTAATAAAGACAATCACCTGGTGCACCTTCTTCATAGGGGCAACGATAAGAAGGAGTGGCCCCGGCAAAGTACTCCCAGTTCCTAGAAAAGAAAACCACATCGTTTTTGTGGCCCTTGTTCTAGTCTGGAAGATGAGTTACCAAATAACGGTCTTTCTTCCTCACTACCAGATAGTAATTATCTCCAGTTGATTTGATGATATAGCAATATAAAATCTCCCATAAACCAAGGCTCAAGCCTAGAAGCATGTTCAGAGCAGCTATTCCCATCACTATCCTGAAGAAGTTGGGGCAGCATTGGATGGGGCAAAGTTTCATTGTAGAAATCACCCAGATAAGGAGAGGGTCCAGAGGAAAACGAACTCCACCCTCAGTAATCACTCGAGTATGGATGAGAATACTCTCTATGGTGCCTATCAGAGGTTCCTCACTGCCAGCAACTCGTATTTTGACATCCTCTGGAATGTTGTATTTAGCTTTGAAAGCAGAAATTTCAAAGAGTAAGAGAGGCCATTACAGAAGGATAGCGAAAGTGCATAGGGAGGTAAAAAGGTAAGAAAATCTGAAGCTGGGAAGGCAAAAGTAAAGGAAGGAGTGAAGAGAAATCGCTATAAAAGGAGGGAATTCTAAAAGACAATATTTAAAATGACTAGACACGCCGCCAAAACAAGGGGATGTCCCAAAAGTGTAAGCAATAAAGGGTTTGAGGACATAAAA
>CAUOFW020001926.1:0-63986 GCA_963454935.2 Ilex paraguariensis
GTTGCTCATGTACCTACTCACAACTCCCACTGCATGGGCAATGTCCGATCTTGTGCAAAACCATATCATACATAAGTGAACCCAATAGCTAAAGCGTAAGGAAACCTTACTCATGTGCTCATGTTCCTCCTCTGTCTTGGGTGACTGATCTTTGCTGAGTCTGAAATGACTACCCAGCAGTATGCCAACTGGTTTGGCTTGATCCATGTTGAATCTACTGAGTACCTTTTTCACATACTCGGCCTACGACAATTTCAACGTGCCCTTGACTCTGTCTCTGATGATTCTCATACCAAGGATTTATTTTGCAGCTCTCAAATCCTTCATTGCAAACTATTTTGACAACTGTTTCTTTAGATTGTTAATCTCCTCAATGCTAGACCCTGCAATGAGCATATCATCCACATATAACAGTAAATGATGTAAGAATTGTCCAAGAACTTAACATAACAACAATGATCAGCTTCACATATCTTGAACCCAGTTCTATGCATAAAACTATCAAATTTCTTGTACCACTGTCTTGGAGCTTGTTTTAGGCCATACAAGCTCTTTCTCAATTTGCAGACTAGATTCTCTTGTCCCCTGAACAATAAATCCTTCTGGCTGAATCATGTAAATGTCTTCCTCCAAGTCACCATGAAGGATGCCGTCTTCACATCTAACTGCTCCAGATGTAGGTTTTCTGTAGCCACCATTCCCAATACCAGTTTAATTGTCATCATCTTCACAACTGGAGAAAATATTTCTGAGAAGTCAATGCCCTTCTTCTACTGGAAACCTTTGACAACTAATCTGGCTTTATACCTCTTGTTACCATCATGCTCATTCTTAATTATGTATACCCATTTGTTGTGCAAAGCCTTTTTCCCTATTGGCAATTCAGTCAGTTCTCATGTCTGATTCCCCAACAAGGACTCTTATCTCATCATTCATGGCTAACTCCCACTTGCTTTGAACTTTCCTCCTGCAAGGCTTTATCATAACACTCTGGCTCACCACCATTAGTCAACAGGAGGTAATTTAAAGTGGGTGAATAACGTTGTGGAGGTCTAATGATCCTGAAAGATCTACGACATTAGCTACAGGTGTACTTTGATCTACTTGTGATTCTACATTCTCATTATCTTCTTTACCCCTTTTCTGGACAGTACTATCAGTCAATTCATCTAAGTTGACAAACAAACTCAGATTTCTTCTGATTTATCTTTGTGACATTTGGCACTACAGTTGACATGTCCTTGTACATAACTTGTTCATTAAATATCACATTTCTACTTCTGATGATTTTCCTGTTATGTTCATCCCAAAACGATAGCCAAATTTCTCATCACCATAACCAATGAAAAAACATATTCTAGACTTTGCATCAAGTTTAGTACGAGCATCAGAATCAATATGAACAAATGAAACACAACCAAAACTTTTAAATGGGAAAGCTTTACTTCTTTACCCCTCTTTCAGGAAGTCTGAACTCCATGGGAACTGAAGGTCCTCAGGTTTATCAGGTAAGCTGCAGTACTAACAGCATTAGCCCAAAAAGTCTTTGGTAATCCAGCATGCAACCCCTCATGCTCCTACCACGCTCATTGAGAGTTCTATTCATACGCTCACACCATCTTTGTGTCACTCATGAGGTGAGAATGATTTTCTCCATCCTGATTTCCATGTGCAGCACAATACTCACTGAACCTCCATCTATGTACTCTCCTCCATTGTCTGACCTCAAACATTTCACTTTCAAATCTGTTTCTTTCTCAACCATAGCCTTCCATACTCTTACAAATATCAAATACATCAGATTTATTTTTCAGAAAGTAAACTCATACCTTTCTGCTTGAGTCATAAATGAAAGTAATGTAATACCTTGAACCCCCCAGGGATGCAACCGAGAAGGCCCCCACAAATTTGTGTGTACTAAATCCAATTTTTCAACCTTTGGTGTTCTACCAGTTTCAAGAAGCTCACCTTTTCTGCTTTCCTAAGCTGCAGCTTTCACACATGTCAAAATCAATAGACTTTAATTCTAGTAGTTTCCCCTTGATAGCAACATCTTCATCCCTTTCTCACTCATGTGACCAAGTCTACGGTGCCATAAGCTTGTATCATACTTGCTCAGCGACTGCAATGTGTTGTCTTGGACTTGAGGTCATATATAGAGTACTAGTCTTCTTTCCACGAGCCAATACTCTGGCTCCCTTTGTGATCTTCCAAGTACCACCCAAAAAACATTATAACATGTCCTTCATCATCAAGTTGCCCAACAGAAATCAGATTCCTCCTTAGGTCAGGAATATGTCAAACCTTCTCCAGTACCCAAACAGACCCATTGGACAATGATATTCGGATGTTTCCCATACCTATAACATCCAAGGCTGTACCATCAGCCAAATACACCTTATCAAAATCACCTGCAACATAGTTCTGCATGATTTCTTGGTGTGGAGTAGTATGAAACGAAGCTCCTGAGTCCAAAACCCAATCATCAAGTGGACTGTCTACTGCAAGAAGTAATGCATCATGTACCTCTTCCCGTTACAGCATTAGCAGAATCATCTTCATTCTTCTTCTTAAGACTTTTGCATTGCCTTTAAAATGACCCATTTTTCCACAATTTCAGCATTTTGCTTGTTGGTCTGATCTATATTTACTTCTATTGCGATTAGAATTTTTGGATTTTGATCTGCCTCGATTTAATTTTCTGTCATTACCTCTGCCTCTTGTCTCAAGGTTTAGTGCAGAACCAGATCTTGAGGTTTCATCTGCATCTTTTCTATGAATTTCCTCGGCCAGAATTAAATCTCGTATGTCATTGTCTTTCATTTTTCCTTTCCTTTAGAATTGCTTACTGTCATCCTCATTGCCTCCCATCTTTTGGCAAGGAAGCTAAAACGATCAGTGCACGAATCTCGTCATCAAAATCAATTTCTACAAATGACAATTGATTTGTAATAGTGTTAAACTCGTTCAGATGTTGTGCTACTGATGCGTTCTCTGCCATCTTCAAATTGAACAGTTTTTTCATCAGATGCACCTTGTTGTTTGCAGATGACTTTTCATGCATACCAAACAAAGCCTTCATCAAATCTGCTGTAGTTTTCTCCTTTACAACATTGTGTGCAATAAACCTAGACAGAGTTAACCTGATAACTCCCAGTACTTGTCTGTCAAAAAGAGTCCAATCTTCATCCTTCATAGTCGCAGGTTTTTCCCCTAGAAGTGGCAGATGTAACTTCTTCCCATAAAGATAATCCTCGATTTGTATCTTCCAAAATCCAAAGTCTGTGCCATAGAACTTTTCTATTCCAGATGTCTTTCCTGCTTTCTCTGTCATTGCTCCCACTCAACCCTAAACCAGGCTCTGATACCAATTATTAGGAAATTCACAACACGAATTTTTCCAAACCTGTGAGAAACAACAATGAGAAAATACACACCAAAGAAAAATAATCACATGCACAAGACAATATTTACGTGGTTCGGTAATTTGCTTACGTCCACGAAGCTGCAGGGGTTTCACTATTCTCAAAAACGATTACAGATAGGGCGGCGTCCGTACAAAGTCAATCAAACCTAATCACCCAACGAGACAGGTTTTATGTCTTGCACCGGACTACAAACAAACAGGCCCAAAAAATAGGCCTATCGACTCAAGCCTTCGCTCCATGGACTAAGCCTCAAAAATTTCTCATTAAAAATCACACAATATTTTCGGGGTCGGATTATCATCCGGATCAACATAAAAAACTTGACTTCACAAAAAAATCCAACATTTCCTCCCATGGCCGACAATGAGTCTCACTTGGGTGAACACCCAGGTGAATCACCAACTACTATATCAATGGAGATCTCCTTTAGCCACCAACAACCGACCCATCTTTTCATAGGTGGCTAACTGAGAATGCAAATGTGAAGGGATGGTTGATTAATTCGATGGACCCATCCCTTATTGGCAACTTTATTCGATTTCCAACAGCAAAGAAAGTTTGGGATGCCATTGCAACTACGTACTTCGAAGAAGGTGATGTAACCTAGGTTTATGAACTCCGACAACGGGTGGCGCAGTTCAGGCAGGGCAGCGGCTCTCTAGAGAAATACCACAATGACCTCCAAGGTCTATGGCGGGAGATAGATTTTTGCCACCCCAATCTCATGGAATGTTTAGCGGACATCAACACTTTAACAATATGCTGCAAGAGGATCCGGTATATACTTTTCTTGATGGTTTGGATGATAAACTAGATAATATTAAAAGTGATGTGTTGAACTTAAACCATTTCCTACAACGGAACAAGCGTATGCCCACGTTCGCAGAGAAGCTATTCGTCAGGCAGTAATAACAGCCCATGAAGTTGAAGACACGGCTGGGGCGGTGTTGGCCTCACGGAGTCTCAAACAGGGACCCTCCACTCCAGCTAACTTTTTGTCACTAACTGGAAAGTACAGTTCAATGTCTAAGTCAAAGGACCCACCTGATGGAACAAAATGCTCTCATTGTGAAAATTCGAAACATACCAAGGATACGTGCTTCAAACTGCATGGTTACCCGGATTGGTGACATGAGTTACAAGCAAAAAGACGACAGGATGGGAGCGGGAAAGATGGTGGAACGAGCAAAAATGCAGCGAGCAGCACTGGCAAGGCTGCAATAGCCTCTGCTGAGCCACAATGGTCCCTTATCCCTACGGCAACAGTTGATTTGGATGCAGGTATGGTTTTTCTTGGGACCAATTCCACTGAATCCTATACCAATTGGATTCTTGATTCAGGAGCTACAGACCACATGACATATGATGCTAGCAATTTTTCAGAACGATCCTCTCCTCGACATACTAGCATTGCTAATGCTAATGGAGACATATCTCTGGTAAAAGGGGCTGGTACCGTAAGAATATCAATAGCCCTCTCCTTGATTAATACCCTTCTAGTGCCATCATTGTCACATAAATTATTATCTATGAGTCAGATCATTAAGGAGTTAAATTGTGTTGTTCTAATTTACCCTACATTTTGTCTTATTCAGGATATTCTCACCAAGGAGATAATTGGGCGTGGTAGTAAGAGGGGGGCTCTACTATATGGACGACTTTGACATCGGTCGAGCTAATCATGCGAGCAATACCAGTGATCGAAACAAGGCGAATATTTGGTTGTGGCATTGTCGGTTAGGACATCCTTCATTTGGTTATCTGAAACATGTTTTTCCTACTTTATTTTCAATTTTGTCAGATTTGGATTTTAAGTGCGAAACATGCATCTTAGCTAAAAGTCATCGTGTTAATTATCCCTTGAGTTTGAATAAAAGTTAGATACCTTTTGAGTTGATTCATTCTGATGTGTGGGGGGTCCATCTCCCAAATCTACTGTGTCTGGTGTTCAATGGTTTATGATTTTTGTGGATGATTGCTCTCGGATGACATGGCTATATCTGATGAAAAATAAAGATAAAGTTTTTTCTATTTTTTGTTTATTTCATGAGATGGTTAAAACCCAATTCTCTGCTACGATTCGTATACTTTTCTTTGATAATGGTGCGAGTATGTGAAACGGAAATTCCGTAGTTATTTCACCAACCATGGCTTGCTTCATGAAACTTCCTACCCTAAGACACCACAGCAGAATGGCATTGCCAAGAGGAAAAATTGACATATTTTGGAGACTGCTCATGTGCTTCTCCTTGGCGCTGGTGTACCTGCTTAGTTTTGGACCGATGCTGTCACTACAGCAGTGCACCTTATTAACCGAATGCCATCTAAGGCTCTTGAGCTTCAGACTACTCTCCAGGCTCTATCCACTTCCATTTCACTACCTACGGCCTTAATGCTTCCACCTCGAGTGTTTGGTTGTGTTGCTTTTGTTCACTTACACAAGAATCAACGCACCAAACTTGATCCTTGTGTTGTTCGATGTCTGTTTCTGGGATATTGTCCACATCAAAAAGGATACCGGTGGTATGATCCGATTACCCATCGTACCTATGTAACGATGGATGTCACTTTCTTGGAATCAGAGATTTTTTTCTCTTTTGCGACATCCACTTCTCCTCTTCAAGGGGGAGCCTAGGAGTGAAGAGTTGAATTGGCTGAGGTTTGATTGGCCAGAATTTAATGAGCCTGCTGTTTCTATACCTGATACAGAGATTGGTGTTCTACCATCAGGATCTAAGGAGACTAGTGATGAAACTAGTGAGAAGCAGCAAACCTTTGAAGCAGAAGTAGTACCCCCTTCTTGCCCCACAGTATTCACAGATCCATCTCCTGAGAATACTCCTGAGGTAAGCTCCCTAAACTCTCCAAGTACACCTCTATTAGCTAGCGATACTCCTGTGGGCTATGAGTTATCATACAGGCATAACCGAGGTAAGCCTCTAGACAAATACTCTCCTAGCATTGAAGGCCAGAGGTCGAAGTTCCCAATTGCCAACTATGTATCTACAAAGAGGCTCCCTGAACCTCTCAAGGCTTTTGTAGACGAGCTCTCCTCATTTCGAATTCCTACGAGTGTTGAAGAAGCATGAAAGATCCTAAATGGGTATAGGCTATGAAGGAGGAGATGGAGACGCTGTTGAAAAATAAGACGTGGATCCTTGTCACTCTACCTGAAAGGCAGAAGACAGTAAGGTGCAAGTGGGTGTTCTTGACTAAATATAAGGAAGATGGAACAATTGAGCGGTACAAGGCGAGACTTTTAGGAAAGGGATTCACACAGACATACGGAGTTGACTATCAAGAGACCTTCTCACCCGTAGCCAAACTAAACACAGTAAGAGTATTGTTCTCGCTTGTAGCAAACCTTAAATGGTCTTTACACCAGTTCAATGTGAAGAACACTTTTCTGCATAGAGATCTAGGAGAAGAGATTTATATGGATATTTCTCCAGGATATGTGGCCAACAGATAAGGCTACGCTATTTGTAAATTGCAAAGAACTCTATACGGACTAAAACAATCGCCTCAAGCTTGGTTTGGGAGATTCAGTACGGCAATGAGAAAGTATGGGTTCCAGCAAAGTAACTCTGATCACACCCTGTTCTTGAAACACAAACAGGGCAAAGTGACTGCTTTGATAGTCTATGTAGACGATATGATCATCACAGGAGATGATTTAGAGGAAATATCAAAACTTCAAGAGCAATTGGCATCTGAGTTTGAAATGAAGAACCTAGGTGGAGTCAAATACTTTCTGGGAATTGAAGTCGCTAGATCGAAGCAAGGTATATTCCTATCTCAGAGAAAATATATTCTAAACCTTTTAACAAAGGTTGGATTGCTAGATTGTAAGCCTGCAAATACTCCAATAATTCCAAATCACAAACTTGGGGAATATCCCAACCAAGTACTGACAGAAAAATGGAAGTACCAAAGACTGGTAGGTAAGCTTATTTATTTGTCTCACACACGGCCTGACATTGCGTATGCAGCAAGTGTTATAAGCCAATTTATGCACTGTCCGAGTGAAGATCATATGAGTGCTATCATACAGATTTTAAGATATCTGAAGTCCTCCCCTGGAAAGGGGCTCATGTTCTCAAAGAATGACCAACTAAGAGTAAAAGGTTATACAGACGCAGATTAGGCAGGAACATCATGGATAGGAAATCCACCTCAGGCTACTTCACCTTTGTTGGAGGAAACTTGGTTACTTGGAGAAGCAAGAAACAAAAGGTAGTTGTACTATCTAGTGCCGAAGCTGAGTTTCGTGGAATGGCTAAAGGGCTGTGTGAATTACTGTGGCTTAGAAGATTGTTAATGGCAATTGGCTTTGCTCCCAACTTCGAGATGAATTTGTTTTGTGATAATAAGGCAGCAATTGATATCTCCCATAACCCCGTACAGCATGATCGGACAAAGCATGTGGAAGTAGATTGACATTTCATCAAACAAAATCTCGATACAAAGATCATCCGATTTCCTTTTGGGAAGTCTGAGGACCAACTAGCAGATATTCTTACGAAGGCAGTGTGCAGTAAAATATTCTACAACTCATCGATATATATGTACCAACTTGAGGGGGAGTGTTGACGTGAGTTGTCATTGAGCAATGAAAGGGAGGATCACAGGCAAGAATCCTGCACTGCAATCCCTCGATTACAGGGTCAACATCGGATCCACAATTGTAGCCTCAATTTTTGTAGTCTCCGTATAGCCAGCTCTGCCTATATATACACAGATCCGGTAATAATCCTAGGTGTATCAATATAAGATTTTGTCTCATTCCAACAAGGAATTAGTCGAAATATACGTAAACTTACCCGAACACTCATAATCATCTTAGGCCGGTTGAGCTATGATCCCCCGAGTGTCCAACCAACACTTAAGACTTGTGTTCTAGCAAGAGACATAAGTTGGGTTTGAATTAAAAAAAAATGATATTGGTGTACATTGATCACCAATAAAAAATTATATGGTTCTAAAGAATGAATATCATTTATCAATTTGGTAGTTTTTTTTTAAAATTTAATTTTTTGTCGATGATATACGCTACAGTGTCATTACGAAGACTTAAAAGTCTTCGTTTCTTTCTGTGAGAAATGAAGAATTTGAGGTCTTCTATGGAATTTTCGTGACATTGGGGTTCAATAAATTTGGGTGGTTTGTTGTTGACTTGACCGATTCCCCTTATTACTCCACGTTCAAGTCTAAAAAATGCAGGCATCCGTGTTGACTTTTCTTCTTCTACCAATGGCCAATTGGTGGACGAATTTCTTCTATCACCAACATCTCATTAACGAAGACTTGATTTTTCACGTAATAGTTATAGGTTATAGGTGTTAATCGAGTTAAAACTAGACACAACTCTATGCCATTATCTTATGCTCGAACTTGTACTCTTCCTTAAACTCTTCTCGAAACTCACTTCTAACTTAAATTTTTCTTCTAATTAGGCTCGATTTTTAGCTCACATGCTTATTTTAACCTTGAGTCGACTCATTTTTATATTATGAGCTCAAATTCAAGCTGGAGATCAAGTAAATCCAAACAACGCACCACCCATGAAAAACCTGAACCCTCTCAATAGTCGGATTATTATCAGAAATTGAACATGTTTTAAGGTAAAGTTGGGTGTAGCTTTACGGGCAGCCACTCAACATCAAACACATCAGCAAAGTGGGGGCTTCATTTCAGAACTTTTTTTTCCAGCCTATCGAATTCTTCATCTCTTTTTCAGTTTCCCCCTCTTCTTTCATTCTTCTTCCTATTGATTTGACTACAGAACTTGATTATGATACCAAATAAAAAAATTTGGTCATGTATCTGCAAAATTTATTGCTTTTATGAATATTTTTATAATTTTTATGGGTATTTTAATAATAAAAAATTAATCATTTATGGGTAATTAGGCTCGATTTTTAGCTCATATGCATTTGGGGGTGGATCCTCTAGGTGCGTATTTGTTGGGGTGTGAAAAAGAGAGAATATAGGTGAAGAAAAAGGTGGGGACAGAGCAACAAGACAAAAAATTTGAGTGGGACCCATAGTAGTGATGTGTCATATTTTAATAGGCATTTTCAATGTGACTTAAACCTTTAATATTCAGACATGAGGCCATCGGCAAAGCCATTTGATCCTATTGCCGGTAATGCAACCAGCTGCTTCCTTGATCTGCCTCACGACATCCTTATCAATGGCTTCCAACACTGCCATGGCATTACTGGACAGTTGAATCGGACAACGACCCCTACCCTCACCTCTCACCTGCACTCGAGTCTTTCATGTGATCTAATACATTGAGGGTGATGACTACAAGAACTGAGGTACTGAAGAGAAGCCATTAACTAAGAACAGAGTTTTCTCTGATGTATGGTCTTGTGTTTGTTATACATTGGACCAGATCCCATCCGCCCCAACTAAAATATCACCTTCATATTGCCGTTCATCTTCAAGGATCACTGTAACCTACAAAACATTAGAAGAGATCTAAACTTGATATCTATCAACTCAATTATAATTTACAGTTACATATAAATTTACAGTTCAAATTTGAAACTCAATCCAAAGTTAAGGTGTAATGCACCGTTTGTTAACGCATTTGTGCAAGTCATCTGATACCTTTTTGTTTATTTAAGAGCTCAATGTGCGAGTCCCCATGAGGGAGTTTGTAAAAAAAGCTTGTATCCTACAGGATTGAGCAGCGGCGGATCCCCCCACTGCTATTTTAAAAATATTTGGGGACTAAGTATAATTTTAAAAAATTTAGAATTTATTATAGATTTGCCCTCACTGAATTTTTTTTAAAAGATTTAAGGGTAGTTATGTTATTTTGACAAATATATGAGTCTCACTTATAAATATTAATGGAAGATCATATAAAAAATTTGGGCATTTAAAGATTAACTAATATGTTACAAAATAAGTTAGCCCTCTCATTTGTTTTATGTTTATACATTGAACTAAATTTAGGGCTTGTAGTCTTCTTCTTTGTTTTATGTTTATATGTTAGAATTGAAAATTATAGTTTATAATTCTCTTTTGTGGTTTATTTTTTAAAAGTTGAATTGAAATTAGCGTTTGTAGCTCTCTGTTGTATTTTTTTTGTTACATGTTGAATTGGAAATATGAAATTAGGGTTTGTAATCATCTCTTATGTTTTATTTTTTATGTATTGAATTGAAACTATGATTTGTAGTCTTGTATTTATTTTTCTATGTTCAAATAAAATTGGGGTTTGTAGTTCTCTTCTATGATTTATTTTTTTATATATTTAATTGATATTTGGGTTTGTAGTCCTCTCTAGTATTTTATTTTTATATGTTGAATTGGAATTATGACTTATAGTCCCCTCATTTGTTTTATTTTTATTTGTAGAATTGGAATTGGGACTTGTAGTCTTTCATTATAATTAGACTAAATTATTTTGATTTGATAGTTTGAATAGTTTTGTTGTGATAAGTTAAGTACTTCATATACCTAGGTTTAGTTTATTCAAATAATTATAGTTTAAGTTAGTTTCAATTGTTTGTTAAAATTTAATGATGAATATTAAGTTTGTGATTGAACAAATTAATTTTTGAATTAGTTATGAAAATTTATCTTAAAATTTAATATATGATTGAACGCAATTTTGCGGTTCAAAATATTTTTGTGAGGTCTTATAGATAAATCTATAATGAGTTTTTTTTGTTAGCTCATTTTGTATATCGCTCATGTATATGAATTGAGTTTTTAATTGGTATTTTATTAATAAAATTATACTTTGTGAATATTTTAAATTTTAATATTAATATAATTTAGATTGCTCCCACTAGAGAAGATGTCTGACTCCGCCCCTGGGATTGAGTCGGACTTCCCCAACATTTGTTTATATGCTTAACATTTATTTTGAGGGGTGAATTGTGCTTTACACTTCAAAAAAATTTTAAAAAATTATTGTGTACTTAAAAATTAGATTTTTCACATTGTACCCTTAATGTATTAAAATTATTGCAATATAACTCTTCTGTTAATTTTCATTATTCATACCATCAACGTCGTAGTATCCATTATATGTTGGAAGGTGATGTCAATGCTCGCCATTTAATCCACACAATGTAATAGCGATGGATGCACTAACAGGATCTCCTACACACATTTTATTTTTCCTATTTGAGATGCAATATGCAAGACAGTATTTTGGTTTAGAGTCACTTCAACCCTAGCTTTGTCCTTGATTTGCATTAGAATATCAATGTTACCGAATTCAACAGCAATGTACAATGCAAGATCTATCTTGCCCGTTCAACTACTATGAATGAGTAATTTGTTGGGAGTCGTCGAGTAATGTTACAAAAAAGAATTGAATTGACAAAACAAACGAACCAAAACATACATAACATTATATAAACATATAGTACCAATTCTTATCATTGGAAAATCCATGGCTAATGAGGTTGAATACACTGGTAGTGAGGTTGATGTAAACTTGGTAGTGAGGTTGATGCAATACAAGTTCCAACCAGTAGCATTGTCATTGTCTATGAATTATGAATTGTTCTAACATACTTGTCACAATTATTTCTTATTTTTTCATAGGGATAGAGCGAGAAATTTTAAAAATCAAGCCAATATTAAATGTGTTTCTTGGGGTCAGGGGTGGAGCCAAAATATTTTTTTAGTGGGAGTAACTTATTACTTATTCATAAGTTAAAATCATAATGAAAATCAATCAATCGAAATAATTTATTGTTAAATATAGTTTATTATAGACAAATTTCAAAAATAACAATCTAATTTTCGAGAAAGTAAAAATTAAGAAACCAATTATCTAGAGATTATTGACTAAGAGAGAAAATTTAAGAGAACAGTTAAATGACAATCATCAAACCCGTCGTGATTTTGTAAATGAATTTTGAGTGATAATAATTGGTGACTTAGTGTGTAATGAAGAATTAGAATTAGAGATAAAGGAAGATCTGAAGAGATAGTGACAATATTAAATCGTATTCTCTTACAAATTTGTACAATGCAGGTACACTATAGTAACTTAATTACTGATTTCTAAGACTAAAGAATTTGAACTAGTTTACAATTCAAATTAGAGATTACTATAACAACTATTAATCCTAGGATCGTGCCTCTCATTTTCATTAGCCGAAGACTCTGGCTGACCAAAACAATCTCTTCCAACACCGTGGAATATTATAATTCCTTCTAAAAACTTGGATGCTAAAGGTTAGATGCTATAAATGGCAATCAACGTTCGCCTGATGCATGAGTTCTCGATCAAGAAGGCCACGAAAGACCATGGTTATTTTCTTGTGCAACATTCTACACTTGAAATTTTATAGGGATACAATATAGCAGTTGTACCACCTGGGCCACCATAAGCTGGGGATTTGCATGTTTTCAAGATCACCTCCACCAACTCAAGAAATCTTCATTCAACAGCAACATAAAGTAAAGTCTCCCTATTATTATTGGCAGCATATGAACACACTGGATCTTCCTTTGTTAAAAACTCTACCACATCAAACCAATTATATCAAACAACTTCGTGCAAGGGTGTGTTTCCATCCTCATTTGTTAACCTTAGCATCTCCTTGGCTGCGCCAACTCCACCTTCAAGCTCTGATGCATCAAGTGATGTTGCACAACAGACGAGTTCTAGAACTACGTCGTAGTGTCCATTCTATGCTGGAAGATGATGTCAATCCTCGCCATTTAATTCACGCAATGTAATAGCGATGGATGCACTGACAGGATCTCCTAAACACATTCTATTTTTCCTATTTGGGATGCAATATGCAACACAATATTTTGGTTTAGAGTAACTTCAACCCCAGTTTTGTCCTTGATTTGCATTAGAACATCAATGTTACCGGATTCGGCAGCAATGTATAATGCATGATCTATCTTACCCGTTCAACTACTATGAAGGAACAATCTTTTGGGAGTCGTGGAGTGATGTTACAAAAAAGAATTGAATGGACAAGACAAACGAACCAAAACACACATAACATTATATAGGCATAAAGTAGCAATTATTATCATTGGAAAATCCATGTCTAATGAGGTTGAGTACACTGGTAGTGAGGTTGATGTACACTTGGTAGTGAGGTTGATGCAATACAAATTTCAACCGGTAGCATTGTCATTGTCTATGGATTATGAATTGTTCTAACATACTTGTCACAACTATTTCTTATTTTGTCATAGGGAGAGAGCGAGAAATTTTAAAAATCAAGCCAATATTAAATGTGTTTCTTGGGATCAAGGGTGGAGCCAAAATATTTTTTTAGTGAGAGTAACTTATTACTTATTCATAAGTTAAAATCATAATGAAAATCAGTCAATCGAAATAATTTATTGTGAAATATAGTTTATTATAGACAAATTTCAAATATCACAATCTAATTTTCGAGAAAGTAAAAATTAATAATCCAATTATCTTGAAAGCATTGACTAAAAGAGAAAATTTAAGAGAACAGTTAAATGACAATCATCAAACTCGTCGTGATTTTGTAAATGAATTTTGAGTGATAATAATTGGTGACTTAGTGTGTAATGAAGAAATAGAATTAGAGATAAAAAAAGATTTGAAGAGATAGTGACAATATTAAATCGTATTGTCTTACAAATTTGTACAATGCAGGTACACTTTATGTAGATGTTTATAGTAACTAAACTACTGATGTCTAAGACTAAAGAATTTGAACTAGTTTATAATTCAAGTTAGAGATTACTATAACAACTGTTAATCCTTGGATCGTGTGTCTCCTTTTCATCAGCCGAAGACTCGGAATGACCATAACAACCTCTTCCAACACCATGGAATATCATAATTCATACTGAAAACTTGGATGCTAAAGGGTTGATACTGCAAGGGTAATCATCATTCACCTGATGGATTAGTTCTTGATCAAGAATGCCACAAAAAATCATGGTTATTTTTTTGTTCAACATGCTACAGTTGAAATTTTATAGGGATACAAAATAGTAGTTGTACCACCTGGGCCACCATAACCTGGTGATTTGCATGTTTTCAAAATCACATCTACCAACTCATGAAATCCCCATTCGGCAGCAACATAAAGTGGAGTCTCCCCATCATTATTGGCAACATATCAATACACTGAATTTTCCTTTGTTAAAAATTCTACCACATCAAACCGATTATATCGAATAGCTTCGTGCAAGGGTGTGTCTCCATCCTCATTTGTTAACCTTAGCATCTCCTTAGTTGCGCCAACTCCACCTTCAAGCTCTGATGCATCAAGTGATGTTGCACAACAGATGAGTTCTAGAACTACGTCGTAGTGTCCATTCTATGCTAGAAGGTGATGTCAATACTCACCACTTAATTCATGCGATGTAATAGCAATGGATGCACTGACAGGATCTTCTACACACATTCTATTTTTCCTAATTGGGATGCAATATGCAAGATAGTATTTTGGATTGCAGTCACTTTAACCCCAATTTTGTCCTTGATTTACATTAGAACATCAATGTTACCGAATTCGGTAGCAATGTACAATGCAAGATCCATCTTGCCCGTTCAACAACTATGAAGGAGCAATCTATTGGGAGTCTTGGAGTGATGTTACAAAAAAGAATTGAATGGACAAGACAAACGAACCAAGACATACATAACATTATATAGGCATAAAGTACTAATTCTTATCATTAGAAAATCCATATCTAATGAGGTTGAGTACACTGCTAGTGAGGTTGATATACACTTGGTAATGAGGTTGGTGCAATACAAATTTCAATCGGATTGCCATTATCTATGGATTATGAATTGTTCTAACATACATGCTATCTTTTATTAGGGTGAGGGTGATATGGTGTCTTTGATAGGTTCTCTGCTGTCTCTCTACTTGAGAGAGTGAAGAGCACAAGGAAGAACATTATAGTTCTTGAATTTTGCTCAGTAATGCCCATACCTTGCCAATGCATAATATGTTATGCTCAATTATATAAAGATTTGACTATTCATATGATTATCAGCTGACATAAAACAAGGGTGCTCAAAAGTAGTAGCTCGCTGAAATTGTCTCTTCAACATTCTTTTTTCGTGTTTCCATGTTGACAACTTACGTACTAAGCTAATAATCCGAACACTAACTATCTTAAGTTTTAAAATTACCATTGGACAATTGCAATGACATATGTAGTAGAATTTCTTGATGGGCTTAAAGTTGATGGTTTAAGTTTGTTAAGATTATTCGTCCCAAATTCTTTGAGAATTTATGCTTGGACATTAAGTGAGCGAGCCAAAACATATGAATCAATCGGTTTCAGTTTTGTTTGACTTAAATTATTTGAAAAGAGCAAGGATAATGTTATGTGAAAGCAAACAAAGACATCCATATGTGGAACCAAAAAACTCTCCGGTCTTAACCAATTTTCACATCTATATGTACTTATTAAACTTTAATATTTTTCTTAAACCAATAGGAACTGATAGAGAGAATTAGAAAATAACACAACGGACGTCAAAATAACCAAAAAGAGAGAAAAACAAACAAATAAAAAAATATGTCGAAGCAAAAGGGATGTTGAACCTTTTAGTTTTCTGTACATGTCCTACCACAACAACGAGAAGAAAGAAGGCAGGTAGACGAAGTGAGATTGACATGATGAGGGTGATTGGTAGTCCTAATATTTGTTATATTCTTTTAACTTCAAGTACTCTTTTCTTAGATTTTGTTGGGTGAAACTTATTATTGATGTAAAATTAATGACTTATGAACATCTATTAATCAGATACACAAATATATTTTAAGACGGTTCATGTGCAACGCACATGTGTACACAAACTAGTCAATTCAATAGCCACAATACATTAAGTCCTTAAATTAAGTTTCAATAGCATTAGTTGTGCAATACATCTTGCCTTTTGCCATTGACAATTTTCCAACAATATGGATAGGGCAATAAGAGTTCTCAAAATACAATATAGTTGTACAATCTTATAATATATTAGAAACTAATATTATGTCCAGAATATTTATACACGATCACTAACTTGAACAAACTCAACTGGCATTCCCATATTTTGATTGATTTTGAAACCTCTACAATATATATTTGTCTTCTATGTAAAAAAAAAAAAAGTGTAATTAAAACCATATTTCCGACAAATAACAAAAAATTCAAAAAAAAAAGATTTAAAAATAGTAATAAATATAAAAAAAAGACCATATTATGGTAAAAAAAGAAAAAAAGCTCTTGCCTAAGGTCAAACAAGAATTTAATATCTAGGACCAAGTCTAAAGCACAATACAAAGGAAACGAGATAGATACGACAAATATAAGACATGTGGCGATTGCAAGGGCAGATGATTGTGCCAAAACTATGTAAGTCGTTGTACTGAATGCAATCATCATTGCTCCAATGGTAGCAGTAACTAGATATATAGTGACAACAATAAACTTTTCGACAATTTCTCAGTCATCAAATAATATCCCCCAAAAGTTGAGAAATATAGCCACACAAGAGAGTAGAAGGGTTATAGCATCTGATATCATAAATGCTTGAAAAATTGGTTTTTGTGATAAAACAGTCATTCCTGCAACTGGGTTTGTAGTGTTACTTTGGTTGTAGCCACCCGACATGGTGAATCCAGCCGCGAACGTTACGGTGACTATGAGTGCAACCACTATTATATTGGTGTCAGATATTTTCCTTATCTATGCTAGTCTTTCCTTCTTTCTTGCTCGTCTTTCCTTCTTTTCTACCAGTATTTCCTTCTCTGCAGCTTTCCGATCTTTCTTTGTGATGGTTATCTTTCTCTCGTCCTGACTTCTGCTCATTTCTTTCCGCCAACTCCATGTAGCACCTGCGTTTATAAGTGCGTCCTGATAGAATTACATATTACACAAAAAACAAACACATCAACCGTGCTGATTTATATATTTGGCAGGACAAAGCACCAATGTTTTTTATTACTTTTCCTCCATAATGATGTAAGGTTGTTATGAATCAAATGAATTATACACCATTTCTTATCAAAATTAAAAAAAAAAAAAAAAAAAAAAAAAAAAAAAAAAAAACAAAGACCTAAGGACCTTTCTAGTATATTAAAGTGGGTCAATATAGATAGGAGTCGTGGGACACTCTTGTCCCATGAAAATTAAGAAAAAGGGCTAGAACCACAATGTTGTGGGAGGACATCTATGCAGTTGTAGCAAAATGATATACCGTAATCCCTCGATCATTAATGATTAAATCCTCCTTTTTTTTATTTGGATAATATAAACTTTATTTTGGGATCTAATTAGGAACTTAATTCAATGCAGTCATATTTAGTTGTGAGTTTTAAAGTTAAATAAAATTCACTTTCAATCCAATTTTGGAACCATTTGATTAGTTGTGAATTAGGTCCCAAGATTAGGTCTTCATATTAGATCCAAGCAGCATATTCCAATGTATAGATTTTGTTCTCTCAACTTCTAATTATGTGATTTTAGTTCTAAAAATTTTTTAAAAATAATTATTTTGATAAAATTGAGCAATAGGACCATTTAAAATAGTTCAAAAATTTTAATAACTATAACGATAAAATTAAAAAATTCAGTTACAAAAGTGAGCCTGAATGCATACTTCGAAGAGCAAGGACATGAATTTACCCTTGTTGTTTTTAGTCTTATAATGGCAGGTCATGATTGCTCACTCCTTAAACATATATAAAATGAAAAAAGTCAGGCATCCTTACCTCTACATCTCTGCCATAATTAGGTACCATGTCCAACGGAGTCAAGTTTTTGTTGTTTAAGGCGTTCTTAGCCACCATATCATGATGTATGATTCCATCCACTAAGCAGTTAGAAGCAGCCATCAAATGGAAAGGTGCGTTGCCATCAACGTCTTTCTCCGTTATAAGAGTGTTGATTCCTCTGTTGTTTTCTATGATGTATTTAGCTGTGTACTTCCTGTCATGCTCCAATGCAATGTGAAGTATATTTTGTCTTTTACCATTCACAATTTTCCAACAATCAGGAGTGTGTAATTTGACCTCTTCAAATATACAATTTTTACCTGTCATAGCTGCTAGGTGAAGAGTTGTATTCTTGTCATTATCTATAACATAAGCGACAGAATTATCCTCATCTAATAGCTGGGATGCAATATTATACCACCTGGCTAACCGTGCTGCATAATGAAGTGGAGTTTGCTCATTGTCAGCTGTTTTTTTAACTAAAGATTTGTTCCAATCCATTACATTCATTTCAAGTCACCCGTTAATTTCAGTGTACTCAACCTAATTAGCCATGGATATTCCTATGAATAGGTACTTTGTGTCTATATAATGTTATGTATGTCTTGGTTGGTTTGCTTTGTCTATTCAATTCTTTTTCGTAACATTACTCCATGTGTCCCAACAGATTTCTCCTTTATAGTAGTTGAACAGGCAAGATGGATCATGCATTATACATTGCTGCCGAATTTGGATATTGATGTTCTAATGCAAAACAAGGACAAAATCGGCGTTAAAGCGACTCCAAACCGTAATATTGTTCTTCATATTGCATCCCAATTTGGTAATAAAGAATGTGTGCCGGAGATTCTGACAATGCATCAATCGCTATTATGTAGTGTGAATTCAAGTGGCAAGTTTGCACTTCACCTTGCAGCAAAGAATGGACTCTACTTGGTAGTTCTAACACTCATAAGTTGTGCAACATCACTTGATGCATCAGAGCTTGAAAGTGGAGTTGGCGCAGTCAAGGAGATGCTAAGGTTGACAAATGAGGATAGAGACACAGCCTTGTATGAAATTGTTCGATATAATCAGTTTAATGTAGCTGAGTTTTTAACAAAAGAAGATCCAGAATATTCATATGCTACCAATAATGATAGAGAAACTCCACTTTACATTGCTGCCGAAGGGGGATTTCTTGAGTTGGTGAAGTGATCTTGAAAACTTGCAAATCACCAGCTGATGGTGGCCCAGATGGTACAACAGCTTTACATGGGGCAGTAACTCCGAGAATGAAGGTACATAGGATTCCTTGATTATTATTTTTTTTTTTAGCAATGTATATATGGTGATGGAGATAACGATGTTAAAACTCGTGACCATTAAATACAACGATGGGGTGGTGGCTATTAGTTTCAACTACAAGCTACTAATTTCTTAATAAAAAAATTAGATTAATTTTGATTTTCTTTTTTTTTTCTATGACATTTTGCTAGCATGTGTATTATTTATCTTTATTCTCGTCACCTTCTCCAGCAGGTATAAGAAAATTAGTGGAACTCATAATGTGATTTTGTAATGAAGTGAAATGACTAACTCTGTAACAGAAACATGAATTGACGATATCAACCCTTTCTTCTTCCTTCTACTCTTTCAACAATTCAATATCACCACAATAGCCACCGTTGAAACGCAACACACCAACTCACCTCAAACCCTGGCCATCCTACCCCCCCCCCCTGCTGCCTTTCTCCAGCGACGTTTCGATTTGTTCCCGACCATCTCCTGGCAACCTTCCAATCATTCACCAATCATCCGAATCCATTATGACACTATTTGATATGACATAGTCTCACTACTCATATTGTCACAAGACTTCAAGTAAATCATCTTAGTTCTTTGACTCTGCATGCTCTAATCACATGACCCCTGAAGAATCATTATTTTCTTCCACACAATCTCTTGGTTCTATCCCCACCCATTCACACTACAGATGGTTCATATGTGCATGTCAAACATGGTGGACATATATCTATACAACATATGTCACTTCCTCATACTTTTCACATACTTAATCTTACTCTCAATCTCATATCTGTGGGTTAAATTTGTGACATCGGATTCACTGTTTTGTTCTCTTCTACTGGTTGTATTGTCCAAGATCCGCAAATAGTACAGACCCTTGGAATAGGCCGTAAGCATGAACGTTTGTTTAAACCTATCCATCTTCATCTTCCACAACGACTATTTCCTCCGTCCTTCTACTGTTGATATTTGGGGGCCTGCACCAACTGTCACCATGGGAGGATCAAAATGTTTTGTCATTCTTATTGATGACTAAAGCTGTTTCAGTTGGATTTATTTTTTACAAACTCGATCTCAGTTGCCACAAATTTATTATAATTTTGTCAAAATGGTTCAAACTCAATTCTCACAAACCATTAAAGTCTTTTAGATCTGGAAATGCCATGGAATATAGAGACGTCACCTTCATTAATTTTCTCAATCAACATGGCACCATTCCTCGTCGTTCTTCTCCTGACACATCTCAACAAAATAGACATGCTGAGCGCAAACATCGTCATATTCTTGATACCGTTCGTGCTCTCCTCATGTATATTATAGATTGTACCAAAGCATTATACAAATGATATTCGTTTTTTATTCTTTACTTTCACAAAAAGTACAAGTAAAGAAACTTAGAAAGAAATTAAAATCAAGTGTATGAATGATTTTCATGACTAAAACATCTACTATATCCTTCAAAAAATGAGAATAAGAAGGCTGGGATGGAAAGCAAAGCAACGCTCTCCCGCGCCACGCAATTGATCTCTTTCACCCTGTTATCATTGATCTCTTCTTTAATTGGGTGATTCTCAAACTACTCTATTTACCTAATTTGAATATCCTCCTCAATCACTCTCTCCTCTATCACTCGAAGTACTACAACCTTACACTCCTACGACCACACCTTGGCTTTCCAGGGATGGTTGCAAAGGAAGACCCTACCAACATTCTCATCTTTTTTCTAGGTAAGTTTGATTTTTTGCTGCCGAGTTCTTTCTGGGTTTTTTCCAGGAGTATCGTTTCATAGAGAGAGGGATATAAGGGGTTTTTAATCATTGTGAAAAAAAAATTTGGAGGGAATCAACACCCAATCACATAGACATTGACTGCGTGAACTATTCTTTGCAATTGAACATTATAGAGGTAAAGTAAAATCACACCAAAACACAAGCAGGTAAAAAGTAACTAACCCTTGCAAAAAATTTGCCCACAATTTTAATATTTAATTTTGCCATGTAAAAGTGACAGAAATTACTTTATGAACAGAGATTTTTTTTTTTTTCTTGGTAAGGCTAAAATAAGCTACAGCAACAAACATTATAAGAACAAAAAAAAATTTAATTTCAAGCCTTCAAAGTCATCTTAAGCAACTTCAACCGGAGGGAAAGGAAGAGAGTGATGTTTTGAAATCCTTAACTAGTAATCATTGAGAAATCAAATACGCAACCTTAACCCACACACGAATAGACTGTTTCTCTTCTCTTTTGCCCTAAGTTGCAAATTGAAGGAACTTCAATCGTAGACGATGACATGATATGCCACTACATCTGCTCACAGCAGTTTTGTCGTAATCGTAGTCGTAGATACTCGAAAAATAAAAGGAAAACCAAGACAAAGAAACACATCATAATGCACTTGTAAACAAGAACTTTTTACATGATCACAGCAATGCCTACTCAAATAATTTTACACAAATATCAACCTATTAATTAAATAAGATGTCAGCTCTGCTACCAATCAGCCCTGCTGTATGTGAACAAAGGCCTACATTAACTCAATGCTGGGGAAAGCATGATTTGAAACCGATTTTATACAACAAAACCCCTACAATCCAGTGTGACATTCAACACCTTACCACTCATCAGAAGACATCGTGCCGTTTGAATATCAACACCATCTCCCCATCCTTTAGAAAAAGTTAGCTAATCTAGTTAACACCCATCACAAAATCGCCTCATCATTCTCGGTCCAGTGGTTGCCCATGCAAGAAATGGCCACCTTCATCTGTATCAAAGCAGAGTAATTACCAGAATTAGAAATAAATTATTTGAAAAGGTAGTTGCAGGTAAAACTTCCATATGGCCTAAATGTGCCTGTATCAGCTGGCATGTATAAGCCTAAATCATCAACCAATACAATAAAATTTGGGTCCAGTGTCCACACTCAAATTAGTAGCTAAAAGGACCTTCATCAGGTGTAAAAAGTATGAAAAAAGAACTTTCGTCTTCTGTAGCTTGAAAAACGCACATATCCTAGCATTTCAACAATATAGTTTTTAGGAATTCCCTAAAATGACACATTAATTTCTGACAAGCTACAAATTTTGAGACACGGAATATTAATCCAAATAATTAAGTTTTGCTTGAGACACCCAAACAGGCATTGAAAAATTTGAGCCAATTATATATGGTTGACATGGGACACCAACCCTTTGAAGAATTAATGTATGCATTGCTTAACAGAGAATAAAAAAGGTTTTGTGCAGAATTGTACCACTTTCCCCATCAGAAATATCGGCAAGCCTAGCAATGGCATCAGTGAGTGCTTGTTCATGCTCCTGCACCACAAAAACCCTTAAACCTTGTCCTGCAAGCTGATGACAATGTAAGCACAATATACCAAACTGCATGGTTGTTTTTTCTGACCTTCAGTACTTTCTTTGCTTTTTCAATTTCCACAGGGTCCAGAAGACCAGCACTAAAGACCTTCTCCACCTGTCCAAGTTCACAAGACAATGAGAAACTATAAGAAAACAAGAATTTAGAGATACTTGCATCCACCAAGTTGCTCTCCATTACCTCCTTAAGTAGAGTATCTGTATGAAGTAACTGAATCTCATCCGAACCCTTCTTCCCTATGCCATTTTGTGATGGAGGAAAATCCTTTCTGGATTGACCTTTTGACACCCCCCTACCTCTTCCTGCAGCTGGAATACTATCACGCCCGATGGATCTATTCATCGCATGACCTGATCTACCATAACCTCCTTGATGAGAGATTCCAGGCTCTTCACCTTCCCATTGTATGTCTTCAGGAGAGATCTGACACACGAACAAAGGAATTAATAAAAAATATAACAAGCACCAAGCCTTGATCCAAGAAATAACACAGGAGCAAAACGGTCGATTGAACATAAAAATACAGAAAGGGAGTGAATTGCAATGTAATGCAAATTTTAAAAGCTGACCCCTGGCAGCAAGTAGTCAGATATAGCATCAAATTGGTAAATCCCTTTTTTTGGCTCTTTTAGTACTCCAGGCATGACTGACGATATGGGATAAATGTGAGCAGCTACCACTATTTGGGGTAATGAATATGGAGCATCTTGGTCATGGTCATTAGAGATAATAAGTAATGCTTTCTGAATAAAGCAGGTGAGGACATTCATGGCTTCATCATTTTAAACACCCATGATATGATCATATGGTTAGATAGTTCACGAAATTCCACCACAAAATCCCACGGACTATACCTTACATTTAACGTTATCAATTTCAACACATCATTATCACTTTGTCTATTCTGCAAGAGAATGCAGATGCACATCAAACCGTCGAATGAAAATAGTACCACTTGATCTAAAGTTGGGCTCGCTGTTTTATTTAATCAGATACATCTAGAAGACTTTGAGATTGATGGTTTTATGTTGACGTCTATTGCTAGATTACTGACTCAAGTGGGAGTGGGATGGCCTTCAGATGCCTGTTTTGACCAGGTCAAATACGAGCAGTGGTCAGAGAGCATTAGTTGAGGAAGGGAAATAATATAGATGAGCAAGTTGTTCAATATGCCAAAAGGCAGTAGCAAGGGCTCAAATACATGGTCATTTTTGTGCTTAATATAATTAAAATACTTAAATTTCACTAGTGTTCCATAACTGACAAACCATGCACTAGAGAATTACTTCAATATTAAAGCACTAACGTCATGACAAACTTATAACATGTTAAAAATGAATCTACATAGAAATTCATCTACACAAAATCTGAATTCTCCAACACACCCTTCCACTCAAGGGAAAAAAATAAAAATCTTTTTCTTTTATAGATAAAAGAGAAAAACTTTTACATAAACACTAATTAAAATATAGGAGCTTTGGCCTGTGAATCAAGAATTTTGGAATAATCATTCCTGAACTTTGGTAATAATGTTTAAACAAGTAGATTTAAGTTAGAGCACTATGATTGTGTCATAACAGAACACCATGTTTCATTCACGGGCATAGCACTTAATATCGTAGTCACTAGCCAAAACAGTCTAACAACTGGGAACATCAAAAATGTCATGGAAACTCTGCAGCGCATCAGTGCGATTAAAGATGCTGCTATTTTACTCATTGGAAGCCCAGAGTGAGATATACGGGGGGAAGGGTAAATGGAGCGGTACATTAAACCAATGCAACACACAAAATTGTGGATATTTGGTGTGAGACTTTTGGCCCTACAAAGGATTAAGACAAGGGAACCCCCTAATCTCTCTTTACAAAGCACGTTCCTTTGCTCTTTCTTTGGTCTTTGCACGCTGTCTACTTTCTCTGGATCATTCTGATAAACCTTGATTCTTTTCTATATGACAAAACCTCGTCTCAAGAGCTGCCTGCATAATAATCAATTGTTGTTGATTTTTTGTGGATACCTGCTTGAGAGTTTTGGCCATACAGAGAATTAAGACAAGGGAACCTCTTAATCCCTCTTACATATCACCTGTGTTTGGGGTTGTGCCTCCCATATTCCCAGATCTTTATGTCCAAAGAGGAATTATCCAGTTCTACAAATACTTCTAGAATGCTTCCACCGAAAACATTCAAAAAAAACATATTCCAACAATCAGTCAACAAAGCTACCAAACTTTTGTTAATTTCAAGAGAAAACCACCAGGCAAGAATCCAACAGATGCAAGCTATAAGAGTAAATGCTTTCTTTGTTTCCATTCTTTCATCTGTCCATCATTCATGAATCCAGTTCATTGGTGAACCCTGATAGCCAACATTTCTCCATGTAAGAAGTCTATTACAAGGTGTTAACCCTATAAATCTATCCAATATATGTTTTCTTAATCGTTGATTTTGATTTAATCCTTGCCTCTAGAAAGAATGCAAGAAAAGACTAAGAATCCACTTTGAATATGGATGAACTAATAACAAAACTAATATATTATTATTATTACCTTATGCAGCCCAAAGATTGTAAATGGATCAAAAAAATTGATTATCACTTCGGGCTTTCCATCACAACAATTGAATGCAATTAAATTAGACTTTACAAACTCAAAAGGAAATTGCTTCAACCATTTGAGTCCAGTTTTCTCAGACAATCGATTGGTATAAGCATGGTGCAATATTCAATACTTATCACATTATTTACCACCTCATTATAACATTAGATGCACCCCAAAAATGTTGGGACAAGACTTTGTTATGCTGAGTTCAACAATAGATTATTAGATGCATGCCCCCTCACAGCCTATGATCGTAATCATAGTTGTTAGTATTGTACCATACGCGTTACGATACATATGATGCGTTACAATACATGAAGAAAACGATACGTATTGCTTAAGTGTATCAGTTTGCATCGTAACATGCGATACACGATACGATACACCCAATATACCGAATGATACATACGAGTCATCCGACACAAGACAAAACATATCAAAAAAAAATTTCTTTGAATTCATCTTTTTACTTGGAAGTAATTTTTCAAACACTACGTAATAAAACGATGTCGTTTCACCATCTACGTTTTTTATGAAATAAAAGTCTTCTTTTTTATTCATTCCATCGCAGGGGCAAATAGTTTGATTCTTAAAATTGTCCTCCTTTAACTACTTTAGATGTTAGAACTAGCACTCTCTAAATTTTGATATTGATGAATTATGTCAGAAATTTCAATACTTAGATTGTTAATTTTTTTTTTGTTTTGGTCCTTGTAGTCTCTGTAAATTATTTTAAGCAAGAAATTTGTATTGCAATGAAATGTTATTATCAAATTTTGTCATAGGTATATGTATTTTTTAATATCTTTTATAAAATTGCACATATCTTACAATACGCGAAACACTGTTTTTTAAAAACGATATGCCTTTCGATACACTTTTTGACAACTTTGATCGTAATACATTTTGAGTAGACTTTGTGGACTATTTAAAAGGTAATAACTTTCACTCCTCCTAGCAGTAAAGTTTTTTCTCCTAGCACTTCAGAAGGCAAAAATTCTGGAAGATCCAAAAGTAAAAGAGGAGTCTCCTATTTCTAATTAGGGATTCCACATTGCAATTATGATTCCATCTCAAGCACTACTACATAAGCCACCTTTGAACTTTTGCTGGTGGAAGACAAGTTGAATCTAACCAAGTGCCAAATTACTGGAGCAAAATAATAGGATTTGAAAAAAATAGAAGCAGTGAATTATATAGGGATGGCAATAGGCCAGAGTAAAGTTTTTTCTCCTAAAATTTCTGAAGGTAAAAATTCTGGAAGATCCAAAAGTAGAAGAGGAGTCTCCTATTTCTGATTAGGGATTCCACATTTCAATCATGATTCCATCTCAAGCACTACCACATAAGCCATCTTAGAAATTTTGCTAGTGGAAGACAAGTTGAATCTAGCCAAGTGCCAAATTGCTGGAGCAAAATCATAGGATTTGAAAAAAATAGAATATGTGAATTATATAGGGATGGCAATAGGCCAAGGTAAATTGGGAACCTGCCCCACCCAACCCGTAATGGGAAGAGTAAGGGGTCCTAAAATGGGGACGGTGTGGGTTTGGGTTGAGGACAAGTTTATGCTAATTAACCCTGATCCCACCTGACTAAGGTGAAAGTTTGCTAAATTTCCTTTGTTACCATATTAGCATGCCTATATGTTAAACCTACACATTCATTTTTTCTTTCAGGGTTAACTTTCATGGCCTAGTTTCTGCAAACATGCTACCTCATCAAATCCTCTAGTTTTGAGTTCATGCTTTTTCTTTTATGTCTTATTTGTGGGAGAAAGTTGTCATATAGTCATTTACGTATTTATTTTCAGAGCTGATAGGTGAATTTCATTATCCTTGTGTAAAATACAGTTTCATACTTCAAAGATTCTAGAATATAGGAGCACCACAGGAGCACAAACTAACAGAGGGCCAACAGAAAAAGAACAAGGAATTCATGCAGGGATGGTTTGGATTAACCCTACACAAGGCAGGGCATAGAGGGGGACTAGGGATGGGGGTTGACTAAGCAGTGTGAAAAGAGGAAGTAAACCACAACCCACACTCTCCGCATAGCCATTGCTAGTATTCGGTATTTTTTTAGCAATGGAAAGCCATGCTAAATGGGGCCCTCTAAACTCATGGCTGCAATGAAAATTTAAAATGTACGCAATCACCCATAAATCACGTGTATGTGCTAAACCCGAGTTTTATGCAACCAATAAGACTAAAATTTAGGACATGCGGGATTAATCCTCAGACTTTGTTCAACAACTGAACCCATGCAGGTTACTAGTTTCAGATATCCTTACTTTCTTAGAATTATGGGAATTTGATCGCCTCCTGCTACAAACTAAGCAAGATAACTTCCAGCTCAGCTTGAGTTCATTTGCTTGATCCAACAAATCGAGCTGGTCCTTAAGCTAAGCTCATTTCACAAACGGGAAGAGGTCAGGCAACCACTGACTCGGCTTGAATAGGGTCACAAACATACGGATCCTTATTTCGTTCAAAAGATTATAATTAGAGCACTTTCTACTGTCCAGTCTTACGGTCACTCTATTAACCTCTTATGTCTTTATGTATTTATAATATATTATTATATTGAATTCCTTTTCTATCATTTTTTCACAAAATATAAAATATTGCATACATATGCCTTCGCACAGTTGAGCTAGACTAAGCTTGATTATGCCATAAAGTCGAGTCGAACTTAGCTTCGCAAAATTTACACGAGGCCGTTGGTAAGCTCAACTAGAGCACCATAAAAAAAATATTGAACCGAGCTTGAACATGCTAATGCTCCACTTAGCTTGGCTCATCGAGAACCTTACAAGCAAAGTACACAAAATCACAAAGAAATTTTGCCTCTATATTGAATGTGTTTTTCCTTCAAGACACTTGCCACTAAAATTATGAAGGAAAGAAATAAGAGTGAAGATTTTTAGGTCAAATTGACGATTATCACTCATTTAATCAAATGAAAGGAAAACCAAATCACTGCCCTTCAAAACTAATACCTGTGTAACTGATGTACTAGTACTACAAACCCTACTGGGTTTACAAATCTAAGTTTTCAGTATGTTATGATATACAGCCCACAGTTAACCCATTAAGATCTCCAAAATATTGTTTTTTTTTAAATCGATACTCCAACATATTGTTGCCACCATGCTATAAGGGCGCAAAGTAAATTGTTTATCTCTAACATTCCCAAACAAAATAATAATCGACATCCAAGCAATCAAATGCACATATCTGAGTACTGATAACCAGAAAGACCTTGTGCAACAACACTCATCTATACAGAATAAGAATAGATATCGAAAAATAATTAAGGGAACTCAATAAAAATTTTATCAAGATTAAAACCAGGATAAAGAATGCTTCCAGGTATGTAATAATATGCAAAATTTCAATCCTACACACAGTTAATGTGTCAGTCTTAGGAACTTCAGATTGCATGCCAACAAAGTTGTTAGAATTCATTTTCACAGATTGTCTTCAATGTGAATTCGTTCCCATTGGACCATATATTTGATCTACAGTTGGCATAGATATATGCAATACCATATTTTCCATCAAGTGTTTTAAACAAAGAACACCACATCACTAAAAATTCTACTACTTGACTTTAGTCAATGCATAAGCCTACACAATACACACCCATACTTATCAGATGTGAAAAACATAAAGGAAAGAAAAAGAGATTGCTGTACATGCCATATCGGAGACGAGCACAGTCAATCATTAGGAAGTTATTTATTCATCAAGAATCAGCGCAAAACAAAGTCATCTTGGAAGATGGTTACAGTTTGCTGGATGATAGCTGCCCAGAGGACTAGAGAGATCAGAGAGACCCCCATGTCCCCCACACGGTTCTAAATTTTATCTGCTTAAAGAGTTTTAGCAATTACTGACGTTCCATTTAAATTTCCCCTTCCTACATTTTTTGTGAACTGACAGAAATATCTCCAATGTTATACCTATGCTTAAAGACAATGAATGTACAACAGTCGATGCCATACTGGTCCAAATCAAAAATCAGCCCGTGCGTGTAAAGTTGAGTTTCATCCAAATAAATGCCAATTGAAACACTGACAAACTAGTTGAAGATGTTATGTATCTGTCTAACATTACGTCAACATAAACTTGTGACGAAGCCATACCTCCAGATACTGAAATTCAGAATCATTTTTACTATAATACTTTAGATCATAAGAAAAAACATGTCATATATACCTCTGAAAGATTGACCCATTCCCACGTCTCATTTGCAGTACCTATATCATAAACAAGAGCATGTCGACCCTGAAAGTTATATGAAAAAAATAACTTCAGCACTGAGACAGCATAAAGGTAAACCAATGAGAAATGAAAAGTCAAACATACCTCAGCCGGATTGTAATCAGTTATAACAGCTTCATAAAAATTATTGTCATCAGGCCATCGGGTCCTCACTTTCCTCCCAATCATTGGATCAAATGATGCTGCTTGAGCATGCTCACTTGTAAGGGCACCTGAAGAAGCCCGATTAAATTGACCCCTTCCAGTTGGTCCTGACGAAAGGTACTGCATTTTCATTGATGATGCACCAGCTAATATCTGACCCTGTAAGAATAACAGAAGAAAAACTTTCAACAAGATACTTATCAGAAACAAGTATTTTTATTGGCATTACACTTCCCAATTCAAAATTTTGTAACTTACAGGCTTGTGCTTTTTTCCCCTGGCTCCCACAATAGGTCCTCGTTTTGCAGCTGATGAAGATGGCTGATTTGATGCAGCCACTGCTTGTGGGTGAAAAGAAGGGGATGGCCCACCAAATGATGGAGGAGGTAATGCCTGGGATATCTTCTGCTTTTTACGAGATGCTGAAACAGAGGGGCTGGGTACCGGATCATGCACAGCTTGACCAGTACTAAGCATGCCAGGCTGCGTCCGACCTGCCTGTCTCCACTCCCTACTCACATTAGGAAAATACTACCTATTAAAGGATAGAAGATAGAAAGAGACCAGAGCTCCGACACTTATAAAAAACAACGAAATTCATCTTTGACACTCTCAGACCTTATCCTTCGGATAACATCATCTGCATTAACTCTGCCCAGAAGCTCTCTGTGCTCTTCATTTGATAGTCTCAACTCTTTTCTTAGTTCAGTTATTAAACTTTCCTTCTCCTGAAGAAAATACAGTTCATTGAGCTGTCATTTAAACCTGATCCAACAAATTTACAAATATTAGATCCATGCACAGGATATGATAAAAAGTACCCAAGTAATGGCATCAGCTTGAGCTTTAAAGGCTCTTAGAACTGAACTGTATGCTTCCTGCTCAAGGTGGTGAATTTGGGCCTCCATATCTGTTTCACCATACATCCTAGGGTATGGAACAGAACCCATAACAGCAGATCTTCCATTCCCTGCAGCACGACCCCCTCTTGGAATTCTATTTTGATGTGATGGAGGTAGATCGTCATCAGTTCCTGCAACAATTTCAGTAGGGAACATAAGAAAACCCAAATTCAGATAACAATGCAACCATGTCAGAATAAAACGATGATGAAAAACAAAATTGATAACCTGAGAACAGTAAATTACATGTATAACAATCCTAAAATTATAATTAATATTGCAGAATAAAGCAATATATCCTCTTGATTGAGGCCATTTATGTTTATGTCTGTTGTATATTTTAATCAGCTAAAAGATATGATTAAATAAGTCCTTAATCGAAGGAATAATGAAATTGTTACTTAAAGCATACACTAACAAAATCACAGCTCTTCTGACCAGACAGTGACTAGGTTTATATATTTCAATCATTCTAAAATATCCATAAACCATGAACTTACAGAATAGAACTTTGATTGAGAACTTTTAGCTAAGAATGAATATTTCACAGGTAGAATTGCGACCAAATCCCCGAGGGATATATTGTTTAACAGTAATCGTGTCATTTGTGTCTAATAGTTTTTATTACTTTATGCCAAGTAAATGCAATAGGAAAAAACTCAGGTAGCCAAATATGTAACGATAATGCCTTACCATATAAAATATTACATAGTCCACCTCAAAAGCATACATATTTTTGTGAACTACCAACTTCACTTGTATCAAGATAGAATTAATAAAATCTTGATGTTATTAGGTTTTCACTCTTTGATAAACATTGGACAAGAATCAGTACTCTGAGCTCTATCAAGGAAGATAGACTGTATAGGATCAGTGTCTTTCACTTGGACTAAATTCATCCAATGAAAGTCATATCTAAACTGAAAAACGCTAGTCAAGTGTTGTTGTTTGTTGGTTTGGAGTTTTCTTGGCATCAGAATCACGGGAAACCCAACAGATATGTTCACATTTGTTTACGTGAGACTGTAATAAATCACCATACACATACTCATACATACTTCTTTGGGCATGTGATAGCATTCAAACTCTAACCCCAAACTGTGAGGTGCCTCCGCAATAACAGCTATATAATTTAACACAGGTTGATTAACTTATTTAGTACAACGAGTGTCAATGCACAAAAAGACTAATGGAAAAAAAAAAGTGAGAAGAAGTTGGTAACCATCTAAACATTTGGACTCTTTCCAAACCTCATTATAATAAAAAGCTTTTTCTCTTGTTTTAATATGATAATGCAACTAAGCTCAATGTATCGTATAATACCAATCAATACAGAAGTTCAACATTCAAACGATGCCTCGAATTTACAATGTATAAATCACCTAGCTTGAAAAGGATCAACAACTTTCATTACACTTTTAAAATTTGGATACACAGATAAAATGAAATGGAAAATTGCACTACACCTTGGCAAAGATAAATAATAAAAGCATACTCTTGATATAACTTCAAAAACATAACTAATGAAGAAGAGTGATAGACCCCCAGCTAAATGAATGATAGCAGCCATAAGTTTCTTTTAATTGTCCTCTTATTTGTATTAGTCTTGGGAGAAAGTCGGTTTGGTGATATAACAAATACTCTATGAAACAAATAACACCCATTCATTTAATGGTAATGAGGATTTTATTCAGTATTTTCCTGAATATCAGTGTCAAAGCTACCTTAGGACTAAGGGGGGCCATGACCCCGAGTTTTAGAAACTGCATCCTCACCCTTTAAATATTCTGCAATCTTTAATGAACTGCCTCTTTAAAATATTTGTTTTTTTTACACTGCCCCCTGAATCCTATATAATATTTTGTTCTACTCTTAATTGGTCCAATAGTTTTGAATTTCTGACTTCGCCCCTGCTTTGTACCCTACCCATGTTTCAAAATAAAGACTAAAACAATAGATATAGCACCTTTCGTTGATAATGCATCATACATAAATCTTTTTTCCCCTTGATAAAAAGACTGTCCCTGAAGTCAAAACATATCAAGTTGATAACTATCCAGTTTGATAAACATACTATTACGTTCATAAAAGTAAGGGCATCCACAAACGCTACTTGCAATTGAGATTCAGTAAATCTTGAACACGCCAAAGCATCAAGGCCTAAATGAAATTCAACTGAATCTGCTATGTCACTTAGCACATGTCCAGCAACACCACAAGGGCCTTAATTTTCTACAGATATTTCACTAATACCCCTATCCTTTATGTGTTGATGGTGTATCCGTTTAACCATGACTCAATATCTATGTTCTTTTAAATCTATCATTTTTTTATGAATCTTTACTGAAAGAAAAGCTCATTTAGGAACCAAATAAAACATTATGTACTTTTGATAGGAAAATGTGGATGCTCATAGCTTAATATATTCATATATTTAATCTTCCTAATACTACAGGAGCATTGCATTTTCTAAACAATACTATGAGAAAAAACACTAGCTATGGATTCACTGGATTAATCTAAATATTATGAAAAACATATGAGCACCGGTTTAACAGATGACATAGTTGCTTGCAAGTAAATAAATCATACAAAGTTAGGCCAGAATGAATGCCATCAATTACACATCAATTCAACAATTTCCTTGATTTTCTTGTCAGTCTATCATGGTAGTTCTTTGAACTGAAATTGACGAACTAATTGAACATTGAGCAATGTGTTCTATACGTTCCATCTTTCTTCTCCAATACCACTAGTTTCGCACCAAGTTTAAAGATTGGTTTGCACAAGTAACAAGAAGAAAAAACCCAGAACTACGGGGAGAAAGATAGAACCAAAGCGTCTTCTGGGTTCTTTGAGCTCTTATTTGGAAAATTGGAAGTATATATACGAACTTCACAGAAGAACGTCTATATCTTGAATATTCAATGCAGTGAAGCTGAAGATATAATTAATAGTGGAACAAGAAATTAAAGCTCTAAACCCTAATCAATCCACTCTGATCCATAACTAGACAGAATCACACAAAAAACACAATGCTGACAAGATTTCACACAAACCCTAAAGACTAAATCATTAAAGATTCATTACAAAACCGTAATTCAAAAAATTTGCCAAAAAAAGATCGAATCTTTATAGAGTGAAAAACTTACCACTGCTATCAAACGGTTCGTAGTCCATAGCCAGCTTGTACACACACCAGAACTTCAGGAATTGCAAGAAACCAAACCCGAGGCCTCACGGAGAGCTCCGATACTCAAAAAATCGCTCAGACTGCAAATTAACATTCAATACACATACTAGAAAGTGTGCGTGTGCGTTGTTTTGCACGGAATCGAGGATTGAAGTTTGAAAGGACGAATTCAATGGGGATATTGAGGGAGAGAGGAGTTTCTTTCTTCAGTTGGAGGCCTCGAAGGCGGACGTGAAAAAGTTTATACGGCGATTTTGGGTTCGGATTAATAGTTGGGTTTGAGTTCCGCCTCCTTCTTGTCATTTGTTGTTATTGGAGTGTTGACTCGCTCAATTGGATATTCGGAGATTACGAAGAGGCACGTGCTTTATAACGAACACGTGACGTGAGACACACACCACTAGGCTACACAAAAAAGTTTCTAAATAGTGTTTTTTTCCCGACCAAAAAAATATATAGTTGTTTTTTTGCTTGATTTAATTATTTTTTTTGAGCTTGACCTTGAGATTAAAGTGGTGTTTGATAAAATTAAATATTAAAAAATAAATATTAAATTTTAAGTGTTGAATACTGAATTTTTTAATTAGCAAACTATTCAATATTTCACTAAAATTTAAATATTAAATTGAATCAAATTGTTTGACAAATATAAATAGTTGTAGTTTAAAAATTATTATTTTTTTATTTTGTCTTTCTTTTTAACCATTTCACCACAACAACTTTATTCTTACCACCACCGTCACAAAATGGTGATGGTGATGGTGGTGGTGGCGATGGCACAATATTAATAGTGATGGTGGCAGTGGTGGTGGTAATTTTCGACACAATAATAGTGGTGGGGATCCTAGCACAATGGTGATTGTGATGTCGGCGACATAATGGTAGTAGTAGTGATAGTGATAGTTGCGACACAATGGTAATTATGGTGACAACGACATAATGATAATGGTAGTGGCGATGGTGGTGATTCCAACACAGTGATGGTGGCGACGACAACACCTTAATAGTGGTGATGGGAGTGGCACAATGGTGGTGGTGACGACAACATAATGGTGGTGGTGGTGGATAGTGGTTATTGAAAAGATAAAGAGTGTAAAATATATTGAGAATATAGTTATCTATTATAAAAAATTTATAAAATCCTTATTAACTAACATTTTTAGCATTAATGCTCTATTTGGTATAAATAATGGAAAGTAAGAGGAATATAAAGTATGAGAGATATATTTTTTATCCTTCAAAGAAAAAAAGTATGAATGATACATTTTTCTTCCTTTATATTTGGTAAGATTGATGAAAAATAAAAATGATTATTTTTTTTTGTGTTAGCTAAGATTAGGGGTGACAATTGAGTCGTGTCGTGTCAGGTTCATGTCGAGTCATTGCGAGTTTGTGTCAAACATTAGTCAAACTTAACTCAACTCATTTAACTAATTGTGGTGTCGAGTTGATCTGTTTATTTTCATGTCGTATTCATATTCGTATTCGTGTTGACCCGCATTGACTTTGAATACAAAAATTTTAACGCTAAAATTCTATTTGCACTTCATTGGATCCATGTTTAATACGTTAGTTTCATGTTATTGTACAAACGAAAAAATAGAGAAAGTGTTTATTTTTAAATAAACGAGTTAATGGTATCAATTTTGAGTATGAGGAATCGAACTATATATGAGCTATTTATATTTCTTATTTGCATGTCAGGTCATTTTCAAATTCGTATCGAGTTATAATCAAGTTCGTATCATAAAATTTGTATCGAGTTCGAGTTATGTTATCGTGTTGAGTCAAAAATTTTCACTCCTAACTAAGATGGAAAAAATATATTTTTTAAATTTTAATTTTTAATTTCTATAATTTATTTTTTAAAAAAAATTATATATATATATACACACACATATATACATATATATATATATATATATATATATATATTTATATACATATTTTATCATTTTATTTTTATATGATATTAATGTATATATAATATATGTATATATATAATATATATATATATATATATACAAATAAGATACATCTCAACACAAATAATTAATTTTTCATTCATTTTTCTTCTGATTTTGGAGGAAATGATTTTTGGTGAATTAGAAGAAAAGTTAATCTATCAACTTTTACATCTTTTCTGTATTCCTTTCTTACCAACGCATGATGTTTTATTTATCCCTCTAACTTTTCATTCTTTCAATTTTTTATCCTTCTATTTTTTTCATCATACCAAATAGAGCATAAACGATAAGTAAGTAGCTTGTTACTTAAAATTTTAACTTATTTTTAAGAATTGTATAAATATTAAGTAGTACAAGTTTTAAGTTACTAAATTTGTTTAATTCATTAAGGACTCGTTTTGTAGACATATTATAAGTGGATTAAGTATTAGTTTGTACTACTAGTAATTGTTTGTACTTAAAGACACTATATTACTCGTAAAAAATTGTAAATATTTGTTCATAAATAAAGATAATGTATTGTATAATTTTAACAATACAACAATCAAATTAGCATTGTTTAACTTATATGCAAAACATATATAATCAAACATTTATATAACTACTATAACATATTAATTCAAACATCTGAGAAAAAATTTATTATTATTGATCAAGCATCCACAATTTTAACATTTTTAATAAACCTTATCTAGAATTTTTAAAAAAATATAACTTTTGGTTTTTCTACATGTTTGTACTTAAAGTTCAAAACATATTCTCTGCACCATTTTTTTAGTGAGTTCGTGTAACTTTTGTGAAAAAATCATCCAAAAAATTTTGTTGAGAAATTAAGGTCAATTTTATTTGAGTTTAACTTGAATATTCGTAAAATTCAATCAAATTTAAGTTTAAGCAAGAATTTATATTTTATAATCGATACTCAAATTCAGCTCAATTCGAGTGTTAATCATAATCACGTCAAACCAAAAATTGAATTTAAGTTCGACTCAATTAAAATTTCTATCTTAAACCTACAAACTAGTTCTTATCTATTCTCGTTTATAGTGACACTATAATTGTTTTTTAAAATTTAATTATTCTTTATTATTTTTACAATCAAATTCAATTTAACTTCAACATGAATACTCAAAAAATTCAAGCAAAAATAAGTTTAAACAAGAATATATACTTTATACTTGACAATCAAATTCAATTCAATTCAAATCCTAAGCATAATCACTTTGAACTGATAATCGAGTAAAATGAAAAGATTTTTGTAATTTTTGGAAAGGAAAAAATTTGTAAGAGGGAATTTCAATCGTTTGATCAATAATCTTAAAATAATTCGAACCGCAAAAAACTCAAGATAAACAATGTTAGCTCCTTTATTATATAGATATATTATAAATTACATATATTTTATTCGACTATTATACTTCGAATATTATAGTATTTTTATTTCAATACGAAATATGACCTATATTATAGTCACTTGACTCGCTTTTCACACAAAAAATCTATATTTAAAATCCATTTGTTTAATGAGGTTTCTAAAAATAATCCTTAATTATATAGAATCATAATTAACAACTTAATTAATGTGTTAGTGATTCATTTTTATACTGGTCATCACAACATCTGAGAGGGAGAAGAGTTGACTGAGAGAGACGTGTGAGCTGCATGAGCATCAAATATTATGAGATAGATAGAGAGAGTTATAAGAGAAATAAAAGTTTTAGAATTTTGAAAGGAATGAAAGTCTTGTTCAAAATATTAGGGGGAAAAATTTTACATTAGGATCATCAAATTAATAATCTCCTCAAATAATCTAAGCCGCGAAAAGCTCATGATAAATAATCTAGCTACTTTATTTTATAGACTAGTAATAACATGTGCCTGAAGGCACTAAATAACTCAAAAAATCTCAAGCACTTGTCATGCAATATAAATATTTCAAACAGTACTTTATTTTTTTATTATTTTTTTAGTTACACAATTCAAAATCAATTTAAAAATACTATTTTCTATAAAAATTTTGATAAAACTTATCTAAAACACACGACTCATAAAAAATATCAACATGTACAAAATTTATATATTTAATTATTATACTTAAAAAATATCCTCTTTCTTTGGGTAGGAGTTGATATTGGCATGTGTGTTAGCGGGTGTATAGCGAGAGAGTTATATGAGAGAGATAGGATAAACTTATGAGAGATGAGAGTATGATATGCATATAGAGAGAGAAATTAAAGTTTTAATGGGTATTAGATTTATTTTGTTATTATTAGATATATATAGTCGTCCAAACCAAACTCTTCAACTCTTATTACTTTATTATTATATGCATTTAGGATAGAGAGTGTGTGTGAGTATGAGGTAGATAGAGAGATAGAGTTATATGAGATATGAGAGTGTGAGTTTAAAATCTGTGAGATATAAGAGAGAGATGTAAAAGGAATGATATACATACATAAACAAAGAGTTGAATTTGAATTTTAGAAACAAAGAGTGGTCCAGATTATTTTGAGACAAAATATAAACACATCCAATAGACAACATAATTCCAATCGATTCAGATCATCTCATAAAATTATAATTCGACGGATCAAATTAGCCAAAAAAATCCCCAAATCCACGCCTCACTCAAAACAGAGGATCTCTCTCACGCCCTTTCTCTTTCCTCCCCCAAGCTCTACCTAAACTCTCGCCCCTCTCACTGTCATCTCTCTAACTCCACTGTCACACACGACTCTATCTTCCCCATCTCTCTTATCCTCCCCCTTCTCTCACCGGCGATGACTCATCTTCTCCCCTTCCCTAAACACTATTGTCGGTGTCCTTTCTCCATGGCAATCGGCAATGCCACCCAACGACAATGCTTTCTCTATTCATGACACACACCCAACAATGTGTTTTGAAACAAAGCCCGATTCACCGGCTTCAGGTACTCTATTCTAATTCTGCAATCTATTTGTTATATTTTTCATTTGTCCTTTTTCTCTTTCAAGGGTTATTTTTTCTGTTGATTGATTTGAATTTATGTTTCTCTTTTGATGTGTTTTGTTTGATTTTTGCAATTATTCTTATGGCAGTCATGGGATTCTCTTCCTTTGGCGCAAATTCATCAAGTTTACTACAAATTCATTGCAAAATCGTGAGACCAGAGAGGGGATAGATAGATAGATTGATTCAGTCTGGCAAATTGCAAGTCTTGCAGGCGCTCAATCTTTATTGTCTCTCAAAATATTAATTTGTTTTGGTATTAAACTTTCATGGTTAAAACTAAGAGGAAGCTATTTAATTTTCATTCCAAGATTGCAATAAATGACATACTAATGGTGGGTTTGGTGCTAATGGTGTTTTGTTGCATCATTAGACAAGGCAGTATCACTAAACATGACGCTTATCAACGCCCTTCCACAAGTCGCATCATTCAGTTTGGGCTATGAAAAACAATTTAGACCATGCATAATTCAAGGGACCTACATCACCTTAAGCTAAACATCACCAATTTGTGGGTGAAATAGGATACCAGAATTATGATCATCACTTCACTTCATGCCATTTCCAATTTTAGCCAATTTGATCATTATTTTTTTTTTTTCCTTTTCTTTTTATACAACTTAGTCCCCTGTGAATTTGATCATCACTACAAACACACCCAAATCCACCCCCACGCACTTAGATTCTATTTGATTCTTGGGTATTGCTTCTCTTCATGTTTAGGGCCTTTTTTATTTTTATTTTATTTTTATTTATAATTACTATGTTATTTTTTTGGTTGGATTCCTAAGGATCTCACGTATTCAATAAAATTCCTCTTCATCTACTTTTTCATTGAATGGGTAAATTCCTTTCTCATTACCAATAATTGCATCATTTACACAATGTATACTAATTTTCATTAACTTTGAATATTTGATGACGTATTACACAAGAACAAATCAATATGTATAAAAAAATAGTGATATTTAAGTGACAAAATTATTTTATTGTGTTGGCTTTTTGTCTTCAATTGGACAATTGATTTCGTTCTTATGTGGAGATAATCTATGGGGTACTTTTTTCATTTTTGTTAAGTTCTAATAAGCTTTGTCCATGGCTTGGTGTATACTCACTAAAGGATTATGACGTGCTACTTCTAAGTTATGGGTTTTTATTATTTCAACTGGTTGAACATTGAATCTAATGCTTATTTCAGTTTTATTTTTTGGGATAACTGTGCACCACAATGAACACTAGACACATGTCAATTGAATGTGGAGCTAGAGATGGAGTGAAAGTGTGATTGTATTGAGCTGAATTCTTTGGATGAGCTGTTACGAAAATCCTATTTCATTCTTTGGTGAAAGATGCAAATTGCAATGGCCTTCGAAATACCCTGCTCCGTGTCACCAAGACTAGGTGAATTTGAGTTTTCAAGTTATTTTCCTAGGTGAATTTGAATTTGAGTTCTCATTCGAAGGTGTAATGTTTTTATAGTTGGTGATATATTGCAACTAAGTTTAAATCTAGCTTTTATATTTTTACAGTTAGTTATTTCTAGAAGAGTTTACAGTTAGCAAAAAAAAAATTGAATTTCACTTAAGTTAAGAAAATATGAAAACACTACAGATTGGGACACAGGTAACTGAGCTTTTTTTATAGCTTTACTTCTTTTAGGTAAAAAGATTCACTGCAGCTGAAAGTAAAGCGTAGGGTAAGTTTTTATTTTACCTTTCTGTTAATGCTTTGTTTTCTTTTGTTCTTAGTAAATTTTTTGTCATAGTTATTAGCATATTGTTATGAATTGTTTAGTGTTTCTAATCATCTGAGCAATGGTTATTAGTGTATCTTTTAGCTTGGATTATATATAACGCTCATGTCATGTTTTTCTTTGGGCTTAGTTATTGATGTTGGTTCTACTTAAATGTTGGATAAAAAATCATCAGGATAAATTTTGAAAGTTTAATTGCTAATTTTAGCATGGGTGCAAACTTTTTCAACTTAAATGCAATCTTGAATTATCTTTTTGTGGCTTCCATTCTAAGCTTATAACACTTCTCCTTCTGACCTTCTAGCACCAGGATCCATGATTTCTTGGTATGCTATACATGTAGATATTCATGCACTCAAAAATTGTCTAAGGTCGTGAAAAGTGAGCTTTGAACTTTGTGATTTTTTTTGTAGTTGCTGGAGTAAACAGTTGGAAATGGGTCGCTGTGTAGGAAGAAGAGTTTTGAAGCTACAACAAAAAAACCATTGTTGAGTGGGAAAAAGAGTTTAGAGCTTGTGTAATATTTGTAGGTCCAAGGACTATGTGTTTCTTCCTTAGGAGATTGGATTTACAGTGTTAGTCCTTTTTTAGTTTTTTTAGACTTTCAATTGTGAATGACTTTTTTGTATTTCTATATTCGCATAAAATTTAGTTTTTACGGACTAATAAGTAGAGTGATAAATGTCTTTGCTTAGTATAGACATATGGATTGGGTTTGGTATGATCTGAAAAATTAGATTATGGATCATAGATAACAATGAAGATATATTTTCCTAATTTATTATTGAGTTGAATTTGGTTTGATTGGACTGAGATGAAAAATTAGAGAAAAGGAAAGGAATGAACCTAATTTATTTACAATTGTGTAATCTGACAAAACGAAGAAAAAAAAATTGTCGATTTGAAATATTTATATTGCACAACTATTCTAAGTTTTTTTTTTTTTTTGGTGTTACACCAGTGTCAATTGGAACAGGCAATTGTTAGTCTATATAATAAAGTAGAGCTAAGTTGAATTTTGGAGACAAAAAGAAGTTCAGATTGTTTTGAGACAAAATATAAACACATTCATCGGATAACGTAATTTTAACATAAAAGACGGTTCAGATCATCTCAAAAATTTTAATTTAATGATCTATGGTGAGTATTGAATTTTGTTTTCCCGTCCAACAGTATTTACCGACTCACGTCTCTTTCTCTCAATCTCTCACACCTCATCTCTCCCTATTTCATCCATATAAAACTCTAGACTTCTATTGCTCATGTACCTCTCTCTCTCTCTTGCTCCCTCCCTCCCTTCCTCAGTCTCCTCTCTCAGTCATGCCTCTTCTTTTCTTTCTCTCTCTACGAACTGCCCCTCTCATGCTTAATCTTCTCACTTCGCTCCATCCTCATGCCCTAATCCTCTCCGGGGCTTCCATTTTTTTTACTCTATTCTTCTCACTCTATGGAATCATCAAATTAATCCACACCGAGAGACCCACCACAGGCAAAGTCTAGGTACACTCTCTTACTTCCTCTCCCTCACTCTTTCTTCATTTCTCTCCCTCTCTTTATCTTCTAACTTTCTGCACACACAAACACGTAGCACATACACGACACACACAACACACATGCAGACCACCCCATTGCTACCAACCAAAATCACCAAGCACAACCCCACCATCTTCCTGCACATAAACTATTTGTTGAAATGCCACACAAAGTAGTTTTCCTTACTTTGATTTATTTTGGTGGTTTTGTTAATTTGTATGGACTGGTTGTTGTTTTTGGTAGTTTGATTTTTTCTATTTTTTGATTGTTATTGGGTAACCCTAACGTTACCAGGTCGCGATTGTTATGGTGTCAACACAAATCATTTGATTTTCCATGCATGTGATAGAATCAGAAAGAGATCTCTGAGGAACAGTGCTTCAATAATAAGATATTGAGAAAATTCATTTTTTTTCAGTCACTTTATTTACTCATTCACATTGTACTCCGTGATTAAATTTATTGCTTATCACTTGAGTAATTTCCTTGAGTTTTACTTCAGATTACAGGCCGTCATTAGTCAAAACATGGGAAGAAAGTGAGAAATCAGAAGCTAAGAACATGTAAGCTTCTTGGTGTGTATACTCTGTTTTAAAATTGGTTTGTGGTGACCTTTTGAATTTGGTGATTGTAGGGTTAAGGCTAGTTCTCAATGAGGGACTATTTATTCATTCTTTGGTCCAATTCTGTTTTGATCACCCCGATTTTTTATTTTGTATCGACAAATGAACTTAAAAAGGCTCATGCTAAAAGTGTTATTTTTAATAGTTTATTATAAACTTTGCCTGTATATGTTTTATGTTGTATTTTATTAGGCTTTTAGTTGTAAAGTTGGATATGTAACTTAAGGATCATGAAGGTTTAGGGTGTATAATGCCTTTGTAATAAATAGTAGTTGCTTTGATTATTTCCACCTATTTCCGTTGATTTGGAGTCTCTATGTTGCTATGATATCATCTCTTGGGTTTGGAATGTGATTGTCAGACAAGTCTCTATATATGTTGCTATGTTATCATTTAATTATTCTATGCCAAATTGTGTTCTTTTTTATAATTTAATAGTATTGTGTGGTGGTATAAAATCATGGCCTTTGCAATGTTGTGGTAGTTATGGTTATGCTTGGATTTAGGATTTGGGTGGTCGTTTTGTTGTGAAGATCGTGGTTATTATGACTTAAAAGTAAAGTATAAAAATATTATTTATGACGTACGGCTATGCTATCCCTTATTGAGATGGGTTATTACCTAAATTAATTTTTTCTTCAGGTATCATGGAATTTTCTTGGGCAATATGTTTCATATATGTTATGATTTAAACTGTTTGTTATTTTGCCTCAATAAAAAAAAAAGGACTAATGTTTATAATTGGTATGTTTAGCCCCTGATAATTATAATTTTTTTTAATATATATTTTTGCGATTTTAGACGTATAAAGGAGGTAAGATTTGAAGTTTCTGCACAAGTATATGCAAGGTATATCCACAATTTCTTGACTTTTGGTGAGGTTGATCAGGGCAGAGAAAAGACAACAAAAATGCTGAAGATTATGGTAGGAGAGAAGGAGACAGTCGGGAATATTCTCACTGCCTATAAGGCAGCACATGATAGGTTGGTTTTTTGTGATTTTTAGTGTGTTGGCACAAGTGTTTTGATGTGAATATTTTTTGGTGGTTATGTAATTGTTAAATATGCTAAAGAATTTTCCTGGTTGCAGGTTTGATTTGGATTTGCATTTACTTGATGAATGTTTAAATTCTTAGTGATATGGTGATCCACATTATTTGATTTGTGAGTCCAAGATTTAGTGGTGGTATGTTCAATATCAATTTGATTTGGTCAAGTTAAGATTTTCTTGATTTGATATTATGTTCATTGATTTGTGGCTTGGGAGCATTCTTAATGTCACATAATGTATATGACTTTGCATAAAGATTGCCTTTGGTAGTATATAGAATAGTTGTATAAATGTCTGTTTGATTTGTATAGCCATCTTGAGCTGATTTGCATTGTGACAACCAAATGTTATTTGGTTACACATGCTTTGTATCCATACTATCAAAAAGACACTCCCAATTAAAATCCATGTTACATCCTGAGACTCATTACCAACAGGTCTCCTGAAAAATTATGAGGGATGCAATGGTAGAGTGTTAAAGTCTACATGTCAGTACACGTGATATTTATTTATATTTGGATAGAAATGTAATTGTCCATGAATTGCACAGGTCTATCACAAAGATTGTAGCGTGATTGTGAGTTAGTAACTAGTTTGAGGTATGTTTCTTTAAATAAAGGTTTGTAACAATTACTAATTCATTTAAATAAGTGTTAAACCCATGTTAAAATCGTTGAGTGTTCATGTTTTAAGAGGAAATTTTATCGTTTTTAAAAAAATAGTAGTTCCATATTGATCGACAAAGTTTTAGGTTATACACACTCTCTAAGCATGGAAAATTGTTTGAATTTTTTTTTGTTTCTCAGTGCCTTCAGGCACGAGCAATTACTAGCATCTATATAATAAAATATAATACAATTCAAATTTCAAAATATAAAAAAAATGACTTTTACTAATCGCGATTGAGATCTCTTTAAATTTTATTTTAAAGTTAATCTGATGGTTAATATTAACACTCTAAATTTAATATAAAAAATAGGGCTCTAAGGGTATGTTAAGAGTGACTTTTTAAAAGTGTTTTTAATACTTATAACTTCTTATAAGTACTTTAAAAAAAAAATAGTGTTTAGAAACCGTCCCACTAACACCTTTATCACTAGCAGCCCCACCATTACCACCACCGTCACCCCACCATCTCCATTGTTGCCACCCTACCACACTTATCGTCCCACTACCACCATTACTGTCAACACTACTGTCGCCCCACCATCACATCTTCCGCAACAACTAGCACCGCCGCCCCACCTTCCATAACAACCATCACCGCCACTCCACCAGCTCCACTATCGTAATCCCACCGCCACTACCATCATCGTTGCTGTCACCTTACCACTATCGTCACTATCCCACCATCTCCCCTACCACATCCCCATTGCCCCCAACCACCATCTCCATTATCACCTATAACTGCCACCATTACAATTGATTGTCATCATCCATCACAACTATCACCGTCTCCCACCACCACTACTGCCACCTATCATCACTACTACCGCTCACCCCTATTAACCAGTGCTTAAATTCATTTATTTCTCCTCTATCTTTGTAATTTGATTTTAGGTGTGAATACAAATATATTTATTGTTGACCATTTTTTTTATTACTCTGTGCTTTCAGATACTAGAAATAACTACTAAATATATATAAGATGACATACATTAACAGAGCTACATAGGGGCGAAAGTGGCACATACCCACCCTAAATTTTTTTTGAAAAAATATGATATTTATATATTCTAAAAATTATATTCATATTTTTTACTTGTATTCATCCTATAATTTTTTTATTTCAATTCGGCTCGTATATAAAAGCGAACATAAAAATCTGATCAAATGCAAATATATTTGCAATTTGAATGTGTCTAAACGAGCAAAAACAGAGTCAATCCGATGTGATTTAACATATGTTACAAGATTTGATTTTATGATAACTGGTCTTCAGTATGTTCTTTGAAACTCAAGACATTTATGTGGTGGGACATGTAGATATCGTTCATATATTGTAGTCTTGCAGGAGGGAAATGAAGAAGTGAAAAAAAATCCATTGAGAATAACACAATCATAATTTTCTTTTGCCAACCTTTTTCCTATGTTTGAATGACAAAAATTAAAACATGTTTTGCTGTTAAGGAAACAGTTGGTGAGGAAATGGTTTTAATACACCAAATACAAAAGCCAAACTCTAGTTCCCTTTCTTTGCCTCAACTTTCGCAGTGACTACTTATATCAAAATTCAAATATCTTAGTATAAGGAATTGATAGGACCGAAGCCCTACTCGGAGGGTTGAAGCCCTCAATAATAAAGTGACAGGTTGATGGTTCGAGTCCTTCTTCTCCTTTCTCTTCCCTCCCCTCTGTAGTGTAAAAGTATCGTAGTTTTTTTTTTTGTCAGACACTATTGAAGATCGACATGGTTTTGAAAATCAAACGTTACGGTGCGTAATAGCCGTTACGTAACGGTAACGGCAAACTCCGATCCCGTTACACTCCGGTATAACGGGTAGAAAAATTTTCACACCTGCAACGGCCGTTACTGCACCATAACAAGATGTAACGGGTGTTATAGGAGCGTTACAGTCCGTTATGCTGCTGTAACGGCCTATTTTTTTAGCTTCCATTGTTCGGCCGTGGAGTTTTCTAGCCGGAAGAGATGACCGGAGTATAAAGAAGCCGACTGGGTTGAGAAAGGGCAGGCTGTCATGGCTTGTGGGAAAGGCAAAAATCAAGTGAATCATTTTCTTCTATAACCTATCCAATGAATGGTGGTTGATGAATTATCAATAAATTTAGTGAATGAATAAATGACAAGTGTCATGTTATTTAATAATGTGAAAGAGTGGATTCAAAAATTTGTAGGTGGTAGGGCCCTTCTTGTACAAATTAACGGCTAATAATTTTTATTGACAATTACAAAACAGTTTTATTTTATTCTAATGATCTAAATCTACCAGTTATTTTGATTATTTCCTAAATACAATTTTCAAATAAATAGATATTAATTGCTTGGATTATTTTTTTTTCATTTGTCATAAATTTAGATTAATTAAGTAATTTAGCATACCAAAATGATTAATATAATAAAAAATTATTATAAATTACAAAAAAACTGGATTTATTTTATTTTAATCCAAATATATAGAAAATTTTAATTTTTGTCCATAGTTGTGAATGTATTAACAAAATTCACGACTTCGATTTCCGTTATTGTTATGTAACGTCCGTTACATTCCGTGTCCGTTATACCGTTACCAATATCGTTACACTATCTGTTACCGTTATTCAGAACCATGAAGTTCGATATATATACCATGATTTATAGGATATTTCGTCGGTCATCCTTAGCAGCTCTCTGCATTTGCTGATCAATGCCCTGCTAGGATGCCTTTCCTCCTCCTGTGATTGGGAAATCAAGTGGAAAGCTTCATACCAGTCTGTCTCCACCACTACATTTTGTAGTCTCTCAGATCTGATTAGCTCCAGGCCGTTAAAAATAGCCCATAACTCTGCTTGAAAGTTGGCCTGATGTCCATATGCCTTGATCATTCATAATAAGTCCTCCCCTCCAACAGATCCAAGATTGCCCTTGGAACACCCATCCGTATTCATCTTGGATTAAAGGTATATACACCACCTTAGAGGAAAGCTTCCCATTGTTTGCTAGGCCCCAAGAAGTTGTATCTTGGCATTCACTAACAGTAGGTAAAGCGGAAAATTCAATTTCTTCCAACGAATATTGGGGAAGTAGCATACCTGTCTCCGACATTTTCTACTTACCTTCCTGATCAATGAAATACGTCATAGTGCTTTGGAGGTTAGCTGAGTGAGGAGCTTGGACAAGTTGATGCAGTGGTCCTTTTCCCAATCACCGATCTGTCCAAAAAGAGTTATTCTCTCCATTTGCTATTATCCATTTAGTGCCCTTTTCTAATATATTCTGAGTTTTCAAGATTGTTCTCCATGTGGGAAAGGCTACAATACTCTTTTTCAATGTTCTGAGGTTTAGTTCAACATATTTCTTCTAGATTATTTACACCCATAGAGCTTTATTATTCTCATTAATTTTCCAACCCAGTTTAGATAAAAGAGCAATATTACTCTCACTGCTTTTTCTTAACCCTAGTCCTCCTCTAGATTTAGGGGTGCACACCTCATTCCAATTTAGGAGGTGTATTTTCTTCCTTTCATCAGAATCTCCCCACAAAAAAAATTTGTTCAAAATGTCTAATTGGTCACATGTTGATTGGGGAATCCAATTGGTATGTATGCATTACATACATAGGGATAACTAAGGTTACAACATGGATCGATTTGGCTCTCCCAGCCATGGATAATGTTCTCATCTTCCAGCCACTCCATCCATTTTGGACTCTTTCAACTAAATATTTGCAGTGGTCTTTAGAAGGTCTTCTGGGCAGAATAGGGATTCCTAACTATTTCACTAAGTCATCCGTAAGGGTAATTTCACTATTCCTACTCAGTTCTCTAGCTTGTGCTTTGTTGACATTAGGGGAAACAAAATTTCTCGATTTTGTTAGGCTTACCTTTAATCTAGATATTTTACAGAAATTATTGAGCATTTCTTTAACCATCCCACAATTTTTATCAGAGGTACCTGAGACTAAAATAATTAATATCATCAATAAACATTAAATGAGTTCTTTCAGGTCCATCTCTATAGTCTTTGAGCCCTTCCCACCTACGTAGCTACACTTCATGATTTATAAGTTGACATAATTTTTCCATGCATAAGACAAAGAGTAATATTATTTGGACCTAAAAATCTGATCTAATTTGTTGACATAATGATGTAGTTTCAGTAGAACCATTGGATCAACACCAAGTTTCAATGTTTGATGGGTTTCATAGTCAATTCAAAGATCATAGTGAATTAGGTTAGTAAATTAAGTCAGTAAATTAGGTCCTAATAACATTGCTCTAAGACAAATAAGTGGGGAGATAGAGGATCTACCTGTCTTAGATCCTTATTGGGTGAAACTAGGTCCAATGGGGAAGGGGAACCATTCCATAGGATTGAGAGGGAGGTTCCTGTGACATAATGATGTCAATCCAAGATTGAGGAAAATTAAAATCCCTGCAATGTTTGATGCATGAAATGCCAATTAATTCTCTCATATGTTTTCTTCAAATCAATTCTAACAATCATACCTCCATTTTAATCCTTTCATTTTTTTTAGAAAGAATGTAAAATTTCTTGGGTAATAATGACATTATCTAGGGTCTGTCTTCCTGGTATGATTAGGGCTAACAATCTAGAAATGGCCTCAGCCTTGTAACCAAGAGCTTAGTTAGGATTTTGTACCAAACATTGCACAAACTAATGGATCTAAATTGTGTTATCAGTGTAGAATTCTTAACTTTAGGTATCAATCACTTTAATTAAAGGATATGATTGTATTTGTCACCATATATATATATATATATATATTAGTTATTATCCGTACCTAAAGGCGCTGTGTAATAATAAAAAATTCACTACTAAAAAACTGAACTTTAGCAAGAGAAAAAACGATGCACATAATATTGAAACATAAACCACCACTTTTATGGGTTTGAATGAATGATAAAAAAAATCAAGCAAAATTAGAACTTGCAATGTAAATTATGCTTTTTGATAGTTAATAAACAAAATGAAGACATTAGTTTCCCTACAATGAGGTCAATCCCCTAATACTAACCATCAAAAAACTCTTTGTATTTCCATTTTCACATCGAAACTATGATTCTGGATATCAACTTTGTTCCTTTTTGTGGTTTAATTCCATCCTGATTCGCTAAAACCTTCAACTAAGTGCACAATTACAAATAATGCATATAAAAATTATGCACTTATATACACATAGAGAAGTGGGAGGGACTTGTAGAGGACATCGAAAGCAATTTCTCTACGGCGAATGTAAATTTTCTCGCATGAGAAAAAAAAATCACCGATCAACACCGTAAGAATATCAAAGAAGTTAACATCCATGTAGATCACGACAACCACAACCAAATGGGATCAAATTTAATTAAAGCTATAATGCTGATTACCAATGCTTGGACATATAATGCCTCCAAGTTTCCATAGAACCCAGAAATAAAATTAGAGTAGCAACAACTTTAACCATTGCATCTAAATTTTTTTTCAAACAACTGGGGAGTATCCCAAAATTAATCCTCAACAATTAGCTTTACCATAAAATCATCTTCAATCCATTAATTAAACCATCTTCAAATTAAATTCTAGTAAATTTGCAGTTGCAGCCACTTGCATGATTGTTCTTAGAAGAACTCTCATCCCTCCATCCACACTGTCTTCCCCTAGATTGATAAAATCTCTTGATATCAAAACATTTCCCATCATGTCAAACACAGTTGCGAAAACTACTTCACAAACTTTCACTATTTTCCCCTCCATTTTAAACAGAAACTTCACCATGTCCCTGGCTTTTTCCTCTCTCAATAAAGCTCGAGACTATTGCTTTGCCACTGAAAAGCTATGTTCGACATGTTACACATAGACGCTTCCATGCATCGTTGCACTCCAAAGCCCACATTAGTGATTGGCTGGTTCAATATAAGGAACATATCGTGCATAAAAGTTACGATCATGAGTCTCAAGGATTTCCACAGCAGCAGCTGTGATGATCCAATGACCAGGGTCTGAGTTGCCTACATTACATTGAAACCCACAAATTAACCTTATAGACATGGAAACCCGCAAATAACCTTCAATAAAATCATTCAATCAAAACCCTAACATTCAATTTGAAATTAACACCCCCAATTAATACTCAATTAACACCCAAATTGACACCAATTCGAAAACCCTAACTTTCAATTAGCTACAAAATTTGTGTGAATGTGGTTGTGATGTGTGTTGTCTTGAATGTATTACTCTGTGCGGGTGTGTGTATGAATGTGGTTGCGGAGTTGGGTTTATTATGCCGGGGGGGTGTGTGTGTGTGTGCGAGCTCGCGTGTTCTGTGTGCGTGTGTTCCAGGCTCTGTATGTGTGGGCACGCGTGGGTGGAGAAAGATGAAGGTAGAGAGAGGTTATTTTTAATTTGGGTGTTTAATTTGGTTAAAATTTGAGTTTTTATAGTTATGACGAAATAGGTTTATTATGAAATTTTAAATTTTTTTTTTAGTTACTGATGTTACGATGGATGGAAACGCACACACACAAACATGCAGCAGCAGCAGCACAGACACAAAACACACACAAAACAGCACACACACACACACAAAACAGCACACAAACACACACATCCGCACACAAACATATACAAAGTGCAGCAGCACACAAACAGACATAAGTCTGTCTCTGATTTGTGCTTGGGTTTTTGAATTTAGGTATTTTGAATTTGGTTTTTTTCTAATTTTGGCGTTTAATTTGGGTGTTTTTAATTTGGATGTCTTTAAATTGGGTGTTTTTATAGTTATGATGAAATAGGTTTATTCTGAAATTTCAATTTTTTTAGTTACTAATGTTAGGGTGTTGAATATAGTTTGTGAAATTTTAATTTAATTTTTTAGTATCTTGATATGATGAATGTTACTTTATTGACTTCCATCATTTTAGAGATGTATGACAATTAGTATGAAAATATAGGTTTATAAGATTGTGTTTTAATTGACTTCACCACCATTGCATTCAATTCTCGATTAGAATTTTGCATTGCTTAGACTTTTTTGGTCATCAAGAAATTCGTCTTTCGTGTCATACATGATTTATCTAGAGCAACGTAATACTAATAGGGAGAACCTGTTTTCATATGAAAGTTTGATTATTATACTTTACTCCTTCCTGTTTTAAGGGAAAATGTGCACTCTTGGAATCTTCTATGATGTGCACATTGAAGCTCTACTTGGTTTCACAGTTTTAGTTTTTGAAACATTCCATATCTTCACCAACTTTTGTCATTTAAGGTCATGGAGAGTGTATGTGAGCTTTGGCTATATAGGTTCTTCCATATCTTCACTGACCCATCAGAGGAGCAAGTGAAATGCAACCTTCAAGGTAAATTTATATTTATGTTTTTGGGTGGCATTGGATATTTTTGATGATTTGTGGGCTATGTTTATTTTTGGGTATTTTTGTGATTCTTTATCTTGATATCTCTCTATTCGTATCAAAGTTGTTTGCTTTGTTGCTGAGGTCGATTTCATATTGGTCTATTTTGATGTGGTGTACTTACTTAGTTATCGTGGAAGTTTTTACTACTTATATTGCATTTAGGAGTTTTTCATTTGATTTCTTTATATGTTTGGTTTTGCTAGATTTTAATTTCTTTGTTATGTTCCGTCTGGTACGATGAAAAAGTGGGAGGATAGAAAATTTGAGGGATAAATAAAACATCATGTTTGGTAAAGAAGGAAAGTAGGAAAGATGAAAAAGTAGATAGATTAACTTCTTTCCAACTCATCAAAATCAATCCCTCCAAATTCGGAAGGAAAGTGGATAAAAAGTTAATTACTTGTGTTGAGATGTATCTTGTTTGTTTATATATCTTATGTATACATTAATTTCATATAAAAATACAATGGTAAAATATGTATATATATTTTAAAAATTTTAAAAATAAATTTTTTAAAAATTAAAAAATTAAAAATTAAAAATTTTTAATTAAACAAAAATATTTTTTCCATCTTAACTAAGGGTGAAATTTTTTAACTCAATACGATGACATGACTCGAACTCGATACGAAAATAAACAGGTCAATTTGCAACCCAACACGACACAATTAATTAAATGAGTTAGGTTTCACTAATATTTGACACAAATTCGTAATGACTCAACACGAATCTGACACAATACGACTCGACTCGATTGTCACCCCTAATTTTAGCCAGCACAAAAAAAAATAGTCATTTTTATTTTTCATCCATCCAACCAAACACAAAGGAAGGAAAATGTATCTTTTCTACTTTTCATCCTTAAAGGATATAAAGTGTATTCCTCATACTTTCCATCCTCCTAACCAAATGAAGCATTAGTGTATGGATTAAATTTGTATCAGAAAGAGCTACAGACACATTGCTGCCAACATCACATGATATTTTTCTATTTCCCCTATCCAACATCAAGAGGGATTTTTTTTTTTTTTTTTTCTTTTGCTCTTCCTTATCTTTTTTTTGGTTAAAGTGCAGTAACATTTGACATTGTGTGTTTCTCACGGTGGGTGTGTACATTTGTTTTTTGGGATTAAAGCTCTTTGAGTATGATTTTGAATATAATGTAGGTTTTATACGTTGAGTGTGGCAAAACTATAGCTAAATTTTTGTTCTTTTGTGTTTGTATGATGATGTTTGAGGACTACACTTGCGAAGTGGGAGCATTTGCACCACAATATAAACTATGCTAAATTTTTGTTCTTTTGGTGGTTATATGATGATGATGTTTGAGGACTATGCTAGCTCAGTGGCTTCTTGAAAGCAATGAAAAATTGAAATTACTGATTTACATGGTGATGACTTTTATTTTGTTATTTGGGTCCAGGTGAAAAATGTTAAGGTTGATTTGATTGTAACTATATCACATGCATCATAAGTACTTTAATCATCTTTTGCACGATGCTACCGTAATATGGTTTTTGCTGTCCATGGGCGATCATTTCCACTACTAGCATGGATGGAATGGAGGAATTTATATTGGAATGGGTGAGTTAGATTTCTTAATAGCTTCTAGCTTGAACATAATGGACATGAGACTTGGATTCTGATACCTTTTCGTGGTGGTATTGATTAACCCTAATTAAGGCATAAATTAATAGGTAAATTGTGTTAGTTGAATAAAGTTAAACTAGTCAAAATAAATCAAATTAGAATTAGTGTGTGAATAAAGGATAATGCATTAATTGTTGTTTTTTTCAGGATTTTGTGCTTCAAAGCTACAAACTACTGGGGAGCCAATTGCATTAAAGTTACAAACTACCGGGGTGCCAATTATCAAAGCTCAAAACAAAGGGGGATCAAAGAATTCAAGGCCACCTAACAAGATTTTCAAGTCCACCTAACAAGATTCAAAAACCACTTAACAAGACTCTTCAAGTCCACCTAACAAGATTCAAGGCCACCTAACAAGACTTTCACCCTCCCTTGTTGCCTATAAATACCACCCCTTAGGACTTGTAAAACATTCATCTTTTGGTAGTGGAAAACCCTCCAAAAATATTATTGTTTTCCTTATTGCTTATAGCTTTCTTTAAGTATTGCTTTCTTTTATTGTATTCTTGCTTCCTTTTAATTTATTGCTTTCTTTTACTTTAAGTATTGCTTTCTTTTATTGTGTTATTGCTTTCTTTTACTTCCATTGCTTGAGCTTCCTTCTTCCCTTAGAGGAGTGAAACTCTTCCACTTTTCTAGAGCTTTACCAAAGCCGTGAAGGGTGGAACGTGATTCACTCATTCTTTGTCGAAGATCGGCTCCTTGTGTAAAATGTGTTACCTTGTAACTCCTCTACTTGGAGGGATGAGCATCACTCACTTTTCTAGTTTTAACAAAGCCATGAAGAGTGAGTAGTTTCTCATCCAATCTTTAGTAAGAGGTGGTTATCCGGAAGTTAAATTTATGCAATTCGTTTATGCTTAGTTTAGTCTTTATTTTTTTCATAATGTCTTCTCATCATATTGTTGTCTTTATTTTAAGCATGAATAGCTAAATCTCTTAGTTGGCAAAACCAAGAGGAACCTCCACTTGGGTATACCATTTCAACTCATTCTCCTCCCCTCTTTCAGAGTTCAATGGTTCGGTTTGACTGGGTTGAGGGTGGATAACTTGGTGAGTCTTTGATATTCCGTAGGCCTAGTCACGGTTTATGCTTAGATACTCACCAATCTTACCCCTAGCTTCCCACGAATCAATCGTTCATTCATGCTCTATTGGAGGAGGGTTTCGAGTTGAGACGGTATTCCTATTGGAGTGACCTCTTGGATTTGCCAACATTTGTTTCTCATTTTACTAGCATCAAAACAACTTCACCAAACAACTTCCAACAATCAAAGATTTTACACTTTCTTTCTCCCAAAATCACCTCCCCTCGGTTTACTTCCTTCCCCGTGGAAACGACCTTGGAATACCACCAAGTAAAACACGATCCGTGAAAGTCTCCTTGCGCTTGGGGAGCACTTTTGTTCACACATACTCACATTTGAAATCTCATTCATCCACCATTCCGTTGCCTTTTCTTTTGACATCATCCCTAGGAGAGTGACACTCCCCTTATTCATATACTATACATGCTAAAAGGTGATGTTTATAGGTTAGGAAACAACAAGAAATTTGTCAAGCATTTTTGGCGCCGTTGCTGGGGAAGGCAAGTGTCAAACCAAGAAGGTGATTTTCGAACGACGGAGGTAAGTCCCATGATCTTCATCATGGGTTGAGGTACGTTGTTCCGTGTACATAATCTTGTTTGTGTATAACTTTGTTTGTATATATTTTGTTTTATGTGGAGGCGGAACGACCGAAATCGACTTGTTAGACAAAATTTGGCCCCTACCATGAACATTGACCAAGAACAACCAGAGGATGCGGGTGACAATTTTGACAATATAGATGCAAATCCAAATGTCCAAAGGGGAGCAAATCCAAATGTCCAAAGGGGTGGGAGACCACAAGAACCCCAAATACCCAATCTGAGAATGAATTTTCCCCCTCCCATGAATGAGGGGAATAATTTTCAAATGGATCCCCGGTGAGGTCAATGAGGGATTTCCTACAACCAACATGAAGCACCACACCATCATGCATCCTCCTTCCGGTCCAAGCTCATCTTTTCATAGTTAAGCCAAGGATGTTGCAACTAATTCCCACGTTCAACGGATTTGAAACTCAGAGCCCCTATTCACACATAAGGGATTTTGAGGAAATGGTTGCAACCTTCCTCCCCAATCATGGGATGGAAGAGATAGCTAGAATAAAATTATTTCCCTTTTCCCTGAAAGACAAGGCAAAAACGTGGCTTATTTCCTTAAGGCCTCGAACCATCACATCGTGGAGCCAAATGATTTCTGAGTTTTTGAACAAATTCTTTCCGGTGCATAAAACCACTGCCCTAAAAAAAAAAATTTAAAACTTTTCAGAAAAGCCCAATGAGCAATTCTATCAATGTTGGGAGAGGTACAAGGAATTGCTACAATCCCTTCCACATCATGGCTTTGAACCATGACAATTGGTGAGTTTCTTTTATGAAGGAATCACACCGGGCCATCGACAGTTCATTGACATGATGTGTAATGGAGAGTTTTTGAACAAAGACCCTGATGAGGCCTTAGATTACTTTGATACATTGGCACAAAATGCACAATCATGGGACATTACAGATCTCACCGATGTACCAAGGTCTTCTCCTCAAAAGACTGGCCAAACTCAAGGGGGAGGGATTTATGATTTAAGAGACCGGGAAGACTTGTTTTCAAAAATTGCTAAATTGTCAAGGAAAGTTGAGAGTCTTGAAGTCAATAAGAGACACGAGGTGTCTAATATGTCACGAACCGAGGAGGTTGTTCAATTTACGAATGTATGGAGCATTCCCTATCGGATTGCCTAAACATTCCGACCCTTAAAGAAGCGTACCATGAACAAGTCCATGCATTCAACCAAACGAGGCAATCATTTTCTTCCAATTCAAATACTTACAATTCGGGTTGGAGTAATCACCCAAATTTTAGTTGGAGAAATGAAAACTCCATTCCTCATGGTTCAAGTGCATATGTATCTCCCATGCCTCCCAAGCAAAACCAATACCATGGCCAAGGACAAGCATCTAGCTCTCAATACCCCCGGACCAATCCACAAAGGTATTTGTCAAACCCACCACCACAGAATTTTTACCAAATCCACCTCCACAAAGTTTTTTTCAAGAACCGTCCAATCCATCCACATACCAACCTCCTCACAAAAGGAATTTAGAGGATATGGTCCATTCCTTCATTCAAAGCCAAACTGCCATCAATAACCAAAATGCCACAGCCATCAATGATGTAAGAGCCTAACTCACAAAGTTGACAAACTCCATAGGGGCTTCTCAACAAGAAAAGGGGAAGTTCCCCGCTTAACCACAAGAGAACCCTAGGGGTCAACACCTTGTTGAGTCATCGAAACCTTCGAAAGAGAGTTGCGAGCAACTCAAAGCTGTCACCACCCTCCGTAGTGGCAAAGAAATTGACAAAACTATTTTGCCAACGGTCTCACCCAAGACCACATTGCCAAAAGAAAAAGATCTCTTGGGTGACGCCGACAAGAGTGAGGTGCGTGAAAAAAAAGAAAGAGAGGTTGTTGAGAAAGGAAAATTAATTGATGATTGTGTGTTTATTCCTCCCATGCCTGCCCCTTTCCCAAGTCGTTTGAAGCCACCTGTCAAGGTGGCTAATTATGCTGATATTTTGGAAATATTTAAGCAGGTGAAGATTAACATTCCACTCCTCGACGCCATCAAGCAAATTCCATCATGTGCTAAGATTTTGAAGGACTTATGCACGGTGAAGAGAAAATTGAATGTCCACAAGAAAGCATTCCTCACCAAGCAAGTTTAAGGACTAACACTCCTCCCAAATTCAAAGACCCCGGTTGTCCAACCATAGCCATCACCATTGGAAATTATCGAGTGGAGCAAGCACTCCTCGATTTGGGGGCAAGTGTGAATCTTCTTCCCTACTCGGTGTACCAACAACTGCAGCTTGAGGAGTTGAAGCCCACCTCAATCACACTTCAATTGGCGGATCGTAGTATCCGTACACCAAGGGGAGTAGTTGAGGATGTCTTAGTTCAAATTGATAAATTTTACTTCCCTGTCGATTTCATTGTGCTTGATACACATCCTGTTGCAAACCTTAGCTCCCAAATTCCCGTAATACTTGGAAGACCCTTCCTTGCTACATCTAATGCCGTGATAAATTACAGGAACGGTCTAATGAAGTTGGCATTTGGGAATATGACAATGGAGCACAATGTATTCAACTTGGCAAAGCAACCGGGTGATGATGAGGAAGTAAGTGAGGTCAATAGAATCGACACTTTGGTTGAGGAGCACTTGGAGCTGGAGGGGATATTGAAATTTAAGGAAGAAGGAATTGTGGATCTTGAGAATTATGATGAGCAAGAGGAGGTAGAAGATTTGAAAGGGATGGAAAGGTGGATCCCTACATTCGAAGAGTTACCCCATCGAGAAAAGAAAATTTTTCCGTCGGATGAACAAAAGCCCAACTTGGAGTTGAAGCCCTTGCCCACCCATTTGAAGTACGCCTATCTTGGGGAAGGTGAAACATTTCGGTGGTCATTAGCTCTACATTAAACATGGAACAAGAAAAAGAACTCTTGGAGGTGTTGAGAAAACATAAAGGAGCAATTGGGTGGACCATTGCGGATATCAAGGGGATAAGCCCTCTCATTTGCACCCACCGCATATATCTTGAGGAGGATTCCAAACCTTCCCGACAACCACAAAGGCGGTTGAATCCCATCATGAAGGAGGTGGTAAGGGATGAGGTTCTGAAACTACTTGATGTGGGGATCATTTTTCCAATTGCCGATAGTAAGTGGGTTAGCCCCACGCAAGTAGTACCTAAGAAATCCGGAGTTACGGTGGTTGAGAATGATGAGAATGAGCTTATTCCTACAAGAGTAATCACCGGATGGAGGGTGTGCATTGATTACCGAAAGTTGAACGCTTGCACAAGGAAAGACCACTTTCCATTGCCATTCCTCGATCAAGTTCTAGAACGAGTAGCGGGGCATCTATTCTACTATTTTTTAGATGGATACTCCGGCTACAATCAGATTGAGATTGCTTTGGAGGATCAAGAGAAGACCACTTTCACATGCCCCTATGGTACCTTTGCCTACCGCCGCATGCCATTTGGACTGTGCAATGCTCCGGGGACTTTCCAACGCTGTATGATGGGAATTTTCAGTGACATGGTGGAAAAGATAGTGGAGGTCTTTATGGATGACTTTTCGGTGTTTGGGGATTCATTCGAGGGATGTTTGGCAAACTTGGAGAAAGTTCTAACAAGATGTGAGGAGAAGAATCTAGTCTTGAATTGGAAAAAGTGTCACTTTATGGTGACAGAAGGAATTGTGCTTGGCCATATAGTTTCGGCAAGGGGTATTGAAGTCGATAAATCCAAGGTGGAGGTCATCTCCAACCTCCCTACGCCAAGAGCCATCAAAGGCATCCGGTCATTTTTGGGCCATGCAGGTTTTTATCGTCGATTCATAAAGAATTTCAGTGCATTGGCCCGACCCTTGACCAACCTGCTGTCTAAGGAGGTCCCATTTGAGTGGTCGGATGATTGTGAAGCATCCTTTAAAAAACTTAAAAGCATGCTAGTCACACCTCCGATCATGCGACCACCCAATTGGGATCTACCTTTTGAGCTCATGTGCGACGCAAGTGATTACGCGGTCGGCGCAGTGCTCGGTCAAAGGGAGGAAAATAGACCATATGTGATACACTATGCTAGCAAAACACTTAATGAGGCTCAGATGAATTACACTACCACCGAAAAAGAATTGCTAGCAGTAGTGTTTGCCTTAGATAAATTCCGTGCTTACATCATTGGTTCGCCTATTGTTGTCTTTACTGATCACTCTGCTTTAAAGTATTTGTTGTCTAAGCAAGATGCAAAACCGAGACTCATTAGGTGGATACTCCTCCTACAAGAATTCGACTTGACGATCAAGGACAAGAAAGGAGTTGAGAACGTGGTGGCGGATCATTTATCCCGGCTTGTGGTGCAAGAGGCCGATGAGCACATTCCTATCCCTGACTTTTTTCCTGATGAGCATTTGCTGTCAATTCACTCTGTATGTCCTTGGTATGCTGATATATGTAACTATCTTGCAACAGGACAGACACCACCGCAATGGAGCCCAGAAGATCGAAGACGATTTATGGCAGATGTGAAGTACTTCTACTTCGACAACCCGTATTTGTTCAAGTATTGCCCCGACCAAATCATGAGGAGATGCGTACCTGAAAATGAACAGCGGGACGTCCTTGCATTTTGCCATTCACAAGCTTGCGGTGGACATTTCTCAGCGAAAAAGACTTCGGCCAAAATTTTTCAATCAGGTTTTTACTGGCCCTCTCTTATCAAAGATTGTGTTTCATTTTGTAAGGGATGCGACAAATGCCAACGGTTGGGTAGTGTGACCCAAAGAAACATGATGCCCCTTTCACCAATACTTGTCATAGAAATATTCGACTGTTGGGGCATCGACTTCATGGGTCCTTTCCCTATGTCATTTGGTTATTTGTACATCCTCCTGGCAGTGGACTATGTGTCCAAATGGGTGGAGGCTATCCCGACCAAGACTAATGACCACCGGGTCGTAGTCAAGTTTCTCAAGGAGAACATCTTTTCGAGGTTTGGGATGCCTCGTTCAATAATAAGTGATGGTGGATCACATTTCTGTAATAGGTCATTTGCATCTCTAATGTTCAAATATGGCGTCACTCACAAAGTATCCACTGCCTATCACCCACAAAAAATGGCCAAGCCGAGCTAGCCAATAGGGAGATCAAGAACATTCTAGAAAAAATGGTTAACCCAAACAGAAGGATTGGTCCGATAGATTGACCGATGCCCTCTGGGATACCGCACTGCCTTTAAAACTATTTTGGGCATGTCTCCCTATCGGCTTGTCTATGAAAAGCTTGCCACCTGCCAGTCGAAATGGAACACAAGGCCTATTGGGCCATCAAGACTTTAAATTTTAATTTGAGAATGACCGGTGATCATAGGAAGTTAGAGCTGAATGAGTTGGAAGAGATTCGACGAGATGCGTATGAGAGCTCCAAAATCTCAAAAGAAAGGGCCAAAATCTTTCATGATAACTCCATTGTGAGGAAATCATTTGAGCCCGGGCAAAAAGTACTCTTATACAATTCTCGCCTCTCCATTTTTCAAGGCAAACTCCGATCCCGTTGGGATGACCCCTATCTTGTCAAGGTGGCCTATCCCAACGGAGCTGTGGATGTTCAAAACCCAAAAATGGCCAGACATTCAAGGTCAATGGCCAAAGACTTAAGCCATTTTTTGGGGGTTTTGAAGAACAAGTGGTGGAGAAGAATTTGATGGATCCGGTATACCCGGAAGTTGTGAAGGAATAATTATTTTTTTTTTCTGCTTTTTAATGTACAGGTTTTTATTTACTTACTTTATTTTTTTTATTGCATGTTAATTATGTTCTTTTGTCGTATAGTTTTTTTTTTCTTAGTCGCAGATATTGATGTTTTTGTCAAAGCTCAAGTGCGAGGTGTTCTCTAACCCTTCTTATCTTTTTACTGTCCATCATTGAATATCATATTTGTTTTAGAACACTGCATGAATCAAGTTGGGGGGGTGAGGTTGCACTATTTGCATATTACACCAATGTTTGTGGGAATATTCACGCGAAGATTTGCGTCTGCCGACACTAAAAAAAAAAAGTGGGAATATTCCGCACGGATATGCGGCTACCGACACTCAAAAAAATAAAAAAATGGGATGCCTTTATAAGGTTTTCAAATTTTTTTTTTCTCTCATCCACCGGTGATTGGTCTCCCTTCTTCTTCCCTTCTCTTTTCTTCTTCTTCTTCTTTTTCGTCGTTCTCGTAAAAACAAACCACCCCTGCAAATCCATGACCATATATGCTGACGACCCAGTCCTTTGTTTAATAATTTGCCTTATATGTTTGTATTTGTTCATGGGTGCTCTTTTTCTGCTCACACTTAGGTGAGGGGTTTCCAGCCTAATCCAAATCTCCCTCGAGTGGGTTAATTGTTGTGTTTTGTTTGTTGTTTCGGCAGCTAAACAGATCTTTACACCCACCGCTTTTTCCTCTTTCTTCGTCTTCTTCTTCTTCTTATTTCTATTGTGCTATTCTCTATAACACGACCCAACTCCCAAAATCCCATGACCATATTCCCCGAAAACCCAGTCGTTTGTCTCATGCTCGGCATTTGTTTACTCTATTTGTACATGACTCTTCTTCTTCTATCTGCATTTAAAATCAAGGGTTTTCATCCTAGCGAAAATCCAGATCTGCGTAGAGAAGATTAATTTGTGTATTTTTTTTGTAGGTTTCGACAGTTTAACAGATCTCTATCCTACAACTTGATCTCCAAACTCTACACACTGGTAAATTCGAAACATTGGGGACAATGTTCGGTTTAGGTTGAGGGGTGTGATCTACGATTCTAGTTTGTTATAGTTTCGTATTTTTTTTTTTAAAAAAATAGATTGTTCTAGATTGCGTATTTTTACAGCATTTTTGCTTATATTTCATGATTACATCAAATGCAGCGTCAATCGTTTTTGTGACTGGCAGACGTTAAAGAACCAGATAGTGAGTCTTAAAGCATAAAAAGCATGGATGTTAAAATTTTTGGTTTAGATTGGGAGTCTTGCGCACATTTCCATTTGATGTGCATGTTGTGATCATGAGAAAAGCAAGAGTAGTCAGAAAAATTGAAATCCGAGAAGCACAAGCAAAACCATTGTGTGGAAAAAGTACTTTTGCTAAACGTCGTCGTGCCAAACGGCTAGGTGCTTGTAAACAATGTGGCAGGTGTTTTCACAAGAAAAAATACAATCAGTGTTCTGAACCAATTTCGGGTCGTGCAACCAATCGATTAAACTGGATAGTGTATGGGCAGAGTAATGATTTTTCTGAGACGCCATTTTATACCAGTCCGGGACTTACACATTATGTGCGACAAGAAGTGGGAAGGGTCACTAATAATGACCTAGAAACAAGCGACGACTCGGATTAAATTTTAACTAATAATGACAAAGCTGTAGAAAAATGTGTTTTGGGGATGAAGGTTAATGGTCCGAATTTTTTTTTTTTTGTAAATATTTGTTTATGTATAAAGTCTTTTTGTTGAAATAAAGATGTGGGTCGAGTAAGGATTGTCCTAAAATGCCAACTTGTAGCGCGGGTAGGGACCTATCCTGAGACACCATAGTTTTCCAAGTTCAATATGTGCATTTAGTCTTGTTGTAAATTTTCATAGATAAATGTGTATGTAAATAGTTTTGATTTTTATTCTTCGTGAAAAAAAAATCGCATTTTCTTGAAAAATGGTATTTTCTCTATGCTTAAATGTCAAATGTACATTGGTATTTGTTAATCTTAAGGTACAGAATGACCAGACTCGAAAATAAAATTATAATATAACTGACATTCTTTGAAAACCTGACATAACTAGTGGAGATAACGAAGAATACCAAGTAAGTTTTGAGTCTTACGATGCTTTCTGAGAGACAATCAACATTTACTCAAGTAAGCTCTTTCACTTTCAATTGTTGAATAATCTCATTAAACTTGCTTTGATTAAATGCAACTAAAGTAATCTATTGACATATCCTACAAGGAACCTTTGCATGCGACACAGACACATACTTGAGAAAGGATTTTAGATCATCTTTGAGTTAATTTTGAACCTTAGCCATTGCTTCTACAAAATTATATCCCTAGTTAGCCATGTTTTGAGCCTTCAATGAATGATGATTTTTTTTTTCTCGAAAACCCATATGATAACCGAGCCACACAATATATATATATATATAATTAATTATATATTATATTATATATATATATATATATATATACACTTAACTACCTTGCTATCCATTTTTCTTGCACCCCTTTTATAAATCGGTATGACATAGAAAGACAAGAAAAACAGAAAAGAAGATGGTGGCTACTGTTCAACGAAGAATCGAAAAAAAAAAAATGAAAGAAAAAATATCATTTTTAGGCAAAAGACTGACAAACAAGAAAGAGGTGTGCTACATTAAAAAAGGGGATAACTTTTGAATACCATTGACGTCATTTCATTAGCCACTAACCTCTGGCCACATTACAACCTATAAAAGTCCCAATTGATCTCAAGTCTAATGCATGTGTGCTGTCGACCGCGAAAATTGGGGTATGTTAAATAGTATTATTTCTTTTAATTACATTGATATTCTTCCATGAGATTATGTCAAGAACATGATTAGCCTACTTTCTTAAGACTTTCACTCCCTTTCTAACTGTGCATGTGATTCTTCTTCGATTGACCAATCCTCTAATCACATGCCCTTTGAGAGATAAGTCATTATAATCGGAGTGAATTTTTTGCTGAGAGGCATTCTAAGAG
>CAUOFW020001927.1:0-63926 GCA_963454935.2 Ilex paraguariensis
ACCCCTACCAAAGGTGGACCAGCTAGTGGATGCCACTGCCGGATATGAACGCATGGACTTCCTGGATGCCGAGCGGGATATCACCCAGATCCCTCTCCATCCCCCAGATCAGGAAAAAACGCGTTTATCACTCCGAAAGGAGTTTACTGTTACAAAGTGATGCCGTTTGGACTAAAGAACGCTGGGGCGACATACCAAAGACTGATGAATCGGATGTTCAAAAGCAGATCGGCAACACCATGGAGGTCTACATTGACGATATGCTGGTAAAGAGCAAACGAAGTTGTGATCATCTGGCAGATTTGGCCGATACCTTCTCCACCCTCAGGGAGTACGGGCTGAAGCTGAACGCGGCAAAGTGCATTTTCGGAGTGGAATCGGTAAATTTCTCGGATATCTGGTCAGCCAACGAGGGATCGAAGCTAACCCGGATCAGATTCAAGCGATCCTGGACATCCGGAGCCCCGAACTGTCCGAGAAGTCCAAAAGCTCACGGGGATGCTAGCAGCACTTAACCGTTTCGTCTCACGCTCCTCAGACAAATGCAAACCCTTTTTCGGAGCAATCAAGAGTGCTGGGAAGGATATGTGGAGCCAGGGGTGCGAAGACGCCCTGGCTGGAATCAAGGAATACCTAAGGACTCTCCCGACTTATCTCCGTCCCCATCCAGGGGGAAATGCTCTTCTTGTACTTGGCCGTGTCTGAATTTGCGGTAAGCGGGGTACTTATTCGTGAGCACGAGCACCGCCAGAAGCCGATTTATTACATAAGCAAGGCGCTCCTGGACGCGGAGACAAGATACCTGCCCCTAGAGAAATTGGCTCTATCCCTGGTCACCACTGCAAGAAAACTGAGGCATTATTTCCAGGCACACCCAATTACCGTCCTTACCGATCAGCCCTTAAAGGCCATTTTGAGGAAAGCGGAGCTCTCCGGAGGATTTCCAAGTGGGCAGTGGAGTTGGGGGAACACGACATTCATTTCAAACCTCGAACTGCAGTAAAGGGTCAGGTATTGGCGGACTTCATAGCTGAGTTTACCGGGGGAACATCCCGTTCTAGAAAGACCGCCTCCTCTCGACATAGCCTCTCCAACGAATTGTGAAGGATCGCCATGGCTTTTGTGTGTGGACGGTTCGTCAAATAGTAAGGGGTCCGGGATCGGTATCTTGCTGATCTCTCCAGATGGGATTGTCGCAGAGCAGGCCGTTCGGCTGGGATTCAAAGCATCAATAATGAGGCTGAATACGAAGCCCTCATCTCAGGACTTCGGTTAGCTGAGGCAACTGGAGTTACAGACTTGATCGTGCATTGCGATTCCATGCTGGTGGTCAACCAAGTTAACGGAGAGTTTGAGACAAGGGACCCTAGGATGAAGGCTTACCATCTCTAGGCGACAACTGTGATCCGAAGATTCGGAAGGATTGAGATCAAACAAGTGTCCCGAGACAAGAACACGCATGCCGACGCCCTGGCTTGTCTAGCCTCGGCAGTGGATTCCTCCCAGTCACGCAGGATCATCATAGAATATCTTCCCGCATCCTGCATAGACCATGCTCCCGAGGCAGTGGCCGTCCAGGACGAACATAAGCCGCCCAGTTGGATTGATCCCTTTCTCAGGTTCCTAACAACAGGAGACCTCTCGGAGTGTTCAAAAGAGGCAAGGAAGATAAAACTCAAAGGTCCGAGATTTTGGGTCTCTCCGGATCAGAAGCTGTATCGGAGGTCTTTCTCAGGACCTTACTTGTTATGCGTCCAAGAAGACCAGGTGGAAGACCTTCTATATGAGGTACACGAAGGAATATGCGGGGGGGCACTCTAGGGGGCGATCGATGGCACACCGCATCATGTCTCAAGGATATTGGTGGCCGCAAATGCAAAGGGATGCGCGTACATACGTCCAGAAATGCGACCAATGTCAGAGTTTCTCCCCTGCAATCAGGCAACCCGCGGGGGACTTGCACCCCCTGACCAGCCCTTGGCCATTCGCCCAGTGGGGACTCGACTTAGTTGGGCCCCTGCCCAAGGCTCCTGGAAACAGGAAGTTCCTCATTGTGGCCACAGATTATTTCACCAAGTGGGTTGAGGCGGAGCCGTTGACTCACATTCGCGACATAGATGCTAAGAAGTTCGTCTGGGAGAACATAGTCATCAGATTCGGGATTCTCCGGGCACTGGTATCAGATAACGGGACTCAATTCACCGGCGGGCGTTTCAAGTCTTTCTGTGAGCAACTCGGAATCCGTAATTTCTACTCCACCCCTGCCTACCCTCAAGCCAACGGGCAGACAGAGGCCTCTAACAAAACAATTATCAGTGGAATCAAGAAGAGGTTGGAGAAGGCCAAGGAAAATGGGCAGATGAGCTATTAAACATTTTGTGGGTGTACAGGACCACCCCTCGGTCCTCGACAGGAGAAACCCCATACTCCCTGGCTTACGGGATGGAAGCCATCATACCTCTTGAGGTAGGACTCCCGACCATAAGGACCCAAGCTTTCGACGCGGGGGGAAATGACCGTCAACTGGGGCTTGATTTGGATCTGGTGGAAGAAAAAAGGGAGACAGCCGCCTTAAGAATAACCAAGTACCAGGAAAAGATTTCCCAACTGTACAACAAAAAGGTCAAGGCGCGAGAATTCCGAATCGGCGATCTGGTCCTCAGAAGGGTAACGGCCAATACCCGTGACCCAACAGAAGGAAAAATGGGACCTAACTGGGAAGGGCCTTATAAAGTGATATCTATCGGAGGCGCCGGGTCATACAGATTAGAAGATATGGAGGGAAAACTTGTAACGCGACCGTGGAATGTGATGAATCTAAAGAAATACTATTTTTGAGTATTTGTCTCCCTCAGTGCTTGCCAACGACAAAGATAAAGGGCAAGGCCCTGGGGACAGAGTACAAAGACTCTCGGCCCCGAAACAAACACAGGAGCAAGCCTCCTGGAAGGGCAAGGCCCTGGGGACAGAGTTCAAAGACTCTCGCCCCCGAAACAAACACAGGAGCAAGCCTCCTGGAAGGGCAAGGCCCTGGGGACAGAGTACAAAGACTCTCGGCCCCGAAACAAACACAGGAGCAAGCCTCCTAGGACAGTTCAAGGATTCCTACGAAAGTATACGCAAGAAAGAATTCAGAAACATGAATCACATTCTATTCAATATTAGACCTTTAAACAGAACTTTGTTAAAAAAAATAAATAATATACTCCAGGCGAAAAAATTCAATTCAAAAAGAGGGGCTTTGCGTCCCCAAAAGCTACAAGGGAAAAAGTACAGATCAAAAAGAAAAAAGGGCTTTCATCTTGCCCCGGGCATCTCCAAAACATCCGCCGATGGCGAATCGGCGTAGAAAGGTTGAGCAGCTTCGGGAGCAGGCGGAGCGGGAGGTACTTCGGCGACAGAAGGACCCTGAGGAATATTATGGTCCGGGTCCCGGTCCGGCAGGGCCTCATCAGACAAATCCACTATTACCGCCTCAGGCAGATCCACCGAAACTTGCACCGGCGTTGGAATCTCGCCCTCGGCAGCAATCTCTGCTTCGGCCCGTTCCATCTCCGCCGAGGGCACGTACTTGTGCATCTGAAAGAGCGGAGAGTCTGACGGGATTCCAGCAGACTGGAGCGCCTCGTCCCACCCCCTCTTGAAGAACTCCTTGCTGTTTTCCTCAAGAGCAGGGAGCACGTCATCGGCGAACTCTTCTCGGAGTTGCTCCTCGGACTTCCTATTCAGTGCCTCATCCCTGATCCTGTCCAGCTCCTGGGTCAGAGCCAGACAGCTTTCCTCTGAACCAACAGCCCTCTCCTCTGCCGCAGAGAGCCGCTGCGTCTGTTCTGTTATCCTCCTCTCAGCGTCGGCAAGGGCAGCACTTAGCTTTTCAGCGCCGACCTTCGCCAACTCGGCCTCCTTGAGGAGTTGCTCGATTTGAGCAGCCTGCCCCGCGAGGGTGGAATCCCTTGCAGCGACATCCTCCCTAGCACTGGCAAGGGCTCCCTCGGCTTCTTCCTTCTGCTCTCGAACCCGCTGAAGGTCCATCCTAGTCCCATGGTACCGCGCCGCTATTATGGAAATCTGTTGGGTGGCCTGCAAATGAAAGAGCATGTCACTAAAAGGAAAATTGGGGCTAAAAGAGACTGAAGCAAAGATGAACTTACCACCAAGGAATTTTGGATGATGGAGCGAAACAACACGTTTGTTGATCGCCCCCTGTGAGCCGCCATGTCGGCCTCGAAATGCAGCGTCTCACTCACTGCATTGGCGACATGAGGGTCCTGCAAAATGGAATTGTCGACCCTGATCACTCGGTCCATGTGATCAGTGGCTCGAGGGTTCCACTCCGCAGCTTCCACTGTCTGCGGAAGAGGAGGAGTCTGCTGTCGCCGCTGTTGCTGTTGCTGTTGCTGTTGTTGCTGCTGTTGCTGAGGAGCAGGAGGTAACCCACGACCTCTCCCACTTTGCTGCTGAGCGGGGGAGGCCCTGGATCCCCTCCCAAGGCCGTCGTGCCTATGTTTGACCCTCCTCTCCTCCTCTATCTGAGGATCTCGGTCACGCACCTGACCCCGACTGACGACTCTTGAGGAGGGGGTGGCGCTGGTCCCTGCAGATGGGGTCCCACCGGTCGATCCTCGTCCCCTCCCAGCAGCGAGGGCTTGCCTCTGCCTAAGGAACCCTAAATCAATACGGGGCGCGCTGGACATAGCTACCTCAAGGGCGTCCTCGACGTCGAGAGATTGTAGGATTTGGAAGTCCGGCCAGGAATCTCTCCCCGAAGTCCCCACCTCGGCGTGCGAAGGAACCAAGTCCTCTCCGACCCCGAGCTCTTCAACTTCACCCTCAACTTCAGCCTCTGAGGCTCGATCAGGGTCTTCTTCCAAGTTCTCCTCAACTTCTTGCCCCGTCGCCTGATCAAAGAGTTCAGACCACCGAGAAGGCTCGAAAGGCTGGGGAAGCTGCGAAAACTTTTTATACCCGGGGGTGTAATTCAGGAGGATGTGGGCAGCCCGGCCGAGCCCGTCGTCGCCAGTAAAATTCCAAACAGTGATTAAGTCAGCAAAATTCACCGACGATCGGGGTGGAGGTGCTGTTTCCCGAGGGGAGATGTCTGCACAAGCAAAAAGAGGGGAGTGGGTCATGAGCATGTAGAAAATTCAGAAACAAATAATAAGGCCCGAAGGAACCGACGTACTTGTCGTTCTCCATTCCAATGGACATAACAAGCCGTCATACTCGGGACCGACACCTCTCTGCCAAGATCCCCTGAAGATGAGTAGGTCATCCTTGTACCCCTTGTCCGAGTCAGGAAGGTGAGTTACGAGGTACATAGATGGGTCCCTGGCTTTGAGGTAGAAGTGTTGTTGAGGCGTAACTCTCAAAAGGGAATAACAAAAAAGGATATCGTCCAGCCCGACGTTTATCCCAAGACGCCTATTGAGCTCTAGCACCCCCATAATTATCCTAAAGACATTAAGGCAACACTGCCAAGAGGTGAAAATGAGAGAGGAACTGAAGAAGCAGAGGGGGCAAAGGGAACCTAATTCCGCCTTCTATAATGACTTTAATATAAAAAGGCATTGCATCCTCGGTACCGAGGGTACGAGGGTGCACAGCCGCGTCATAATCCTCTACCTCTACATTAGGTGGAACGCCATACCTAACCCTAAATCTATTAATTTGTTCACTACCTTTTACTTTATACTTCCCTGGCCTCGAAGTACTAGCCTGAGGATTCTCGGGGGCAGAACGACGACGAGACATGTTCAAGAAGTGATAAAAATAGAGGGGTTTTTCCACGAAGATCCCTAAGAAGGCTTCCCGGGGGTTGATCGCTGGATGACAACCAGAAAACACCTCCGGTAATCGAAAAACCAAAAGAGACAGAAGGGCAAAGAAATGGAGGATACTGGAACTCACTAGAGCGTAAGAAGAGGTATTTTTTCTGAAAAACTTGAATCGATTCCTTTCTAGAATGTTCAGAAACAAAGGATGGGTCTGCTAGCTTTAAAGCTTCAGTGAAAAGGTTGGGCAGTTAAGAAACAGAAGGGAAGAGGTCTCCGGCGAAGATTCAGGCAAGGACTCTCTGGAAGAAAAGTTCAGAATGACGAAATGAGAAAAAGAGGGAGGAAGCCCAATTATATAGTACCGGTCTCATCATTGGGCGCGAAACACAAAAATAACGCATTTAATGTGCACGACTCCCTAAGCAGGGGAAACAGCTAGAGGTAATGATGAAGTAGTTGAGGTTGTTGGGAAACCCTTCGTGTCCTCGGCGTCAAAAGATCGAAGGTTGGGGGGCAGTTGATGGGACTTTTCTAAAATACTCCAAGATGAAGACACGTGTCCTCGGCGTCACTAAAAATCCTGTTAACTGAGATCATGTTTCATCGGCTTACAAACTCCCTCGCCCCCAAGGTACTTGACACGTGTCGAGTACGTTTACGAATCGACACGTATGCCTCGGTCTGATATGGTACCTCGATCGTCATGTACAGCTTCCCTCGGCTCGAGATGTACCTATCCTCGGTACCGAGATGTACCCCCGTCCAGGATGCCTTTTTCTCTGCTCCAGTATAAACTATTGATGTACAGGTCATTAGCCTAGGTTAGCTATCATGGTCTCGTCTTACACAATTGGTGTCAGAAGGAACAGGAAGGCAGGGTCCACAGCCAATGAGGGATGGACGCGTGGCAAATTGTGTCACATTAGAGACAGAAAGACCGCATGCCCTTACTGACACGCGACTTGGGAAATCAAACATTTAATTACACCATTCCCTTGATGAGACCGCATTCAATGCGGTAAGGCTCGGAATTGAAAGACAATAAATGTCTCTAAGGCTGGGTATTTATTGCATCCTCCCCGAGTGGAGATCATTAGACAGTTGACAGCCCGATGACACAGCATTGATTGCTCGGGACTCCGAACAGTTAATGAAGGGAAGACATTCCTCATCAGAATCAGTGCGCACACTGTCTGTACCTAATGATCATCTACTGACAACACTGACAGCAATCATGAGCTTTCGAGGTATAAATACTCCTCGTAAAAGGTAAAATGGTATGCAACAAAAAACTCTTGACTACGAAATATATTCAGTGCTTTCTTCTTCCTCTCCTTTTCAAAAACTAACTTGATCGTCAGAGGGGATAAACCGGAAAACACTCTGGCGCCCTTCTAACTTGTTCTCTTTTGTTCCAGGAACCTTTCCCCAGCCTTACTGGATCATTCCTTCAATCCACGACGGTCTCCCGTTGCCGTTCCAGGTTACCACCGGACCTCACAGGCTGTCCCAAGCAGCGTGGTTGACCACTCAACTGACTCACTCGAGTTCACTAAGGGAGAGATCTGTTCTCGTTTTTTATATTGTGCAAGATCCTGCACGCACAGTTTCATTCGTGAATTATCAGCCAGGGTATATAATTGCAGGGGACGTCAACTCCGGAAAAAATAAACTTAAAAATTCAACAACTGTTAACATTTTTTGAACCCCAACACCAAGGGCTCAAAGAGGAGACGAGTACAAACTGATGTAAGTTACAAAAACAATAATTCCGATGGCTAGACAAGAAACAAAAAAGAAAAAGAAAAAGAATCAATCATTATTAAGCACCTTATCTATATTCCATTCCTTGGGACAATAAGATGTATGAGTGACACAACCCAATAACATCTCAAAACAGAGCCACAAACTGAATAGTTGAGCAAAACTAAGTTCCATCAAATTAACCCATAGAAAACTAGAACGAGCAACTAAGCGGTGGTGGCTGCCTGGGCTGCATGTCTATTTCGAGCCTCTTGGATAATAGACAACTTGATAACTTTTCCCTTAGGTAGAGACACCCAAGGCTTTGTACCTTTGCCAATAGTGAAAGCATTTCCCAACCGAGTAGCAAACTCATGACCAAGGGAATCCTGGACGTGGATGGTCTCAAAGGTCCCCTTATGCTTCTCCCTGTTCTTAATGACTCCAACACTCACGTGCTGTGTTTCTTCCACCCGTCAGCCTCACAACATTCCCAACATCAAATTTTATGAAGTCAGTGATCTTGCTGGTCTCTAAATCCAATTTGATGGTGTCATTGGATTTTATGCGAGGATCTGGGTTCCGGATGGGTCGCCCATCATATGTGTTGATGTTGGAATTCCTTTCTGCCCAAACTGCACTGATCGGACCTTGCAGAGCTTGAACTGCAAGATGGGAGACATTGCTGAATTAGAGATCAATGACCAACCCATAAATGTCCTGTGGGAGAATACCCAGTGCAAATATAAATCGAACCTAACAACCAAATTTTTCACCACGGATCCGTTTATTTAGCAAGATAACGTATAAAGAGAAAATTTTCAAATTTGTAATGTGTTTGGTAACTTTGGTTAGCGAAAAATGATGGAAAAAATAATTTTCTTTAATAATTAGACATTTCGTTTTTTTTAAAATACAAGGAAAAATAATAAAATTGTGATCTATAATCTAACTTTTTTTTTACCCTTATTTTCCTTAAAATATCAATTGATTATTAATTTTGAAAAAACTTGATATAGGTTAACCATATAGTCTAACCCAGATAGATCAATCCTTGTCTCAAAATTAGATTAGGAGCCACTTTTTAAAAAATTTTAACTTTTAATTACAAAATATTTTTTTCTTTTTTAGACTGATTTAACATAACTAAGAGTATCTCCAACCGTAACTCAAATTTTTATTCAAATTTAAATGAACATTTGAGTAAAAAGTTTGATTTGATACAAAGGGCTCCAATGGACAAATTCAAATTTAAAAAAGGAGAAACCCAAATTTAAAAAAGAGTAAATATAACTATTGGATCTTTAAAAGAGGGTGAAATCACACCATTAAAAATTTGGATAAGAATTTAAGTCTCTTGATTTGAGTAAAAAAATAAATCTCCCTTGATTTGTTATAAGTTTGAGTTAAAAGTTGAAACAAGTTTTTTGTACTTTTTTACTCAAATTTAAATTTGAATTTAAGTTTGAGTTAGTATTGGAGATGCTGTAAGGATAATTTAGACAACTGCAAAAAAATTCTTGTAACTTTTCTTTTTTTCTTTTTCAAATAATAGGAAGAATTTTTTTTTAAACTTTCTTACAAGTTTTTCGTACTAACTGAACACATGTATCAAAATATATTTTCTTTCACTGCACTTTCTATCACTTACATTTTTCATTATTTTTTTCTTCCTAATCAAACATACCTATGTGCCAGAGATGAGCTAGGCACAATCCACTGATAAAAAGAGCAAAAAAAAAAGTCTAATTTAAAAAAAAAAAGAACAATCAAAACCTTTGTTCAAGGTGCTGGTCTTTCTCTAATATCATCATCTCAACTCCAAAAATATGTTTCATAAATATCATATTACAGCAGCAACTGTATCAAAATATTTTAGCTAGTAGATCTGTTAAACAATCTAAGGTAGCCCATCCTGAGATAATCTACTTCTAGAGCATACTATCATAACTCATAACAAATATACAAAATATCAAAACATTACTCGCAGAAGAGAACATATTAGTTATAAAAGAGAGATCAAAACATAAGCAAATAAAGAGCATAGACAAACCTTTGCCTCTTCATCCCTAATTGAGTGGAGACGAAATCATCCCATGGTGTCATAAATAAACACTGCTATGTAAATAAACCAGATAAAAACTCATACTAAATAACCAACAATCATAAATTTACATACCCATGAAGCCAGCTTTATCCGTCCTAACCTTCGCATCAACCAACACATGTCGTTGCATCAAAATGGCAATGACCTCACGGTATGTATGTAAGAGCGTACTTCAACCTGTTTCGAAGAATAAGGATCAATGGCTCCCTTGATTTATGAGGCCCAGATGATGGCTTGGGGGCCTACAGAAAAGATTTGAAACAATCAAAAATAGGGAAAATAAATGAGCTATGGACCGCACAGTGCAAGAAAAAGCGAAACAAGTGGACTGTTTCTCACTTACAAATGCTCCACCAAGCTTGTCAAGCATCCAATGCTTTGGGGCATTGAGCCGCTTCAAGTGCTTCTTCAATCCTCTAGCCTGTAAAATAAGATCATTGGTTAAAAGAGTTTCAGCAACCAATAGAACCAAGAGAACATCAAAGTTCATCAGCCAATATTCTCTGTTACAATGATTAAACAAACATACAGCAAGCTTAATTTCTACCTATAATTTTTTTTAAAATAGTGTCAGTTTTCTCAAAATACATAACTCGACAAAATTTTCTCAAAATGTCTACACTATAAACAATGTATGAAATAAAAATTGTGTTAAATTACAAATTAATCAAATATTAAATAATTAAACACATGATAGAATTAGGTGATGTAATATTTTTTTGGAAAAAAAAATATATAGGGAATACAAATTTAACTTGCTAGTTAATTTATTATATAGATATATTAGTTATAATCCGTGCTTGAAGACATGATAAAACATAAAATTTAAAAGTTCAAAAAATTGATCCCACTATACCAATGGATAACTTTTTATTTCTTTGTTTCTTTAATTACATTATTTAAAATTAATTTTTACCTATTATTTTCTTTAAAATAGTGTTAAAATTTTCTCAAAATACATAATCTAACAAAATTTCCTCAACATGTGTACACTATCGTGTATAAATAATGTATGAAATAAAAGCTGTGTTAAATTACGAATTAATCAAATAATAAAGATTGAACATATGATAGAATTGGGTGATGTGATTTTTTTTTTTTGGGAGAGGGGGAGGAATATATGTATAAGATAAAAATTCAAGTTGCTAGCTAATTTAGTATACAGATATGTATATATATACATGAGAGAGAGAAATAAAATAGTACTAATATATATATAAATATAAATTGATATGGGAGAGATAATTTTAATATTAGTCAAACTTCTAAAATTTAAAAGTTGTTAATTTTCAAATTTGTTTTAATTAAATATAACTACTGAAAGTATTTTGAATAATAGAGATCAAAATAGACTTAATATTAAATAAATTTCTTTGATGAACTTATCACCAAATAAGTCTGCAAAGGAAACTGACCTCCAAACTTCCCTTTTTTTTTTTGTAAAAATTGAAACCAAGTATAATATGATAACCTATTTTGCCAATCCGATCTTTAAGGATAATTAAGAAAAAAAATTTGAAATTTTTGGTAAGAAAGTCCAATAGTCTCTTTACTTTTTTTTTTTATTTCTTATTTTGACCTCTAGTGGATCGTGCATATCTTTTCAAAACTCCTATCTCTTCCTTTAAGTTTTATCTCCTCTATATTTTATTTCATTATTTCTCTATCATTTCTCATATCTATTCCTTTAATTTTTTTCTAACTCTAACTCTAACTTTCTTCTACTATCTATCATTTATTTAGATTTCTCTCTCTCCTCTATCTTCTATATCACTTTATCTCTTTCCTCTCTTTTCCTGTATCTCTCTCATACCTTATTTAAATTTTTGTCTCTATTTCTCTTATCTTTTTCATTCAACTATTTCTCTGTTCTCTCACTTTCTTTTATTATCTTTCTTTTATCTCTTTTCTCCACCATGATTGTTGAAAGATTGTGTCAATCGTTGCCTTCAAAAAATCATTCATAGTTGTTGTAAATCTGAATGATTCATGGTGGTGATGTTCTTTTGCATAGCTCATATTGACAACATTTGTTAAATTCATCGATAATGACAATATGAGTTTATTTTTCTATCCAAAGTAGGACACTTTTTCTTTCTTTTTATATATAGAAGTTCATGTACACGTGCGTTGCACGTTAACTGTTATAATCTTTTTGTTATATAGGCTCATCATTTCATTTATGAAACAAATTTTTTAGACATAGTTACTATGTATTACTTATTATTTTTAAAAATGAGAATATTTTGAAAGATTTAAGTGATGGTAAATGGACGCGTAGAATATAATGATAATAAACTTATAAAATATAAATAAAATCTAATCCCAAATTTGAGCCTTTTTGCTCCAACAAACATATGTCAGACTTTTGTAAGAAGATGTTACTTCGGTTATCCTACATAAAGAGCCAAAAAAAATGACATAGTATTTAAGAAAAAAAACTGTGCGTTGGCAAAGTTAAGATAAGATGTCAAAGATTACCTGTATAAATACCATCGTTGCTTCACAATTGTTATTCTATATTTTTTTGCCAAATAACAATATGATATCACTATTGTGATCAATGTATAATAGTCTAAACCCCCACATGTCTAAACTATCAACAATTATCCAATTAGTTTCGTTTTATATTTAACGTCTCTATTTATATCCTAAATCAAAATATAAGAATAATAAGTATATTTAGTCTCCAAATAAGTATAAAAGGCTAAATATTAAAAGAGAAAAAAATATAACATTTTGCATTCTCATCAATTAGCTAACTTAGAGGAATTGAAGAAAAATGTTGATGGATATACTAGTTTTACATCATGTTGTTATAAATGATTCTAGGAGACGGATGATAATTTAGTTTTGGTTAATGAATGATGCTAGACATGAATCTTTATGCAAGTCATACTATTTATATTGGAGATGAGTATGAGATAGAATTTGTGACAAAAGAAACCCAAACTCAAGTGAGACAAGTATAGAAGAACCAAGCAGTCTGACAGACTACTTTTCACCAATTTGATCATAACTCTTTGTTGAAAAGTCCAAATTGTGCACCTTTATTTTTGTTAAAACCCTAACTAGAAATACCTGAGTCAAATTAGTTTATTCTCCGAAGTTGATCAAAAAATCTGCACTGTGGTGTTCCTTAGATGGTAAAGTGTTGTGTTTTCTTCTTAGACTTGGAAGGTGTGAACCCTCACATGTTTATATTAATATAGTAATGTACTTATTTAGTGATTCTTATATATGTAATGACGTAAGAATAAATCATATATATTGAAACCGTAAGAATAAATACTAGAGAGGAATAAAATAATAATTTTAATGTTTCGAGTATAAATTTATTTTATTTTTGAAATAAATCATAAAAATAAATATTTTTAGGTTAAAATAACATTAAAAATGAATCCGGAACGTCGAAAAATCTTAGGGTAGTCATATAGATCAAATTAAAGATTCTTAGTGGCAAAACCATAATTTTGGAGAAACCAAAAACAACCTGTGAACAGTAAAAATTGGGGCTGCTGTGTTTAAAAACCCATTTTCATCCCATTTACTCCCATTCTCTTCACTCCACTCTCACCCCAAACCTCTTGGAACCTTAGAGGAAGATTAAGGAAGGAAGAAGAGGGAAGAAGGAGGTCACTAGAGCTTGGGTTATTGCTTGAAATTTTGATTCAAGTAGGAGTTTTCTTTCATTCTCTTACATTGAGGTTAGAGTTATACATATATGTTTTCTTTGACTCTACATCATATTAATATGCTATGAAATCATGGATTCTTGATGTTTTTGTAAATGTTAGCATGTTTTAAACAATGGAATGGTTAGATAACCATAAAAGTTCTTTTCTCATATTCAAAACCCTAAATTTCAAGAGAACTAGGTTTTTCTCTTGATTTCTCCTTTATTCTTGATTTCAAAACTTTAGTGTTTCGTATTGAACAACACAATGGTATTTATGATGATCTCTTATTAATTTTTCTTAAATTTTTCCATTGTGAAATAAATGTGAATTTGGATGTGAAAAATTGGGGATTTATGGAATTGAGTGTGTTTGAAAAATTGTTGGTGATTGTATCTCATGGAGGTGTTTGGATGACCATGAGTGGCTATTGATCGGGTATCATAGAATGGGTAGATGTGTGTGGTTCTTACTCCGTGTGGGTTTGAATTTTTTCTACCACTCGTAGTGGGATTGGTGCCTTGCGAGGACCAAACCACTATTAGCTCATGGGTGCCATGTAAGAGGACTAGTATACTATGCCTGGGTCGGATTCGTTATTGCTGGTGCATTGGTATGAGACAATGCATCGGTAGGCGCCATTCCCAAAGTTGATATCCTTGCGAGGAATTGTGTGTGTGTAGGCCAGGATATTCTCTATGTGTTTATTCATGCGATTATCTTACATCAGACTTGAGATACATTGTGATTATTGTTTATTGCGTTATCTTTTGGATATGATTATCTTGAAAATTGTTGTGGGAATAATTATTCTTTGGAATGGTTATTTATGGTGGGATTGGCTTTACTCTTGCACTTAATTATTGTTAATGTATAAATTTGAGATCTTTGAAAATGTTATGTTTTCTTTCAAATTTTATGTATGCTATTTGTGAAATGAGACCGACCATTTTCTATGTTTTTCAAACCTTGTTAGAGTTTGAGAGGATTTTCCTACAGTGCGTAAAGCTCACCCCCTACCAATAATATTTTTTTTTTAGATTTTGTGCTAGAGAAAGATCTCGGCATTGACGAGCCAAAAAATTGGGAGGTTCCACCAGAGGGGAACCTAGATCCCGAGGTGGACATCTAGAACTATAGTTTATTTTTGTGCTAGACTAAGGAATTTATTTACAATCATTAGTCTAGTATTTTATTTATTCCGCTGCTAAGTTTGAGTGTAATTCTTTTGGAATATAAGTGTCATAGCTTGACTTATTTTTTTGGGATGATATGGTGGATATTACATGTGGTGAATGAAATTTTATTATTTGATGGATAAATGGACCCGGTGTGGTCAATATTTATTCATATATGGACCCAGTGTGGTCAATGTAGTATAATTGTACAAATTGTGTTTTGGGGTAGAGCTCCCCGTACAAAGGAGATTCTACCCGAATTTTGTTAAATTAAGGACCCCCGATTTTTGGGTGTTACAAATTTGGTATCAGAGCTTAGGAATTAGGTCTTATATGGGAGCTGTAGGTTATGGATTACCACTAGAAAAGTAGGACTAGGTTGAAGAAAATTGTTGATCTAATTTTATATGAACCATATGCTTTAGATCAAAGTGATAACTAGGATGTCTTGTACATCAATGAAACTAAATTGTGAATTGATGTGCAGGATGGACGGTGGACGTGGACATGGGCGTGGTCGGGGAAGACAAGCAAATCCACCATCACCACCACCTCCCAATGCCATAAGCAGCATATATCAATGTTTGAGGGAGCTCACCACTTTGGTACAAAATCAAAATGGAAACAACAACCATAATGGTGGAGCTCACCCCCTAGCACAATTGCCAGGCAATAGGGACGATAACTGGAGGATGGTAACTCTTTGGGAATTTCTGAGGCAACACCCACCTACCTTCCAAGGGAGCTCCAATCCTTTGGATGCGGATAGATGGATCCGCCGGGTGAAGATGATTTGTGACGGCATGAGAGTTACCGAAGACTTGAGGGTTGACTTAGCTACCTATTTGTTCGAGGGGGAGGTGGCCGACCATTGGTAGGATTCGGTAAAGAGACGGAGGAACACAGATACACTTACTTGGGAGGAGTTCGATCAAGTCTTCCAAGACAAATATTTTCTTGAGTCGGTTAGAGACAAGATGAGTGCCGATTTCCTCGCTATTTGACAGGGTAGTTTGACGATGGGGGAGTATGAGAGAAAGTTTGAGGAGTTGTCCAGATATGCCATGGAATTCATATCCACAGAGGCCAGGAGGGCTAAACGTTTTGAGCAAGGCTTGAGGCCGGCCATTAGGGAGAAGCTTGTGGTTCTTAGGATCCGTAACTATGGGGATCTTGTGGATAGAGCTATGTTGGTGGAGAGAGATATGGAAGACAATCAGCGACGATAAAACCTTATGAGAGGGGAGGTCTGATTAGGACGGGTGCTAGTAGTAGTGGAGCACAGAGAGCGGCACCCTACCGTCACCTAGATTAGGTAGTTGGATAGAGACCACAGACAGCTCGAGGGGCGGGAGGAGTACCATAGAGAGTAGGCACCGACCCACATCGATGCTTTGCATGTGGAGGTGTTGGGCACTTCAAAGATAACTACCCATTGATTTCAACCAAAACCAACCAAGCAACCAGGCGGGTGAATGCAAACAAGCCACCACTACAAAGGTCACTACAACAGCAGAGACCGTTTGAAGCTCTAGTCCCAAGTGGCGCCAACCAAGGAATTGTATTTGCTTTGACCCAACCGGAGGCAGATGCCTCCAATGTAGTGGTGGAAGGTATTATTCTCCTCTACAATTCTTGGGCCTGAATTTTATTTGATCCGGGTGTGACTCATTCATTTATACGTACTGCATATACTATTAAATTGGGATTGGGCTTCGAGAATCTAGAACATGCGTTGTGTATTAATATGCCTACGGGAGAATGGTTGGATACTAGTCGGGTGTGTAGGGGTTTTGTGCTTCAAATTGGGGAGCATGAACTGATTGTAGATTTGGTTGCCTTAGACATGAAGGGGTATGACGTGATCTTTGGGATGAATTTGTTATCCACATTTCGGGCTGTAATGGATTGTTTCCGTAAACGGATTTCTTTTCAACTACCGGGAAGGGTAGTATTTAGTTTCGTGAATGACCAAAATTCCTCCCATCTATTTCCTATTACGGGTAGTAGATTCTTGAAAGCGAAGGCGGGGAGCCATTTGAGTTTTTTAGCTAGCTTGATGGGAGATGATTGAGATAAATTTCATACGGATGTGGTGTTGATAGTATGGAATTTTCCAGATGTCTTCCCAGACAAACTACCCAGGCTACCCCTACATAGGGAGATTGAGTTCAAGATTGATTTCTACCAAGGAATCGAACCCATATCTATCGCTCTCTATCGGATGGCACCTTTGGAGTTAAAGGAGCTAAGGAAGTAGCTGGATCATCTGTTGACCATTGGGTTTATCCGTTTGAGCACTTCACCTTGGGGAGTCCCGGTACTCTTCGTGAAGAAGCATGATGAGACACTTTGGTTGTGCACGGATTACCAAAGATTGAATCGAGTAACAGTGAAGAACAAATACCCTTTGCCATGAATCGACGACCTATTTGATTAGTTGAGGGGTTCTAAGTATTACTCTAAGATTGATCTTCGCACAGGGTATCATTAATTGTGGATCAAGGAGGAAGATATTCCTAAGACTGCTTTCCGTACTTGGTATGGTCATTTCGAGTATACGGTGATGCCGTTCGGATTGACTAATGCTCTAGCAGCCTTCATGGATTTAATGCACAGGGTATTTCAGTCGTACCTAGATCAGTTTGTTATCGTGTTCATTGATGACATACTAATCTATTCTTGGACTCACGAGGATCATAGACGCCATCTTTCTATTGTACTACAAACATTGAGAGAACATAAAGATGAGTAAGTGTGAGTATTGGATGAAGGAAGTGAAATTCCTTGGCCATGTTGTGTCGGACCAAGGGGTAGTTGTTGACCCCACAAAGATTGAGTCAGTGACGAAGTGAGAACCACCAAAGAATGTGATTGAAGTACGTAGTTTCTTGGGCTTAGCATGTGACACCCCAAATTCATGGGGTCCGTTAATTTCCCATCAACCCACGGAATGCCCGTGGATACCGTATAACTCGATATCGTACCGTTGTGTCCCATTTACCATAATTTAATGAAATCCGGGCAGAGTCTCCTTTGTACGGGAAGCTCTATCCCAAAACACAATCTGTGCAATTAACATTTACATGACCCATCCGAGGTCCAATATAATACCATAAACACACAGGGTCCATTTTATACGTAAAACTTGACCACACCGGGTCCAATCATCATATTTATATCAAAATATGCAAGGTTATATTAAAACAATCCATATATACTCTATTACAATTCATTTACACATTACATGCCAAAATTTAATTACAAATCTACTTTTACAAAAAAAAAATGGATTGGAAGCCACAAGTCGGCTTTTCTTCAACCATATGACCCTGATTGTGAGCCGTCCATTGGTGCATGACCCACACCTGAAATGTTTCCCATATAGGGTGAGCCAATGCCCAGTAGAATAATCCCTACAGAGGCTACTCATCACCTAAAATGCATATGCAATGTATAAATGCAACATTTCACAACAAGTATTCCCTCCAACAATAACATATAATACAATGTTGGAAAATCATGATGCCATGCCAAGTAATGAGATGAAACTCACCCATGCATGCTATCCCGAGCCCACACCGACTCCCATAACATAATGCGATACTTACGTGTAAAACAAACGTCTTTGATGAAACACATCCAAAAATCATTTTGAAATCAACCATATGTCATAAAACTAATTCATTCTTGGATGTTTCCCATCAAATGAATAATTTATATATCAAAATCATGTGCCTTTATGGGGTATCGGATTCAGGAATCGCACCTCCGGCTCCGTACGCCGTTACACTTTTCTGGAATTTCACCGCCGGTAAGTGTATGAACCAAGTGGTCGGGTTTTTCACCTGAGGGAGTGTCTAGCCCTACTTGCTATACTCGACACAAGTTTTCTTATGCATGTCACCGTGCGACTCCGTAGGACGTTCCATCCCACTTTCCCGAGCCTACCATCAAGTACCAATGTTGGTGTTGATCACCCCATGCAACCCTACACCCACACTCATGCATGTAGCCTATGAATGTGATGTTAATTCCATGTCCATATTGCAATGCATGCCAAATGACAATTTTTAAATATCATTGTATACCATGACAATTAATATCATTTGCATATAATCACATAACCATTTCAAGTTTAATATATCCAAGAGCATATATCAACACTCCATCAACATGATAACACATAATACATGCTAATATTACATTTCATTCACAAGGCATAATATAAAACACAAAGCATGCCCACATGATCCCAATTTCCAAGGGATTACATAAATACTTCCATATACCAAAATCAAGCCAAGATTTTATATGGATCATTCAAACAGAATAAAAATCAGAATATATGATTTTTATATAACCAATTATCTAAACATTCAAGAAATCACAAACTAGCACTTTCTAACTACCAATTCACACTAGAATTGATCCTACCCATTTCCATAGCACCAATCATAATGGCAAAATATTAGAAATACCCAAAACAGCCCACATGAACCCTATGAACACCTTAGGTTAGAAATAGGTCCGAGTAGGAGGAACCCTACCTCTTGAAGCGTAAAGAATTTGTAGGAAGCCTCAAGAACAAGATTGAAGCCCAAAGCTTAGATTTCTCCAAAATCCTCCCTTTGAATCTTCGGTGAAAATCTTTGTTTTTGGTACCCACGCGTAGCTCTTGTCGCGTAGATCGACTTTAATTCTTGGCCCGACGAATTTCGACTGACGGAACTCCGAGAATCGGCGAAAGAAAGCTTGAAGAATTATATTTTTTTCTTCTTTGCTCTAGGGTCTGATCCAGCAGGCCAAATGAAGAGAAAATATCTGATTTTTCAGATATTTGCCCACTTTTATACTTTCTAAACACTTGGCCCTCGTCGCGCCAAGTGTCGTCCTTTGTCCGGGTTCGTTTTCATCCCGAAACGATTAAATTGCGTACCGATTTAAGCTCAAAATATTTTATATGAACTTTATTTAAAATATTTTTAAATTTAAAATTTTTATAAAAATTTCGTTTTTAGGGGTCATCGAACACCCGTCACCTCAAAAAACGTGAAAAATCTGACTATCTCAGAATTCGACGAAATTTGTCTGGGTAACTAGATTTTGTGAGACGAATCTAACGGTGAGGTCCGTTTCATCATCTGAGGTCTATAAAAATACCAGTTTTTTAACCCGCACTATAATGACAAATTACCATTTTGCCATTTTTTTTTCAGAAAAAATTAAAATTTTTTCCGAGTTTCACATTCTTCCTCCCTTAAAAGAATTTCGTCTCCGAAATTCACATACACATGCACATATAATCACATGCATATACAACAGTCAATTAATGTTAAATGACCAGAAGAATGTACCTCCATCCTCGAACAAGAAAGGATAACTAGTACGGACAGTGTCCTCGCACTCCCATGTCGCGTCCTTTACTCCTCGATGCTGCTACAGCACCTTCACTAGCCGCACGGTCTTGCCTCGCAAAACCTGTTCCCGGCTATCCATGATGCGCACCGACCCCTCCTCGAAAGTTCCATCAGCATCAACAACAAGCTCTCCCTAATCCACCACATGAGTCGGATGTGGGGTGTACTTCCGAAGAATAGAGACATGGAATACTGCATGAATACTAGATAGATTTGGCGGTAATGGCAACCGATAAGCAACTGTACCCACTCTCTCAAGTACCTCGAAGGGCCTGATGTATCTCGGTGACAGCTTCCCCCGCTTACCAAACTGGACCACTCCTCTCTTAGGCATAACCTTCAAGAAGACATAATCTCCCACCTCAAACTCTAGAGGTTGCCGCCGTCTATGAACATAACTCTTTTGCCGGCTTTGAGCCGTGAGAAGACGCTTCCGAATCAAGTCCACCTTCTCCGAGGTGTCTCTGATCAATTCCGGACTCGTAGAAGACCATTATCCTACCTCCGTCCAACAAACCGGAGAACGACATGGCCTCCCATATAGTGTCTCATAGGGTGCCATCTCTATGCTCGCATGGTAACTGTTATTGTATGCAAACTCCACCAAGAATAAGTGATCTTTCCAGCTACCCTTAAGATGTAGGACGCATGCCCGTAGCATGTCCTCTAAAGTCTGGATAGTCCTCTCAGATTGACCGTCTATCTGGGGATGAAAAGCAGTGCTCATCATTAATTGTGTCCCCATGGCTCGCTGGAAACTCTCCTAAAAATGAGCCGTAAACTTGGGATCCCGGTCCGATACAATAGATACAGGTACTCCATGCAGCCGGACAATCTCCCGTATATATAACCTGCAGAATTCCTCCAATGTGAAGGTCATCCGCACAGCCAAAAAGTGTGCCGACTTAGTAAGCCGGTCTACTATCACCCACACCGCGTCATGACCCCGCGATGTTCGTGGCAAATGGGTCACAAAATCCGTCGTGATATGCTCCCACTTCCACTCAGCTACCTCCAAAGGCTGGAGTAATCCCGCTGGTCTCTGGTGTTCAGCCTTAACTTGCTGACACGTGAGACATCGACTGACAAAATCGTCAACCTGCCTCTTCATTCCACTCCAGTAATACTGGCGACGAAGATCATGATACATCTTCGTGCCCCCTGGATGAATTGCAAAACGGGAGCAATGAAACTCCCTAAGGATCTCCTCCCTCAGATTTGCCAATTGAGGAACCATAACCCTTCCTCGATATCGAAGACTACCATCTGAGTGAGTAGCCCAGCCCTCGTCACCCATACCTGCTTGTACACGATCCCGGATGGACAATAGTTCCGTGTCCTGACTCTGGGACTCAATCACCCTGCTCAGTAGAGACGGTGTAGTCACCAAACTCCCCAAAGTACCCTGAGCCTGACCCATATAACATAGCCCGGACTGTCCCACAGTCTCGAGCATCTGCCATTCCCTGGAAGCTACACTAGCCAAAACTCTCCGTGACCTTCGGCTAAGTGCATCAGCCACCACGTTTGCCTTACCAGGATGGTAATGCAAAGTGAAGTCATAGTCCTCTAAATACTCCATCCACCGGTGTTGCCTTATGTTGAGGTCCCGCTATGTGAAAATATACTTCAAACTCTTGTGGTCCGAAAATACTTCAAACTGCTCACTATACAGGTAGTGATGCCAAGCCTTCAAGGCAAAGACAATGACTGCTAACTCCATGTCATGTGTGGGGTAATTTTGCTCGTGATTTTTTAGCTGCCGAGAACCATAAGCTACTACCCTCCCAGACTGCATCAAAACACATCCCAGCCCGTCCTTCGAGGCATCACAATAGACCGTGTACCTCTGTCTTCGTTCTGGAACTATCAGAATAGGAGCTGAAGTAAGCCTCTTCTTCAACTCTTGGAATGCATTCTCACAATAATCATTCCACACAAACTTGACATCTTTCCGGGTCAACTTCGTCACAGGTGCAGCCAATCGAGAGAAATCCTCAATAAACCGTCGGTAATACACCGCGTCATGACCCCGCGATGTTCGTGGCAAATGGGTCACAAAATCCGTCGTGATATGCTCCCACTTCCACTCAGCTACCTCCAAAGGCTGGAGTAATCCCGCTGGTCTCTGGTGTTCAGCCTTAACTTGCTGACACGTGAGACATCGATTGACAAAATCGCCAACTTGCCTCTTCATTCTACTCTAGTAATACTGGCGACGAAGATCATGATACATCTTCGTGCCCCCTGGATGAACTGCAAAACGGGAGCAATGAAACTCCCTAAGGATCTCCTCCCTCGGGTTTCACATAGCAGGCTACTACCAGAGGTTTGTGGAAGGGTTCTCAAAGCTAGCAATGCCAATGACACGTCTCACAAAGAAGGGAGAAAAATTCTTGTGGACTCAAGAGTGTGAACTAGCTTTTTGCAGCTTGAAGGAGAAGTTGACAATCGCTCCTGTCCTCATTATTCCGAGTAGTGGGGAAGGATACGATGTGTACACCGATGTTTCGCTACGAGGCTTGGGGTGTGTGTTAATGCAAGGAGGGAAGGTGGTTGCCTATGGCTCGAGGCAACTCAAGGTTTATGAACAGAATTATCCCACCCATGATTTAGAGCTTGCCGTTGTGGTTTTTGCTCTTAAGTTGTGGAGGTGCTACTTGTACAAAGAGAAATTCCAAGTGTTTTCTGATCATAAGAGCCTCAAGTACATATTCACCCAAAAGGACTTGAATCTTCAGCAAAGAAGGTGGATTGAGTATTTAGAAGACTATGATTTCACACTTAATTACTATCCGGGGAAGGTGAATGTAGTAGCGGATGCACTGAGTAGAAAATATCGGGGTGAAATCAATTCCCTTGTGGTGAATAGGTGGAAGATGATGGATGCTTTGGAGGGATTTAATCTATGGGTGGATAGATAGGAGGATCGACCATGCCTATTCAATCTTGTAGCTCAATCGATGCTTCGACAAAGGATTGTGGTGTTGCAACGATTAGATAGCGAGTTGGAGGCTATCTAGAGTAAGTTGGAGAAGAGTGAGATTGTTGAGGATTAGGCGATAAGTGATGATGAGTTATGGTTTCGAGGAAGGCTATGTGTACCCGATCATGACCAAGTACGGGAAGAAGTGTTGGGTGAGTGCCATCGTTCCAAGTTCTCCATACATCCGGGTAGTACCAAAATGTATAGAGACATGAAGTGGCAGTATTGGTGGAAGGGAATGAAGAAGGATATGGCTAGATACGTTTCAAAATGTGTGGTGTGTCAGCAAGTGAAGATTGAGCATCAAAAACCCAGAGGATTATTACAGTCCTTGCCTATTCTAGAGTGAAAGTGGGATCACATCACCATGGACTTCGTATTTGGCTTTCCACGGACTTCACGAGGCCATAATGTCGTATGAGTCATTATTGATAGACTCACCAAGTCCGCTCACTTCTTGAGTATGAAGACCATCGACACGTTAGAGACCCTGAGCAAGCTCTATATTTGCAAGATAGTGAGATTGCAAGGAGTTCCGCTATCCATTGTGTCGGATTGTGATTCTCGTTTCGTGGCACAATTTTGGCAAAGTCTTCAAAGAGCTATATGGGACAGAGTTGCATTTTAGCATAGCCTTTCATCCCCAAACGGATGGCCAATTCGAGAGGGTGATACAGATTCTAGAAGACATGTTACATGCTTGTGTGTTGGACTTCAAGGGAGGTTGGAGCGATCATTTGCCATTGGTGAAACTTGCATACAACAACAACTATCAAGCAAGTATTGGGATGGCACCGTATGAGGCGTTATATGGAAGACCATGTAGGTCCCTAACTTGTTGGTTGGAAGCTGGCGAGAGTAGCTTGTTTGGACCGAAAATTGTTCGAGAAACTATAGAGAAAATTCAATTCATCTGGGAGAGATTACGTACGGCACAAAATCGACAGAAAAGCTATGCAGATCAAAGACGAATACCCTTGGAATTCAAAGTGGGAGACTAAGTGTTCCTCAAAGTGTCGCCTAAGAAAGGAGTATTTAGATTTGGCAAGAAGCGAAAGTTAGCGCCAAGATATACCGGGCCATTTGAAGTGATCAAAGTGGTGGACAAAGCGGCGTATCAGTTGCGGTTACCAGCTCAGTTGTCTAGGGTACATGACCTGTTCCACGTGTCAATGTTGAGAAAGTGTCAATCGGATGCAACGCCGGTCGTAGACTTGGAAGATATTGAAATTCAAGACGGACCAACCTATGAAGAACAACCGGTGAAGATTCTTGACGCCAAAGAGAAGGTGCTCCGCAACAAAGTCATCCGACTAGTAAAGGTTTTGTGGCAACACCATGGAGTGGAAGAAGCTACTTGGGAACCGGAGCTAGAAATGCGAGAGAAGTACCCGCACTTATTTGCTACTTGAGGTGAGTTTCGAGGATGAAACTTTCTTTAAGGGGGTGGATTGTAAACTCCCACATGTCTAAACTATCAACAATTGTCCAATTAGTTTCGTTTTGTATTTAACGTCTCCATTTACATTCTAAATCAAAATATGAGAATAATAAGTATATTTAGCCTCCAAATAAGTATAAAAGGCTAAATATTAAAAGAGAAAAAAATATGACATTTTGCATTCTCATCAATTAACTAATTTAGAGGAATTGAAGAAAAATGTTGATGGATATACTAGTTCTACATCATGTTGTTATAAATGATTCTAGGAGACGGATAGTAATTTAGTTTTGGTTAATGAATGATGCTAGACATGGATCTTTATGCAAGCCATAGTATCTATATTGGAGATAGAATTTGTGACAAAAGACACCCAAACTTGAGTTAGACAAGTATAGAAGAACCAAACAGTTCGGTAGACTACCTTTTACTAATTTGATCATAACTTTTTGTTGGAAAGTCCAAATTGTGCACCGTTATTTTTGTTATAACCCTAACTCGTATATCTTTTCAACCATATAGGTCACACATACTAGAAATACCTGAGTCAAATCAGTTTATTCTCTGAAGTTGATCAAAAAATCTGCACTGTGGTGTTCCTTGGATGATAAAGTGTTGTGCTTTCTTCTTAGACTTGGAAGGTGTAAACCCTCACATGTTTATATTAATATAGTAATACACTTGTTTAGTGATTCTTACATATGTAATGACGAAAGAATAAACCATATATATTAAAACCGTAAGAATAAATACTATGGAGGAATAAAATAGTAATTTTAATGTTTCAAGTATAAATTTATTTTAGTTTTGAAATAAATCATAAAAATAAATATTTTTAGGTTAAAATAACATTAAAAATGAATCCGGAATGTCGAAAAATCTTAGAGTAATCATATGGATCAAATTGAAGATTCTTAGTCGTAAAACCGTAATTTTGGAGAAACCAAAAGCAGCCTGTAAACAGTAAAAATCGGGGCTGCTGTGTTTAAAAACCCATTTTTACTCCCATTCTCTTCACTCTACTCTCACCCCACACCTCTTGGAACTTTATAGGAAGATTAAGGAAGGAAGAAAAGGGAAGAAGGAGATCACTAGAGCTTGAGTTCTTGCTTGGAATTTTGATTCAAGTAGGGGTTTTCTTCCATTCTCTTACATTGAGGCTAGGGTTATACATATATATTTTTTTTGACTCTACATCATATCAATATGCTAGAAAATCATGGATTCTTGATGTTTTTGTAAATGTTAGCATGTTTAAACAATGAGATGGTTGGGTAACTATAAAAGTTCTTTTCTCATATTCAAAACCCTAGATTTCAAGAGAAGTGAGTTTTTCTCTTGATTTCTCCTTTATTCTTGATTTCAAAACTTTAGTGTTTCGTATTAAACAACACAATGGTATTTATAATAATCTCTTGTTAATTTTTCTTAAAATTTTCCATTGTAAAAAAAATGTGGATTTGGATGTGAAAAATTGAGGATTTATGGAATTGAGTGTGTTAGAGAAATTGTTGGTGATTGTATTTCATGGAGGTGTTTGGATAACCATGGGTGGCCATTGATTGGGTATCGTAGAGTGGGTAGATGTGTGTGGTTCTTACTCCGTGTGAGTTCGAATTTTTTCTACCACTCGTAGTGGGGTTGGTGCCTTGCGAGGACCAAACCACTATTAGCTCACGGGTGCCGTGTCAGAAGATTAGTATACTATGCTTGGGTCGGATTCGTTATTGCCAGTGCATTGGTATGGGATAATGCATCGGTAGGCGCCCTTCTCGAAGTTGATATCCTTGCGAGGAATTGTGTGTGTGTGGGCTAGGATATTCTCTATGTATTTATTCATGTGATTATCTTACATCAGACTTGAGATACATTGTGGTTATTGTTTATTGTGTTATCTTTTGGATATGATTATCTTGGAAATTGTTGTGGGAATAATTATTCTTTGGAATAGTTATATATGGTGTGATTGACTTTACTCTTGCACTTAATTATTGTTAATGTATAAACTTGAGATCTTTGAAAATGTCATGTTTTCTTTCAAATTTTATGTATGCTATTTGTGAAATGAGACCGACCATTTTCTAAGTTTTCCAAACTTTGTTAGAGTTTGGGAGGATTTTCCTACAGTGCGTAGTGCTCACCCCCTACCAATAATATTTTTTTTTTTAGATTTTGTGTTAGAGGAAGATCTCGGTGTTGACGAGCCGGGAAATTGGGAGGTTCCACCAGAGGGGAACCTAGATCCCGAGGTGGACTTCTAGAGCTATAGTTTATTTTTGTGCTAGACTAAGGAATTTATTTACAATCATGTATAGTCTAGTATTTTGTTTATTCCGCTGCTAAGTTTGAGTGTAATTCTTTTGGAATGTAAGTGTCATAGCTTGACCTATTCTTTTGGGATGATATGGTGGATATTACATGTGGTGATTGAAAATTTATTATTTCATGGGTAAATGGATCCGGTGTGGTCAATGTAGTATAATTGCACAAGTTATGTTTTGGGTAAAACTCCCCATACAAAGGAGACTCTGCCCGAATTGTGTTAAATTAAGGACCCCTAATTTTTGGGGTGTTACAAATAGGTTGTCATTATTGTCATTTTTTTATCATATTACTTACAAAGGTACAAATTCACCACCCACGAATAATGCAATTCAACAAAATGTCTACACTTAGTTCAAAAGAATAACACAAAATTCATACATCCTAATAAATTGACATGAATAGGATCCAAAATTTTAAATTAATGAATATGAACTCCTTCTTTATTTCATATCAACAGTAATAAATACACTCACAATAATAGTAAAAATACTTACAAATGTAATAAATTTTGATATGATACCAAAATTTTATTTTTCGGTACTCTAATCAAATCTTAAAGTCCATATCTATATAAACATAAATTGACGATGACTAAAATTTAAATTTAGAGGAAATATGAAGAGTAATATGTCATATCATAATTGCACTTGATTAGTTTATCACAAAAAAAAAAAATATTATATAAATCCAATACATAGGTTGAATTCACCACCTAATGAAAACAAATGTGAGACACAACAATAAATCAAAGGGTCCATCTACGGTATCAATTTCCACCTTTTCGGTATAGTACCGAAAAATGAACATCTATTATTGATCTATAATCAAGTAGTTACAACTGTTGATAAAATTTAAAATACTACTTCACCTTTTACCGGGTACCCACTCGGTACGTAAATGGGAAGACAAATTGAAAAAAAAAAAACAAATTAAGACAAGGACGAAGAAGTTAGAGAAAGAAGAAGATGGAGTTGTAGAGTTTTTTTTTATCCCTATGAATCATTCAAGAGATTATAAATTTATTAGTAGGTTAAGATTATAGTAATCTTATTTTTAATAAAAAAACAAATACACTCAAAAATTTTTTAGAATAAGATTATCATGTTTTTAGATGTAATGAACCCACAGTGGAGGAGAAAGGGTTATCACTCTATAGATGTGGTTATCAGGTTCTGGGGGTAGATGGGGTTTGGTTAGTAAGAATACCAATTTTATGTAAGGTTACCGCTTTTTTTGGTAAGATTACCATTTTTTGAGACAAGATTATCACTTTTTTGAAAAATATTATCACTTTTTGAGACACGATTACCATTTTTTGGGTAAGATTACCACTTTTGAAAAAAATAGTTACCATCGTTTGGATAAGAATACAACTTTTTGGGTGTAAGAATACAACTTATTGGATGTAACATTACCACTTTTTTTTTTTGGTAAGATTGTCACTTTTGAAAAAATGGTTACTATTGTTTGGATAAAAATACAACTTTTTGGGTGTAAGATTACAACTTTTTAGTAAAAAAACCATTTTTTGGGTAACGTTATTACTTTTTTGTTTTTGGGTAAGATTACCACCGATTAGGTAAGAATAAAATTTTTTTGGGGGTAAGATTAAAACTATTTGGGTAAGAATACAACTTACTAAAGGTAAGAATACCAATTTTGGATAAGAATACCACTGATTGGATAAGAATACAACTTATTGAGGGTAAGATTACCAATTTTGGGTAAGAATACCACTTTTTTGAGGTAAGATTACTACTTCTTTTGGTAAGATTACCACCTTTGATAGCTAAGGTTATCACTGATTGGATAAGAATTCAGTTGTAATACAGCTTTTGGGAGCAAGGTTACCATTTTTTTTTAAATTACCACTCTTATAATTGTTGAGGTTACCAATTTTTGACCTAAGGTTACCACTGATTGGGTAAGAACACAACTTTTTTGGTAAGAATATTACTTTTTTGGGTAAGATTACCATCTTTTTGATAAAATTAATACTTTTGGGAGTAAAATTACTACTGGTTGGCTAAGAATACAACTTATTGACGCTAAGATTACCAATTTTGGACAAGAATAACACTTTTAGGGTAAGAATACCATTTTTTTGGGGTAAGGTTACCATTTTTTTGATAAAATTATCACTTTTTTAAGGTAAACCATTTTTTTGGGGTAATATTACCACTTTTTTTTGGTAAGTTTACCACTTTTTTTCTTTCTTTCTTTTTTTTTTAATAAGGACCGGTCTTAGATCAAGCTTACTAATCCTCGTAGTTTAAATCAGGACCAATCCTGGCATGTTTAGCGATCAAGTTTACTGATCATGCATACAACTAAATCAGGACTGGTCCTAACATGTTTAGTGATCAAGATTAAGATCAAGCTTTAGCCTAAATCAGGACTAGTCCTGACATGTTTAGTGATTAAGTTTACTGATCAAGCTTTAGCCTAAATCAGAACCGGTCCTCGCATGTTTAGCGATCAAGACTACAAATTAAGCTTTAGCCTAAATCAGGATCAGTCCTTGGCATGTTTTGGCAATCAAGTTTATCGATCCTACTAAAATCAGGATCTTTCGTCACATTACCCAAATACCGAATTCAAGAACCCAAGCCCAAAATTGAATTCAAGAACACAATCTTATTACCCAAAATCGAAGAACCCGAAGTCAATTTTGAATTCAAGAACCCCAATCTTATTACCCAAATCCGAAGAACCTTGAAGAAAACCCAACCTTATTACATTTTTTTTTATTTATCAAAATTTGGCATAAAATTCAGATGTGAGATTATTTTTTGGCTCAAATTATAATGAGGTCAAATTTTAATAGTAACAAAATATAATTTTAATTTACTTGAATTATAATACATAAAAAAATATAATACATAAATTTTGTTTTTATTGTCTATCCTGACATCCCTCAATCTGTGTAACCCGTTTGATTACTATTTGGATCCAAATCAATTCAAGTTGAGGCAATAATATATCGACCCTTGGACAAATGAAATTTTGACACAATACTAACCCATTTTTTGCCCAAATCCATTCCTCTTACTTCTTCCAAACATTTAGTAGCTACTAATAGCTGGGGTTGCTGGTTCACATTTTTTCTTCTTTCTCTTTCTTATTTGAGTTTTTCTATTCTTCTTCATTTCTGTTCCTCGTTCAACTCTTCTAATGTGGTGATAACCTCCTCCTCCTCTCTAATTTTTTTAATCCCAGCTCAGAATATTTATAATGTAAGTTCTTTTTAATCCCAACCTGTATAAGTTCTGTTGTTTAGCACAAATAATTGAAACAATTTTTATGGTTAATGGTGAATTTTATATTCAGGGAATAGAAGAGTTCAAGTAAATCTGAATGTTCAACAAGCTCATGAGTTTTTTATTAGTGAGAGATTTTTATAATCTAAATATTAAACTAGTTTTATTGATCTTATTTGTATGTCATTGATGATGTTATTTCTCCATTGTAGTAAGGATTGTTTGAAGACAATGAAAGAAAAGAAAAATAAAAAACTCGATCATAGGGTAAGGGATATTCTGTAATTCTTCACTGTGTAAGGGATATGTTGCATATGTGTGTATATAACCATTTCACTCACTCATTTAGTTCATGAAACGACTTGGACTACAATGGAAGAATATGGAAGATTGTGAGAAAAAACATATATAGAGATGACAAAGTCATCAAAAAAAGAAAGAGTTTTGCAAAAAAAAATCTACACCAAAAGAAAAGGTAAATCATAATATTAAATTATTTGTGTAACATGTGTTTATTTTTTATGTTTTATAATGACAAATATTTGATGATCCAGTTGAGAACCAGATGTTCACTGGGAATGATGGTGAAAGCAATAGAGAGGTTTAGCGATGAATAAAAATATGGGGTTGAAGAGATTGTATTCGAAGGTTTTTTAAGCCTCAAATACAAAATATTGAGGAGAGATTTGTGTGACTGGATGGTTGAACACTTTGACCCTGACTCATGTGTGTTGAATATTTACAGGAAATCCTTAAATTTCTCTCCTAAGGATGTAGAATCTATAATGGGGTAGAGATATGGGGTGATAGATGTGGAGATGAGTGGCCCCTATGAAAGAATAAAGGGAATCTGTAATTCCATGTTTATTGGAATGAAGGATATTCCAATGAACTATTTGAATAACAAATTGAATGCAATGAAAGTGAATTTGGAGGACTTTCGACATATCTTTATCTTATTTGTACTTGAATGTTTATTGTATCCTACAACAAAGACCTCAATTAGTAGCTCATTCCTCCATTTTGTGGTGGAGGTTGGTTCTTTGGGAGCAAAAAACTGGACCAAGTTGGTGTTTGATGCCCTGATTAAGGGGATGAAAAAAATATAAAACATATGGACAAAACAACATTAGCGATTGTCTACTAGTTCTTAAGGTAATGTATTGATTACCTAAAAAATCTTGTGTTTACTATTATTTTTCTTTCGAATTGAAAGTAGTTGCTTGTTATAGGTTGTTCTAATTGAGAGTAGTTGCTTGTTATAGATTTTTTTTTATCTTTAGCATATGATACCCGTAGGGGTTTTGCTTGTGCTAATCAAATGTCAATCCATTCCTCGCATTGGAGCATGGGGTGATTTGGAAATAAAAAATGGTGTGACTATTTTTAAAAAGTTGACAAATATGAAAGAAGTATATGTTGTCATTATTTATTAATAAGTGATGTGTATGTATTTCAATTTGATTATATGAGTGTTGGAGTTATGATTGAGAGTTATGTATATTGTAGGTCCCGATTGTAGGAGTAGCCCCCCTTAATGAACAACCACTTGTTCAACTCAATGCGCAACCACCTATTCCATGCAAATTTGAGGAGAATCCTAACATAGGGCAAGTAGGTAGTGACCTCAATGAAGAAAACTTATGGCAGGAGGTGGTGGCCTATTCAAAGTATGTGTAATGATGTTATATATATAAGTGATTGTGAATATTTCTATTTCTAATTATGTGTACAACATGATTTGATAATTTTTTTCAGTCAAAGGAAGAAAGATTTTCACCCCTGGAAAAATCAATGGCCAAAATCAAGGATGACCTATCTGGCAAAGTAGACTCAATGGTTAGCATGATGGAGAACATCATTGATGCCTTTGAAGAACTAAAAGCAACAAAATACAAAAATAAATGTGATGCTTATGGAGAGAATAAATACATAGACAATGAAGCAATCCATGAAGAAACCTTAAATAAATCTAAGTATGATAATCGGATGTGGATTTTGCTTCAAATAGTGCAAACACAAAATATAACGGTTGTGAAAGATACACCACAACAACATTCAAATGCTGTTATAAACATGTGAAACCCGGGAAAAATTTTAACTTTTTCTGAAAAAAAATGGCAAAATGGTAATTTGCCATTATAGTGCGGGTTAAAAAAAAACTGGTATTTTTATAGACCTCGGATGATGAAACAGACCTCACCGTTGGATTCGTCTCACGAAATCTAGTTACCTAGACAAATTTCGTCAAATTCTGAGATAGTCAGATTTTTCACGTTTTTCGAGGTCACGAGTGTTCGATGACCCCTAAAAACGAAATTTTTATAAAAATTTTAAAATTTGAAAAATATTTTAAATAAAATTCATATAAAATATTTTGAGCTTAAATCGGTACGAAATTTAATCGTTTCGGGGTGAAAACGGACCCGGACAAAGGACGACAATTGGCGCAACGAGGGCCAAGTGTTTAGAAAGTATAAAAGTGGGCAAATATCTGAAAAATCAGATATTTTCTCTTCATTTGGCTGGCTGGATCAGACCCAAGAGCAAAGAAGAAAAAAAAAATAATTCTTCAAGCTTTCTTTCGCCGATTCTCGGAGTTCCGTCGGTCGGAATTCGTCGGGCCAAGAATTAAAGTCGATCTACGCGACGAGAGCTACGCATGGGTACCAAAAACAAAGATTTTCACCGAAGATTCAAATGGAGGATTTTGGAGAAATCTAAGCTTTGAGCTTCAATCTTGTTCTTGAGGCTTCCTACAAATTCTTTACGCTTCAAGAGGTAGGGTTCCTCCTACTCGGACCTATTTCTAACTTAAGGTGTCCATAGGGTTCATGTGGGCTGTTTTGGGTATTTCTAATATTTTTCCATTATGATTGGTGCTATGGAAATGGGTAGGATCAATTCTAGTGTAAATTGGTAGTTAGAAAGTGCTAGTTTGTGATTTCTTGAATGTTTAGATAATTGGTTATATAAAAATCATATATTCTGATTTTTATTCTGTTTGAATGATCCATATAAAATCTTGGCTTGATTTTGGTATATGGAAGTATTTATGTAATCCCTTGGAAATTGGGATCATGTGGGCATGCTTTGTGTTTTATATTATGCCTTGTGAATGAAATGTAATATTAGCATGTATTATGTGTTATCATGTTGATGTACTGTTGATATATGCTCTTGGATATATTGAACTTGAAATGGTTATGTGATTATATGCAAATGATGTTAATTGTCATGGTATACAATGATATTTAAAAATTGTCATTTGGCATGCATTGCAATATGGACATGTAATTAACATCACATTCATGGGCTACATGCATGAGTGTGGGTGTAGGGTTGCATGGGGTGATCAACACCAACATTGGTACTTGATTGTAGGCTCGGGAAAGTGGGATGGAACGTCCTACGGAGTCGCACGGTGACATGCATAAAAAAACTTGTGTCGGGTATAGCAAGTAGGGCTAGACACTCTCTCGGGTGAAAAACCCGACCACTTGGTTCATACACTTACCGGCGGTGAAATTCCAGAAAAGTGTAACGGCGTACGGAGCCGGAGGTGCGATTCCTGAATCCGATACCCCATAAAGGCACATGATTTTGATAAATAAATTATTCATTTGATGGGAAACATCCAAGAATGAATTAGTTTTATGACATATGGTTGATTTCAAAATGATTTTTGGATGTGTTTCATCAAAGACGTTTGTTTTACACGTAAGTGTCGCATTGTGTTGTGGGAGTCGGTGTGGGCTCGGGATAGCATGCATGGGTGAGTTTCATCTCATTACTTGGCATGACATCATGATTTTTCAACATTGTATTATATGTTATTGTTGGAGGGAATACTTGTTGTGAAATGTTGCATTTATACGTTGCATATGCATTTTAGGTGATGAGTAGCCTCTGTAGGGATTATTCTACTGGGCATTGGCTCACCCTATACGGGAAACATTTCAGGTGTGAGTCATGCACCAATGGACAACTGACAATCAGGGTCACATGGTTGAAGAAAAGCCGACTTGTGGCTTCCAATCCATTTTTTTTTTGTAAAATTAGATTTGCAATTAAATTTTGGCATGTAATGTGTAAAGGAATTGTAATAGAGTCTATATGGACTGTTTTAATATAATCTTGCATATTTTGATATAAATATGATGATTGGACCCGGTGTGGTCAAATTTTACGTATAAAATGGACCCTGTGTAGTTTATGGTATTATATTGGACCTCGGATGGGTCATGTAAATGTTGATTGCACAGATTGTGTTTTGGGGTAGAGCTTCCCGAACAAAGGAGACTCTGCCCGAATTTCGTTAAATTATGGATCCCGGTAAATGGGACACAACGGTGCGATATCGAGCTATACGGTATCCACGGGCATTCCGTGGGTTGATGAGAAATTAACGGACCCCATGAATTTGGGGTGTCACAGCTTGGTATCAGAGCCTAGGTTATACGATTTACCTAAGGCTTGTTAGGCATTGGAACTAGACCATTGCATGCATTGTGCATCTCATCTTATGTGCTTAAATTGTTACTTGTTTTGTGCAACGTGTTATGTGAAACATGATTACTTGCTAAGTGATTATGTGAATGATATGCATGGTAAAAGGCACATGAAAAAAAAAAACACAAACACTAGGGTTAGAAAACATAACCTTGGGTTCAAAAAAAAAAGGAATGAATGGTATAGTTTTATGTGTAAATGTCTACTAGTAGGTGGCACACGCACTACTAGTGAAACAAGGAGGAAAATCTCCAAGTTTAAATATTTGACTTCTATCTTGGGATACTAAGTAAATGCTCTGTTTATATTTGACATGTGTGTAGATGGAAAATAGAGGAAGGGGAAGAGGACGAGGCCGAGGCAGAGGTGGTAGGCGGAACAATAGCCAACCACCACCGGCCTTTGACCAACAAGTCTTCATGGAGGCTATTGGTGCAGCGGCGGCTACCATTGCACAAGCTAGTGCTACGGCCGCTACTATTGCACAGACGGGTACAAGTGGGGGCCAAGGAGGCTCCAGTCATCTCCAGAAGTTCAAGGCACATCAACCGCCGATCTTTATGGGAGGGGCGGACCCGATGGTAGCTGATCATTGGTTCCGGCAGGTTGACAAGATCTTGAAGGCAATGGAGATCACCTCTGACGCCACCAGGATAACTCTAGCTACATTCCAGTTGGAGGGGGAATCCCAAGTATGGTGGGATTGGGTGAAAGACTCCAAGAACTTGGAGGCCTTGACATGGGTAGAGTTCCAGGAACTTTTCATGGGGAAATACTTCCCGACGACTGCGAGGCATGCAATGGCCAGGGAGTTCCTAGATCTGAGGCAAGGAACGATGTCAGTGATGGAATACGTGGCTAAATTCACTGAGTTAACACGTTTCGCTGACCAATATGTGGCCACAGATATGGCCAAGGTTAGAAAATTTGAGGATGGGCTAAAGTTATCCATCCGGGGTAAAATCGTCGGTCTTCTACTACAAGACTTCGACTTGATGGTCACCACAACTTTCGCCATTGAGAGAGAGGTGGATGACACAAGGAGCATCTGAGAGTCTAGTGCAAAAGACAAGAAGAAGGAAGGCCAATCCTCTTTTTCTAGCTCGAGGAAGAAGTAAAGGACTTCTACTCCACAAGGATTTCAGGTACAGGGCCGCAGTTATCAAGGCTAAGGCCAAAGTCAATCCTCCCATGGTGGGAGAAATCAGAGACCTTCCTACCAGGTGGGCCAGAGGACTTGCTATCATTGCCACCAACCGAGTCACATGAAGAGGGATTGTCCTTAGAGGCAGGGATCCCAGGGTCATGGGTCGTCGCAATCTCAGACTTCAGTGGGGCAACCACAGACGCAATATGCTCCTCACTACCCTACTACGGGTCAGGGCAGCCAGTACCAGTTTCAGGGTGCAGCATAAGACCTACTATTTCTCGTGCAGGGACACCGCAAGCTGGCTAGATGGGTCAAGGAATGGGTCGAGGAAGAGGCCAGTGCTCACAAGCTGGGACTTTAGGGACTCCGGGGCGTGTCTATGCCATGATGCCACAGACTAGGCCGGCAGATCTGTCGGTGATACAGGGTACATTTCTACTTTCCCGCTTATGGGCTAGAGTGTTATTTGATTCTGGTGCATCTCATTCATTTATTGCTGCATCTTGTGTGGATGACTTGGGCTTAGAGGTTGAGACCTTGAAAGAGTCATTGCATGTGAGTTCTCCCCTAGGTGCTAGGGTGTGGGTTGATCAGATATGTCGGGGGTGTGAGTTGGAGATCTCAGGGATTCTACTCACTATGGACCTTTGGGTCATGGACATGTGGAGTTCGATGTGATCCTTGGGATGGATTGGTTGGCGGCACACCGAGTCGTCATTGATTGTGATCGAAAGCGAATCACTGCTTACACACCGGATGGGGTTTGTTTCATGTTTCAAGGGGATAAGCACGATGTTTTACCCCAAGCAGTATACGACTCCAGATGGCACGGACAGCTGATGGGTTGGCTAGCAAGCCTGACCCTTGAAGACGAGGCGAGGCAGGAGTTAAGTCTACCTCGGGTTGTGTGTGATTATGAGGATATTTTTTCGGATGAACTACCGGGATTACCTCCACATAGGGATGTGGACTTCACTATAGAGTTGCATCCCGATACATCTCCCATCTCTATGACACCGCACAGGATGACGCCTACTGAGTTGCAAGAACTCAAGGTACAATTGCAAGAATTGTTGGACAAGGGGTTTATTAGACCGAGCACTTCACCTTGGGGCGCTCCGGTTCTGTTTGCTAAGAAGAAAGATAAGACTCTTCGGTTGTGTATTGATTACCGAAAGTTGAATAAGGTCACTATCAAGAATAGGTACCCTTTGCAGAGGATTGATGACTTGTTTGATCAGCTGAGGGGGGCACGGGTCTATTCCAAGATAGATCTTCGAACCGGTTACCATCAGTTGAGGGTTAGGGAGGAAGATATTCCTAAGACGGCGTTCAGAACAAGGTATGGGCATTTCGAGTTCACAGTGATGCCATTTGGATTGACCAATGCTCCAGCGGCATTCATGGACCTCATGCACAGGGTGTTCCAACCCTATTTAGATCAATTTGTTGTGGTTTTTGTTGATGACATCTTGATCTACTCCAAGTCTGAGGAGGAGCATGAGAGTCACTTGAGAATTGTTCTCCAGACATTGAGAGATTATCAGTTATATGCCAAGTTCAGCAAGTGTGAATTCTGGCTTACTGAGGTGAAATTTTTGGGACACGTGGTGTCGGCTTCGGGTGTATCCGTGGACCCGGAGAAGGTTGAGGCAGTTATGAATTGGAGAGACCGAAGTCAGTCTTCGAGATACGTAGTTTCTTGGGATTGGCAGGGTATTATCAGCGGTTTATTGAGGATTTCTCTCGATGGCTGTGCCTATGACGAAGTTGACCCGAAAAGATGTCAAGTTTGTGTGGAATGATTCTTGTGAGAATGCATTCCAAGAGTTGAAGAAGAGGCTTACTTCAGCTCCTATTCTGATAGTTCCAAAACGAGGACAGAGGTACACGGTCTATTGTGATGCCTCGAAGGACGGGCTGGGATGTGTTTTGATGCAGTCTGGGAGGGTAGTAGCTTATAGTTCTCGGCAGCTAAAGAATCACGAGCAGAATTACCCTACACATGACATGGAGTTAGCAGCCATTGTCTTTGCCTTGAAGGCTTGGCGTCACTACCTGTATGGTGAGCAGTTTGAAGTATTTTCGGACCATAAGAGTTTGAAGTATATTTTCACACAGCAGGACCTCAACATGAGGCAACGCCGGTGGATGGAGTATTTAGAGGACTATGACTTCACTTTGCATTACCATCCTGGTAAGGCAAACGTGGTGGCTGATGCACTTAGCCGAAGGTCACGGAGAGTTTTGGCTAGTGTAGCTTCCCGGGAGTGGCAGATGCTCGAGACTGTGGGACAGTTCGGGCTATGTTATATGGGTCAGGCTCAGGGTACTTTGGGGAGTTTGGTGACTACACCGTCTCTACTGAGCAGGGTGATTGAGTCCCAGAGTCAGGACACAGAGCTATTGTCCATCTGGGACCGTGTACAGGCAGGTATGGGTGACGAGGGCTGGGCTACTCACTCAGATGGTAGTCTTCGATATCGAGGAAGGGTTGTGGTTCCTCAATTGGCAGATCTGAGGGAGGAGATCCTTAGGGAGTTTCATTGCTCCCATTTTGCAGTTCATCCAGGGGGCACGAAGATGTATCATGATCTTCGTCGCCAGTATTACTGGAGTGGAATGAAGAGGCAGGTTGGCGATTTTGTCAGTCGATGTCTCACGTGTCAGCAGGTTAAGGCTGAACACCAGAGACCAGCGGGATTACTCCAGCCTTTGGAGGTAGCTGAGTGGAAGTGGGAGCATATCACGATGGATTTTGTGACCCATTTGCCACGGACATCGCGGGGTCATGACGCGGTGTGGGTGATAGTGGACCGGCTTACTAAGTCGGCACAGTTTTTGGCTGTGCGGATGACCTTCGCATTAGAGGAATTCTGCAGGTTATATATACAGGAGATTGTCGGCTACATGGAGTACCTGTATCTATTGTATCGGACCGGGATCCCAGGTTTACGGCTCATTTTTGGGAGAGTTTTCCAGCGAGCCATGGGGACACAATTAATGATGAGCACTGTTTTTCATCCCCAGACAGACGGTCAGTCTGAGAGGACTATCCAGACTTTAGAGGACATGCTACGGGCATGCGTCCTAGATCTTAAGGATAGCTGGGAAGATCACTTATCCTTGGTGGAGTTTGCATACAATAACAGTTACCAGGCGAGCATAGAGATGACACCCTATGAGGCACTATATGAGAGGCCATGTCGTTCTCCGGTTTGTTGGACGGAGGTAGGAGAGAGGTCTTCTACGAGTCCGGAATTGATCAGAGACACCTCGGAGAAGGTGGACTTGATTCGGAAGCGTCTTCTCACGGCTCAAAGCCTGCAAAAGAGTTATGTTGATAGATGGAGGCGACCTCTAGAGTTTGAGGTGGGAGATCATGTCTTCTTGAAGGTTATGCCTAAGAGAGGAGTGGTCCGGTTTGGTAAGCGGGGGAAGCTGTCATCGAGATACATCGGGCCCTTCGAGGTACTTGAGAGAGTGGGTACAGTTGCTTACTGGTTGGCATTACCGCCAAATCTATCGAGTGTTCATGCAGTATTCCATGTCTCTATGCTTCGGAAGTACACCCCACATCCGACTCATGTGGTGGATTGGGGAGAGCTTGTTGTTGATGCTGATGGGACTTTCGAGGAGGGACCGGTGCACATCATGGATAGCCGGGAACAGGTTTTGCGAGGCAAGACCGTGCGGCTAGTGAAGGTGCTGTGGCAGGATCGAGGAGTAGAGAAGGCGACATGGGAGCGCGAGGACACTGTCCGTACTAGTTATCCTTTCTTGTTCGAGGATGGAGGTACATTCTTCTGGTCATTTAGCATTAATTGACTGTTGTATATGCATGTGATTGTATGTGCATGTGTATGTGAATTTCGGGGACGAAATTCTTTTAAGGGAGGAAGAATGTGAAACCCGGGAAAAATTTTAACTTTTTCTAAAAAAAATGGCAAAATGGTAATTTGCCATTATAGTGCGGGTTAAAAAAAATTGGTATTTTTATAGATCTCGGATGATGAAACGAACCTCACCGTTGGATTCGTCTCACAAAATCTAGTTACCCAGACAAATTTCGTCAAATTCTGAGATAGTCAGATTTTTTACGTTTTTCGAGGTGACGGGTGTTCGATGACCCCTAAAAACGAAATTTTTATAAAAATTTTAAAATTTGAAAAATATTTTAAATAAAGTTCATATAAAATATTTTGAGCTTAAATCGGTACGAAATTTAATCGTTTTGGGGTGAAAACGGACCCGGACAAAGGACGACACTTGGCGCGACGAGGGCCAAGTGTTTAGAAAGTATAAAAGTGGGCAAATATCTGAAAAATCATATATTTTCTCTTCATTTGGCCGGCTGGATCAGACCCAAGAGCAAAGAAGAAAAAAATATAATTCTTCAAGCTTTCTTTCGCCGATTCTCGGAGTTCCGTCGGTCGGAATTCGTCGGGCCAAGAATTAAAGTCGATCTACGCGACGAGAGCAACGCGTGGGTACCAAAACAAAGATTTTCACCGAAGATTCAAAGGGAGGATGTTGGAGAAATCTAAGCTTTGGGCTTCAATTTGTTCTTGAGACTTCCTACAAATTCTTTACGCTTCAAGAGGTAGGGTTCCTCCTACTCGGACCTATTTCTAACTTAAGGTGTCCATAGGGTTCATGTGGGCTGTTTTGGGTATTTCTAATATTTTTCCATTATGATTGGTGCTATGAAAATGGGTAGGATCAATTCTAGTGTAAATTGGTAGTTAGAAAGTGTTAGTTTGTGATTTCTTGAATGTTTAGATAATTGGTTATACAAAAATCATATATTCTAATTTTTATTTTGTTTGAATGATCCATATAAAATCTTGGCTTGATTTTGGTATATGGAAGTATTTATGTAATCCCTTGGAAATTGGGATCATGTGGGCATGCTTTGTGTTTTATATTATGCCTTGTGAATGAAATGTAATATTAGCATGTATTATGTGTTATCATGTTGATGGAGTGTTGATATCTGCTCTTGGATATATTGAACTTGAAATGGTTATGTGATTATATGCAAATGATATTAATTGTCATGGTATACAATGATATTTAAAAATTGTCATTTGGCATGCATTGCAATATGGACATGGAATTAACATCACATTCATGGGCTACATGCATGAGTGTGGGTATAGGGTTGCATGGGGTGATCAACACCAACATTGGTACTTGATGGTAGGCTCGAAAAAGTGGGATGGAACGTCCTACGGAGTCGCACGGTGACATGCATAAGAAAACTTGTGTCGGGTATAGCAAGTAGGGCTAGACACTCTCTCGGGTGAAAAACCCGGCCACTTGGTTCATACACTTACTAGTGGTGAAATTCCAGAAAAGTGTAACGGCGTACGGAGCCGGAGGTGCGATTCCTGAATCCGATACCCCATAAAGGCACAGGATTTTGATATATAAATTATTCATTTGATGGGAAACATCCAAGAATGAATTAGTTTTATGACATATGGTTGATTTCAAAATGATCTTTGGATATGTTTCATCAAAGACGTTTGTTTTACACGTAAGTGTCGCATTGTGTTGTGGGAGTCGGTGTGGGCTCAGGATAGCATGCATGGGTGAGTTTCATCTCATTACTTGGCATGACATCATGATTTTCCAACATTGTATTATATGTTATTGTTGGAGGGAATACTTGTTGTGAAATGTTGCATTTATACATTGCATATGCATTTTAGGTGATGAGTAGCCTCTGTAGGGATTATTCTACTGGGCATTGGCTCACCCTATACGGCAAACATTTCAGGTGTGGGTCATGCACCAATGGACGGCTCACAATCAGGGTCACATGGTTGAAGAAAAGCCGACTTGTGGCTTCCAATCCATTTTTTTTTTTGTAAAAGTACATTTACAATTAAATTTTGGCATGTAATGTGTAAAGGAATTGTAATAGAGTCTATATGGACTGTTTTAATATAATCTTGCATATTTTGATATAAATATGATGATTGGACCCTGTGTGGTTATGGTATTATATTGGACCTCGGATGGGTCATGTAAATGTTGATTGCACAGATTGTGTTTTGGGGTAGAGCTTCCCGTACAAAGGAGACTCTGCCCGGATTTTGTTAAATTATGGATCCCGATAAATGGGACGCAACGGTGCGATATCGAGTTATACGGTATCTACGGGCATTCCGTGGGTTGATGAAAAATTAACGGACCCCATGAATTTGGGGTGTCACAAAACACACCTCACCTTCAACAAAAAATACAGCGCAATGGTGCAACAAAAATACAGCACAAAGGAGCTGAGAAGAAACTCTAAGCGGAAGCCAAGTAAATACTTGACATCATCGTATGAGATTTTCAAAGTATAATAGACATTATAAAATCCATATTTTTAGCAATAAAAATATATATTATAAATCTCTAATCTTGATTGTGTAAGCAACAACTTTATTTGAAGAAGTATGAAAATAGTATCTTAAAGAAAGGTGATACAGTTACGATAGATAAAGCGGCAGTATAATATGTCAAACCTAAGTGTGGTTTTACTTAATTACAAGATTAATTGATAATGCAATATAATACTACTCTGTGTCTGTTATCACAGATGGACAATAATGGAACCTTGTTTGACAAGGAGATAAAGGAAGCTAGAAAGGAGATGGAGGAAACTAGAAAGAAGGATGCAATAATGATGAAGATGAGGTGAATGCAAATAAGGATGAAGAGGAGGAGATGGAGACAACTGGAAATAAGGATGAAGGAGGGTTAAATTGAACTAAGGATGATCAGGAGGGGTTGGAGATAGTTGCAAATAAGGATGAAGATGAGGTGAATGCAAATAAAGATGAACATGAGGAGATGAAGGCAACTGGAAATAAAGATGAAGAGAAGGAGATGGAGGAAGTTGAAAATAAGGATGAAGATGAGAAATTTAGAAATAAGGATGAAGATGAGGTGAATGCAAATAAGGAAGAGGAGGAGAAGATGGAGGAAGTTGCAAATAAGGATGAATAGGAGAAGATGAAGGAAGTTGTAAATAAGCACGAGGCTGGTGTTGATGTAAATATGGTTGAAAAAATAACAAAGGATGTTGAGAAAAGGATGATGAGAAGCCCGAAGTGAAAAGACATAAAAAGGATGATGAGAAGGCCGAAGTGAAAATATATAAAGTTCAAGAAATAACAACGTTTCACATTCTCTCGATTGTCAGTGTTCATGAGGTTTTGTACTCCACATTAAACATTTAAATAATTGTTTAAACAAATCTTTGTATTGACTTTATTTAAACAATTGTTCCACATTTAATAATACGCTTTGTTATTTAATAAGTAGATTTCATATTCCACTAGTTTGTGGACCCCATTAGATGTGGATTAACCACTCATTGATTAAATTAATGATTATGATAAAATATGTGACTTCAATTACATATTTGACAACTCGCTTGACATGAGGTATCTATACTACATAGTTTGTGCGCTGTTCTTGTATATTGTGGGATCATCATCAATTACTAATCCATTTATTGAATGAAACAATGAGACATTGGTGAGATTTGAGAATGTTTTGCCAGTAGAAATTCATTTACTAAATCGCTAAAACCAACAAAATGGCTATTAGACATTGTGAGTTCAAAATGGATTTATTTATTGTGTTTTTTATATTGACCAAGTATTAATTTTGTACATTTTGACCTGAAGATCATAAATTTGGCATCTTATATTATTCTGAACGATGTGAAGTTTAATCCGTTTACAAAAAGGTTAAGGTGGTACCTATCCATATAGTTTGCAGTAATGTGGTTTATTTGACATTTATTATCTTTAACATGTACAATGTGAGTTAAATGTGTACTCATATTTACCTTCAATACCCAGCAAAAAGCACTTGGAAGGGTGGAGGAAGGAAAAGAACAAGAAAAAACAATTAGATTGCTTGATTTTTAAAGGTACTTCGTTTCAGATTTCAAGGACTATGAAAATGTATGTAGATGCCTTAATTTTTGTTGTGTTTATAATTGATCATTTACATAATAATCATTATCCTTGTATTTGTTTATGTATGTATGTAGATCTATATACCCATGAACAACAAGGATACCCATTGGTAGTTATGCGTGGTGGATGTAGTGAAAGAAAAAGTTTTATTACTTGATTCTCTATCATTATATCCCAACAATAGCTGTTTTTGTGCTATTGCAAATGTGATTAAAGAATTAGATTGAGTCCGTGAGCTTTTCGTACCTAATCACATGCCAACATTGATCAAGTGGCACACATATGAAGTGGATTGGGCTCCTAGGCAAAAAAAAAAGCTATGATTGTGGAATATTTGTCATAAAGTGTAAGATCCCACATTAAAGATTAAATAAGGATACTATTATCTTAATAGTTATTCTAAGATGAATAAAATGATGGTAAAAACTTAGAATCATTATTGAAAGATTGATCATGAATTTTGAGTTTCGGATGAATTGACTTTTAGATCAAACTTAGTTTTGAATATGTTTACCCTTGAGAACAGTGATTAGGAAAGTTTCTAAATATTTTTAGGACAAAATAAGATTTCCATTGAATCCGAAAGATCGAGAAACCTTGGGATAGGTAATATGTGGTATATTAGAATTTAGAAAGTATTTCAGAGTTAAAGCGCATGTTAGAAAGAAGTGGGATAGGAAAGAATTTGACACTACCTTAGTATTTTAGCTATAAATTTTTAAATTGAACTCTAATGGAGCTAATGTTTGAAAATTAGAAACTAGACTTCAAGGGCTATAAAAGTGTATTTCATGAAAATTTCCTGAATCGAGTTCTAAATAGGTGAAAACTGCTCTTAAAGTTGGGACAGAAATTTGCCTCCGTCTGGTCGCTCCAAGCATCTGTCCGAATGGTACTCCTTACCCAAAAACTTTATTTCTCATCAGAAACAGAGACTATGAACCGTCTGGATGCCCAAGGACCGTTCGGACGCTACCTTAAAATCGGCCCCGATTAGTTTTAGGGTTTTTCTCCAATTTTTACACTATAAACACCTGAGGACACCTCCGTTAGCCCCATTTCATCAATTCTAACCACTAGAGAGCCTTGAAGAGTAGGAAGGAAGGGGAGAAATACAAGCTTGAAGGGGATTCTCACATTAAAGTGGATCAAATCTTCTAGTTTTTCACACAATACCAAGAAAGAAGAAATATAGGGGTTTCTTACTCTTTTCTTCAATTAAGGCTAAGGTTTATATATATGTATGTTTTGACTCTAAATCCTATTTATATGTTAGTAAATTCTTGATTATTGATATTCTTACAAATATTATCATGTTTTAAACAAAGCTATGGTTGAGTAGCCATGAAATCTCTTTTCCTTGTATTAAAACCCTAGTTTTCAAGAGAAATAAATTTTTCTCTTGATTTTTCCTTTGTTCTTGATTTCAAAACTCTAGTGTTTGGTATTGAACAATAAAATGATATTTTTAGGATCTCTTGCATATTTTCTTAATTGTTCTATGGAATGATACATATGAAATTTGAGAATTTTGGATTTTGCTTGGGATTGGAGAAATTGGTTGGGTATTGTATCTCTTGTGGATGTTTGGATGACCATGGGTGGCCGTTGATCAGGTATCATAGAGTGGGTAGATGCGTTTCTTACTCCGTGAGGGTTTGAATTTTTTCTACAACTCATAGTGGGGTTGGTGTCTTGCGAGGACTAAACCACTATTCGCTCACGTGATATCGAGGTTGAAGGTTAGTATATTATTTTTGGGTTGGATTCGTCACTACCAATACGTTGGTATATGCCCTTCCTAAAGTTTGATATCCTTGCGAGGATTGAGTGCAAGTGTGTGGTCCAGGATATTCTCGTTGTGTTTATTCATACGATGTCATACATCATACCTGAGATACATTATGGGCTACTGTTTATTGTGTAAATGTAACACCCTGCATTTTCTTTTATATATGTATATAGATATATAGTAAGTAATTGTGGTAAAAATGTGGATATGTGTAGTGATGTGTGTTTGAATTTGGTAGATTGGAAAAGAAGAGATTTAAAATGTTAGTGGAAATAATAGTTGAAATTTTGTTTTAATAAGTGAAAATATGAAATTTTAGGTCCTAGAACTTGTATTAAATAGGTTTGGTGTAGAAATATGCGTTGGAGAGGTTTGGGATGGATTTGGTTGGCTTAGGAATGGATTGGAAATGGAAAAGGGATGAAACATGACATGAACAGTGCACTGGCTGCAACTTCAAGTGCAATTTCGACCTTGATGCAGTCAATATCTCTCAAAACTCAAAACATAAAAGTTGTATAGATCTTTCTTAGAATTCTATAGCATCTTGAATCATCTCAATTGGAGCTCGGATGAGAGAGTTATGCCCAGATAACGAAGTGATGTCAAAACAAGCCCACTTAGCTTGAACAGTGCACTGACTGTAATTTCAAGCCCGATTTAGACTTTGATACAATCAATATCTCTCAAAACTCAAAACCTGAGAGTGTTATATCTCTTTCGTATCATTCCATAGCATCTTGAATCATCTTAATCGGAGCTCGGATGAGAGAGTTATGCCTAGATAACGAAGTGATGTCAAAACAGTCCAATTAGCTTCGTTTTGCATTTAACGTCTCCATTTGCATCCTAAATTAAAATATAAGAATAATAAGTACATTTAGGCTTCAAATAAGTATAAAAGGCATTAAGAAACACCCTTTATCACATTTTATTTGCAAACAACCCAAAACTTCATTAACAGTCGGTTCAGATGGGTAAAATAAAAAATTTAGTGTTTCAAGTGTACATTGACTTTGGTTTTGAGATAAATCATAAAAATCAATGTTTTTAGGTTAAAATAACATTAAAAATAAATTCGAAACGTCAAAAAACTGTAGGGTAGTCATATGGATCAAATTGGAGATTTTTAGTGGTAAAACCGTATTTTTAGAGAAAACCAAAACAGGCTGTAAACAGTGAATTTCGGGGCTGAGGTGTTTTAAACCCCATTTGCCCTCATTTCTTTCACTCCACTCTCACCCCACACCTCTTGGAACCCTAGAGAGCATTAGAGAGGAAGAAAGGAAGGGAAAAACAAGAGATTTAAGGGTAGATTCAAGATCAAAGTTCAAGTTCTTCCTACAAACTAAGGATTAAAGTGGAGGTTTTCTCTCATTCACTTACATTGAGGTTAGGGTATTTATATATGTATGTTTTGACTATCAATGGTATATATATGTGCTATGAAATCATCATCTCTTAGGCTTTTTTACAAGGATTACATGTTTTGAACAAAGTATGGTTTAATACCCATGAAATCTCCTTTCTAGTTTTAAAACCCTAAGTTTTGGAGAGTGATGTATTTTCTTCCTAAATGCTTTCTTTATTATGGATTTCAAAAACTTGGTGCTTTGTGTTGAGTAGAAAACAATGTAGTGATTGGTGAGAGGTTCCATGTAAGGATGCTCATCCATTCTCAAGAGGTTCCCGGTAAGGATGCTTGAGAATCAAAGGTGACCTAAAGGGGGGTGGAGGTTACCACAAAGTATGCCACCTACCAAAAGAATTGTTGGGAATTGGTTATGACAATTAATGGTTATTATTTGTATGTGGTGCTCGTTTATTCATTTAAGTAATATTTTTAAATAAACTTGAGATCTTTTTAAATGTCACTACTTTATTTCAAATTATGTATCTATGTTATGTTAAAATTGAGACTAACCATTTTAAATGCTTTTTTAAACCTTGTATGAGTTTGGGAGAATTTTTCTACAGAGCTTCGTGCTCACCCCCTATCGCTAACATTTTTTGGATTACCCACTTAAGGAGGAGGACGTAAAGGTCGAGGAGCCCGCTACTTGGGAGACTCCACTGGACGGGAGTGTGGATCCCGAGGTGGACGCATAGAGCGACCTCCTTTCCTTTTGTACTAGACTAGGACATTCTTTTGGAATATTGTGTAGTCTAGCTTCTTTTGTTTATTCCGCTGCGCTTCTTTAATTAATTTTTGAGATGTAATAGCCATGACTTGGGCTTATTCTTTTGGATAATGTTGTAAATATTCGTGGATGACAAATAAAGTCTTGTTTCTTAAGGGATTATATTAGTGATCTAATGATATGAATGATTTTAGAATGTAATACCATCCAGAGTGTGTTTTGGGGTGTTACAGTAAATAGTTGGTTATGGTTTATTGTGGAAAGGAGTTTATGGTGGAATTGGTTTATTGTGGAAATGGTAACTTGTTGGAATTGATATTTTTGGGAATTGGTTTTACTTTTTCATTTAATTATTGTTATTGTGTAAACTTGAGATCCACTGAAATGTTCCTGTTTTTCTTCAAAAGTTATATATGATATTTGTAAAATGAGACCGACTGTTTTATATGCTTTTGAAACCTTGTTCAAGTTTGAAAGGATTTTCTTACAAAGCTTAGTGGTCACCCCCTACAAATAAAATTCTTTTTAGACTTTGATTTAGTCGAGCAGCTCAGAATTGACAAGCACGTAGCTTGGGAAGCTCAACTTGATGGGCATGTGGACCCGAAGGGGATGTGTAGAACTATACTTTTTATGTCCTAGACTAGGGGGTTTATTTTGAGATAATGTTCATGTTAATATTTTTTTATTCCACTGCTAGAAAATAGTTAATTTTTGGGATGTAATTGCCGTAGTTGGACATATTCTTTTGGATGCAACGACCATGACTTGACATATTCTTTTGGATGAAGTTGTAGATATTATGGATGATGAATAAAATTTTCTTTAATTATGGATCTTATTTGTTGCTCTCATGATGTGAATGGTTTTTAAAAAGTAATGTCGTCCAAGGAAATTTTTGGAGCGTTACAGTTTTGGTATCAAAGTTTAGGAATTAGGTCTTACATAGGAGCTGTAGGTTGTGGACTATCATTGGAGTATTAGGTTCGGATGAAGAAACTCTTGGATTGAATTTGTTTTAAGTGATATGTTTATAAGATATGTGTGATTTGTTACTTAGTTAACTTAGGGATTAATTATTTGTTCAAATTCATGGATTAGCTAGTTTTGAGGAGTTGATGAAAATTTGGGGATGGATATTCTAGTTTTATATCATGTTATTTTGTACTATTCTAGGAGATGGATGGTAATTTGGATTTTGGTTTGTAAATGATGCTAGACATGGATCTTTATGCAAGTTATATTATCTATATTGGAGATGGGTATGAGATATGATTTGTGGCAAAAAACACCCAAACTCGAGTTGAACAAGTATAACAAAATCAATCAGTAAAGCAGACTACCATTCACCAATTTGATCATAACTCTTTGTTGGAAAGTCCAAATTGTGCACCATTTTGTTAGAAGCTTAACTCGTATATCTTTCCAATCATATAGGTCAAACATGTTAGAAATACCTGAATTAAATCAATTTATTCTTCGAAGTTGATCAAAAATATGTACTGTGGTATTCCTTGGATAGCAAAATGTTGTGCTTTTCTTCTTAGATTCTGAAGGACCTATCCTTAAACAAGCTTCCACCACTATTTAGGCTTTGGTTTAGAGATACCCCTAAGTTGATTGAAGTTGTTTGGATGGATAGCAATATAAAATTTGACTATGATTTGGTGCTTTGTCGACTCTAAGTATTCCATTCTACTATTAGTGTTGTTTATATTTTTGAAAGTTAAGGAGATGTGATAACTCAATTTGGATATGTGGGGGTAAGATCAACTTAAAATGTTTTTAAGATGGACTAAGTTTTGAATAATAAGGATATGAAAAGTTATGTGTGTTTCTTAAAAGTCATAGAAATAGTTTTGGTTTTATGAAATAAACCGTGGGAGTGTAATGTTTTCCTCTAGGGTGAGTACAATGGTATGAGATAGTATAATTCTCAGATATGATCAATTGAAAGAATATGACGAAATTACATCGAATGGGAGCCTATTTTTGATTAACGATAAGAATTGTGATTATGGTTCTTAAATGGATAGAAGTTTGTTTTCATAACCACAAACTTGAGGTTACCAATATTGGTTGGAAAATATTATGGAGAGTTGATTAAATTTACTTTGAATGTTTAGAAGGGTCATGCATAGGATACTCATTGAGAACGTTATAGTTAGTTTATCTTATTCCCTTGAGGGCTTAGTTGACTACTCTTAGACTCTTTAAAGTATTAACAATCAAGAATCTTAGTTGAGTGTGGAGTTAATAGTTGACTTGTATTTAAAAATTTTGATTGACATTTTAATGTTAGTTTATGGAAAATGAACTTATAGACATGTAAAAAGGAAAATCTAAAAAGCTTGACTAAGTTGTAGTACTTACTTTTGTCCCTATATATTGTAGGATTAAAGATTATAGAGGTTTAAAAGCTCGAGGTCAGATATAGTAGACAATTATTGAAATAAGGATGATTTCAATATTTGGTGTTAACTTCTATCATTTCGTGTGATCTTTTAATGATATTGGAGTTGTGTTGGGGGAATATGGAATTCTTTTTCCGGTCTCTCTTAGTACATTATTAAGATAGGTTTGATTAGTTATACCTGAGGATTGCTAGTATGAGTATTGAATATTCGAATTTTATGACTAGTGGTGCTAATTGAGAAGATGTAATTTGAGGAATCAATAATGATACCTATGTAGATTGGCTTTGACATGGATGTAGAAACTTTATATAATATTGGGAATAAATGACTATGGTTATCCTAGTAATTAGCAGATCGTTATTATCCTGAGGATTACAAATAATGGTTGAGACTATGATGTCTAATGTGGTTAAATCGAGGATCATTGGTTTAATCATAAAGAGTCTTGTTTTGGCTATGATTATATTACAAGAAATTTGATCGTATTGAATTAAGGGAGATTATTGTGATCCTTCAAAGTCTATTTTTATCTTATGAATCAGAAATGTATTTACTCTGGATTGAATCATGAAAATTCAAGATTACATGTAACGAATAGAAGGGAGTGGGTGTGAAAGCTGCAAAGGATTGATTACATGGGTTATTGAGTCTAGCTCAAGGTTAGAGACTAAGAAGGAATATTTGGGAGATAGAGAAAATGATTAGTGTTAATGGAGTTAGTGAACAATGTGAAGATATTAAGATTGATCTAATAGTAGGAATTCGAATGCGTGTGAATTATGAATGAGATTTTAAGGCTTATTAAGTTGTGTGCAAGATTGAGAACTGAAAACGATATTTTAGATCTATAACTAGACCCATAGCCGAAGTAGTATATTTGTTTATTTACTAAAATTTTTTTAAAAGGATAAGATGGATCGTTAGTGAACATATTTTAGAAGTTACAAGCAAAAAAAAAACAAAAAACATATGTGGTGAAACATAACATATCTTCATAAAACCTTACGAACCTATGAGAATCCTTATCTTGAGGCTAGTTTTTACTTAATGATTATTGAATTATAATTTATATTAGAGTGCGCAGTGAACCATTGGATTAGATTTAATATAAGTGGAATTAATTATTAGTTACGGTTACAGTGGTGAATGTAGAGAGCATAAGCTTGAAGAGTGAGATTCAATTTCTTGGAAAACTTGGTGTATATTTGATGGTTATAATTGTTGGGAATCTTGTAGTGTCCATTGAACTACAAAAATTGATAAGTTAAGTGTTCATAGGATGTGAATTAAAATTATTTTAGATTTCAAAGATTATGAATTTCATTGGCTAGTGTGATAAAGTCATTAAAAATGTAGTGTCTATTTCAGGAATCGAGTTAAATCTTACCATAATGTTAGTACTAAGTTTTGTGTTACACCTTGACGTTAGTATGGGAAAGATGAATAACCCTATTAGAGGAATTACATTTGGGTTATTTTGGTATGCTTATGAATAAGCTACAAGTATGAAACAAATATGAGGTTTATTGAAATGATTGGTGAAATTCGAAAGAGATGAGTAGACAATTAAACACTATGATCTAGTAGTTATGCATGATAAGAAATTTGTTGGAACAACCGTATACAATTATTGAGAATAAAGGTGATAAATGAATGCTAGTGAAAGAATGTGTAACCTTCGAGACTTTAAGTAACTACAATGATGTAATAAGTGGAAAGGATTGATTTACAATTTAGAATACGATATTGTATTCTGAGACTTCATGCTTAAGAGATTAATATGCGTTGAGACCTTGTAATCAATTAGAATTAGATAGACTAACTTGATGATTAAGTTTCGAGGACGAAACTTTCTTTTAGGGGGGTGGATTATAAGACCCCACATTAAAAATTAAATAAGGATACTATTATCTTAAGAGTTCTCGTAATATGAATAAAAATATGATAGAAACTTAGAATCATTATTGAAAAATTGATCATGAATTTTGAGTTTCGGATGAATTGACTTCTGGGTCAAACGTAGTTTTAAATATGTTTACACTTGAGAAAGGTGATTAGGAAAGTTTCTAAATATTTTTAGGAAAAAATAAGATTTTCATTGAATCTAGAAGACCGAGAAACCTTGGGAGAGGTAATATGTGGTATATTAAAATTTAGAAAGTATTTCGGAGTTAAAGCGCATTTTAGAAAGAAGTGGGGTAAGAAAGAATTTGACACTACCTTAGTATTTTAGTTATAAGATTTTAATTTGAACTCCAATGGAGCTAATTTTCTGACCATAGAAACTAGACTTTCAGGGTTACAAAAGTGTATTTCATGACAATTTCCTAAATCGACTTCTAAATAGGTGAACACTATTCTTAAAGTTGGGATAGAAAGTTGCCTCCGTCCGAACGCTCCAAGCACCGTCCAAACGGTACTCCTTACCCAAAAACTTTGTTTCTCATAAAAAAATAGAGTCTTTGAACTGTCTGGATGCCGAAGGACCATTCAGACGCAACCCTAAAATCAGCCCCGATTAGTTTTAGGATTTTGTTTCTAATTTTTACACTATAAATACCTAAGGACGCCTCCTTTAGCCCCATTTCATCAATTCTAACTACTAGAGAGCCTTGAAGAGTAGGAAGGAAGGGGAGAAACACAAAATTGAAGGGGATTCCCACAATAAAGTGGATCAAATCTTCTAGTTTTTCACACAACACCAAAAAAAAAGAGAGGTAGGGGTTTCTTCTTATTCTCTTCCATTGAGGCCATGGTTTATATATATATATGTATGTTTTGACTCTAAATCCTATTTATATGTTAGTAAATCCTTGATTCTTGATATTCTTGCAAATATTATCATGTTTTAAACAAAGCTATGGTTGAGTAGCCATGAAATCTCTTTTTCTTGTATTAAAACCCTAGTTTTCAAGATAAATTGATTTTCCTCTTGATTTTTCCTTTGTTCTTGATTTCAAAACTTTAGGGTTTGGTATTGAACAATAAAATGGTATTTTTAGGATCTCTTGCATATTTTCTTAAATTTTTCTATGGAATGATATATATGGAATTTGGGGATTTTGGATTTTACTTGGAATCGGAGAAATTGGTTGGGTATTATATTTCTTGTGAATGTTTGAATGACCATGGGTGGCCATGGACCGGGTATCGTAGAGTGGGTAGATTAGTGTCTTACTCCGTGAGAGTTTGAATTTTTCCTACCACTTGTAGTGGGGTTGGTGCCTTGCAAAGACCAAACTATTATTCGCTCACATGGTATTGAGGCTGAAGGTTAGTATACTATTCCTGGATTGGATTTGTCACTGTCAATGCGTTGGTATACGCCCTTCCTAAAGTTTGATATCCTTGCGAGGTTTGGGTGCGTGTGTGTGGTCCAGGATATTCTCGATGTGTTTATTCATGCGATGTCATACATCATACGTAATATACATTGTGGGCTATTGTTTATTGTGCAAATAGTTGGTTATGGTTTATTGTGGAAAGGAGTTTATGGTGGAAATGGTTTATTGTGAAAATGGTAACTTGTTGGAATTGATATTTTTGGGAATTGGTTTTACATTTTCATTTAATTATTGTTATTGTGTAAACTTGAGATTCATTGAAATGCCCCTGTTTTCCTTCAAAAGCTATATATGATATTTGTAAAATGAGACTGACTATTTTTTGTGCTTTTGAAACCTTGTTCGAGTTTGGGAGGATCTTTGATTAACCCTAATTAAGGCATAATTTAATAGGTAAATTGTGTTAGTTGAATAAAGTTAAACTAGTCAAAATAAATCAAATTAGAATTAGTGTGTGAATAAAGGATAATGCATTAATTGTTGTTCTTTTCAGGATTTTGTGCGTCAAAACTACAAACTACTGGGGAGCCAATTGCATTAAAGCTAAAAACTACTGGGGTGCCAATTATCAAAGCTCAAAACAAAGGGGGATCAAAGAATTTAAGGCCACCTAACAAGATTTTCAAGTCCACCTAACAAGATTCAAAGCCACCTAACAAGACTCTTCAAGTTCACCTAACAAGATTCAAGGCCACCTAACAAGAATTTTCAAGTCCACCTAACAAGATTCAAGGCCACCTAACAAGACTTTCATCCTCCCTTGTTGCCTATAAATACCACCCCTTAGGACTTGTAAAGCATTCATCTTTTGGTAGTGGAAAACCCTCCAAAAGTATTATTGCTTTCCTTATTGTTTATAGATTTCTTTAAGTATTGCTTTCTTTTATTGTATTCTTGCTTTCTTTTACTTTAAGTATTGCTTTCTTTTATTGTGTTATTGCTTTCGTTTACTTCCATTGCTTGAGCTTCCTTATTCCATTAGAGGAGTGAAACTTTTCCACTTTTCTAGAGCTTTACCAAAGCCGTGAAGGGTGGAACGTGATTCACTCATTCTTTGTCGCAAGATCGGCTCCTTGTGTAAAATGTGTTACCTTGTAACTCCTCTATTTGGAGGGATAAGTATCACTCACTTTTCTAGTTTTAACAAAGCCATGAAAAGTGAGTAGTTTCTCATCCAATCTTTAGTAAGAGGTGGTTATCCGGAAGTTAAATTTATGCAATTCGTTTATGCTTAGGTTTAGTCTTTATTTTTTCATAATGTCTTCTCATCATATTGTTGTCTTTATTTTAAGCATGAATAGCTAAACCTCTTAGTTGGCAAAACCAAGAGGAACCTCCACTTGGGTATACCATTTCAACTCATTCTCCTCCCCTCTTTCAGAGTTCAATGGTTTGATTTGACTGGGTTGAGGATGGATAACTTGGTGAGTCTTTGATATTCCGTAGGCCTAGTCACGGTTTATGCTTAGATACTCATCAATGAATCAATCGTTCATTCATGCTCTATTGGAGGAGGGTTTCGAGTTGAGACGGTATTCCTATTGGAGTGACCTCTTGGATTTGCCAACATTTATTTCTCATTTTACTAGCATCAAAACAACTTCACCAAACAATTTCCAACAATCAAAGATTTTACACTTTCTTTCTCCCAAAATCACCTTCCTCTCGATTTACTTCCTTCCCCGTGGAAACGACCTTGGAATACCACCAAGTAAAACACGATCCGCGAAAGTCTCATTGCCCTTGGGGAGCCCTTTTGTTCACACATACTCACATTTGAAATCTCATTCATCCACCATTCCGTTGCCCTTTCTTTTGACATCATCCTTAGGAGAATGACACTCCCCTTTATTCATATACTATAGATACTAAAAGGTGATGTTTATAGGTTAGGAAACAACAAGGAAATTTGTCAAGCATTTTTGGCACCGTTGTCGGGGAAGGCAAGTGTCAAACCAAGAAGGTGATTTTCAGATAACGGAGGTAAGTTCCATGATCTTCATCATGGGCTGAGGTACATTGTTCTGTGTACATAATCTTGTTTGTGTATAACTTTGTTTGTATATATTTTGTTTTATGTGGAGGCGAAACGACCGAAACCGACTTGTTAGACAAAATTTGGCCCCTACCATGAATATTGACCAAGAACAATCCGAGGATGCGGGTGACAATTTTGACAATATAGGTGCAAATCCAAATGTCCAAAGGGGTGGGGGACCACAAGAATCCCAAATACCCAATCTGAGAATGAATTTTCTCCCTCCCGTGAATGAGGGGAATAATTTTCGAATGGATCCCCCGGTGAGGTCAATGAGGGATTTCCTACAACCAACATGAAGCACCACACCATCATGCATCCTCCTTCCGGTCCAAGCTCATCTTTTCATAGTTAAGCCAGGGATGTTGCAACTAATTCCCACGTTCAACGGATTTGAAACTTAGAGCCCCTATTCACACATAAGGGATTTTGAGGAAATGGTTGCAACCTTTCTCCCCAATCATGGGATGGAAGAGATAGCTAGAATGAAATTGTTTCCCTTTTCCTTGAAAGACAAGGCAAAAACGTGGCTTATTTCCTTAAGGCCTCGAACCATCACATCGTAGAGCCAAATAATTTTGAGTTTTTAAACAAATTCTTTCCGGTGCATAAAACCACTGCCCTAAAAAAGTAAATTCAAAACTTTTCAAAAAGCCCAATGAGCAATTCTATCAATGTTGGGAGAGGTACAAGGAATTGCTACAATCCCTTCCACATCATGGCTTTGAACCATGGCAATTGGTGAGTTTTTTTTATGAAGGAATCACACCGGCCATCGACAGTTCATTGACATGATGTGTAATGGGGAGTTTTTGAACAAAGACCCTGATGAGGCCTTAGATTACTTTGATATATTGGCACAAAATGCACAATCATGGGACATTACAGATCCCACCGATGTACCAAGGTCTTCTCCTCAAAAGACTGGCCAAACTCAAGGGGGAGGGATTTATGATTTAAGAGACGGGAAGACTTTTTTTCAAAAATTGCTAAATTGTCAAGGAAAGTTGAGAGTCTTGAAGTCAATAAGAGACACGAGGTGTCTAATATGTCACAAATCGAGGAGGGTTGTTCAATTTGCGAATGTATGGAGCATTCCCTATCAGATTGCCCAAACATTCCGACCCTTAAAGAAGCGTACCATGAACAAGTCCATGCATTCAACCAAACGAGGCAATCATTTTCTCCCAATTCAAATACTTACAATCCGGGTTGGAGTAATCACCCAAATTTTAGTTGGAGAAATGAAAACCTCATTCCTCATGGTTCAAGTGCATATGCATCTCTCATGCCTCCTAAGCAAAACCAATACCATGGCCAAGGGTAAGCATCTAGCTGTCAATACCCCCGAACCAATCCACAAGGGTATTTGTCAAACCCACCACCACAGAAATTTTCACCAAATCCACCTCACAAAGTTTTTCTCAAGGACCATCCAATCCATCCACATACCAACCTCCTCACAAAAAGAATTTGGAGGATATGGTCCATTCCTTCATTCAAAGCCAAACCGCCATCAATAACCAAAATGCCACAGCCATCAATGATGTAAGAGCCCAACTCACAAAGTTGACAAACTCCATAGGGGCATCTTAACAAGAAAAGGAGAAGTTCTCCGCTCAACCACAAGAGAACCCTAGGGGTCAACACCTTGTTGAGTCATCGGAACCTTCGAAAGAGAGTTGCGAGCAACTCAAAGCTGTCACCACCCTCCGCAGTGGCAAAGAAATTGACAAAACCATTTTACCAACGGTCTCACCCAAGACCACATTGCCAAAAGAAAAAGATCTCTTGGGTGACACCGACAAGAGTGAGGTGCGTGAAAAGAAAGAAAGAGAGGTTGTTGAGAAAGAAAAATTAATTGATGATTGTGTGTTTATTCCTCCCATGCCTGCCCCTTTCCCAAGTCGTTTGAAGCCACCTGTCAAGGTGGCTAATTATGCTGATATTTTGAAAATGTTTAAGCAGGTGAAGATTAACATTCCACTCCTCGACGCCATCAAGCAAATTCCATCATGTGCTAAGATTTTGAAGGACTTATGCACGGTGAAGAGAAAACTAAATGTCCACAAGAAAGCATTCCTCACCGAGCAAGTGAGCTTAATTTTGAGGACTAACACTCCTCCCAAATTCAAAGACCCCGGTTGTCCAACCATAGCCATCACCATTAGAAATTATCGAGTGGAGCAAGCACTCCTCAATTTGGGGGCAAGTGTGAATCTTCTTCCCTACTCGGTGTACCAACACTGCAGCTTGAGGAGTTGAAGCCCACCTCAATCACACTTCAATTGGCGGATCGTAGTTTCCGTACACCAAGGGGAGTAGTTGAGGATGTCTTAGTTCAAATTGATAAATTTTACTTCCCTGTCGATTTCATTGTGCTTGATACACATCCTGTTGCAAACCATAGCTCCCAAATTCTCATAATACTTGGAAGACCCTTCCTTGCTACATCTAATGTCGTGATAAATTGCAGGAATGGTCTAATGAAGTTGGCATTTGGGAATATGACAATGGAGCACAATGTATTCAACTTGGCAAAGCAACTGAGTGCTGATGATGAAGTAAGTGAGGTCAATAGAATCAACACTTTGGTTGAGGAGCACTTGGAGTTGGAGGGGATATTGAAATTTAAGGAAGAAGGAATTGTGGATCTTGAGAATTATGATGAGCAAGAGGAGGTAGAAGATTTGAAAGGGATGGAAAGGTGGATCCCTACATTCGAAGAGTTACCCCATCGAGAAAATAAAATTTTTCCATCGGATGAACAAAAGCCCAACTTGGAGTTGAAGCCCTTGCCCACCCATTTGAAGTACGCCTATCTTGGGGAAGGTGAAATATTTTCGGTGGTCATTAGCTCTACATTAAGCATGGAACAAGAAAAAGAACTCTTGGAGGTGTTGAAAAAACATAAAGGAGCAATTGGGTGGACCATTGCGGATATCAAGGGGATAAGCCCTCTCATTTAAACCCACCGCATATATCTTGAGGAGGATTCCAAACTTTCCAAACAACCACAAAGGCAGTTGAATCCCATCATGAAGGAAGTGGTAAGGGATGAGGTTCTGAAACTACTTGATGTGGGAATCATTTTTCCAATTGCCGATAGTAAGTGGATTAATCCTACGCAAGTAGTACCTAAGAAATTCGGAGTTACGATGGTTGAGAATGACGAGAATGAGCTTATTCCTACAAGAGTAATCACCGGATGGAGGGTGTGCATTGATTACCGAAAGTTGAACGCTTGCACAAGGAAAGACCACTTTCCATTGCCATTCCTCGATCAAGTTCTAGAACGAGTAGCGGGGCATCTATTCTACTATTTTTTAGATGGATACTCCGGCTACAATCAGATTGAGATTGCTTTGGAGGATCAATAGAAGACCACTTTTCACATGCCCCTATGGTACCTTTGCCTACCGCCGCATGCCATTTGGACTGTGCAATGCTCCGGGGACTTTCCAACGTTGTATGATGGGAATTTTAGTGACATGGTGGAAAAGATAGTGGAGGTCTTTATGGATGACTTTTCGGTGTTTGGGGATTCATTCGAGGGATGTTTGGCAAACTTGGAGAAAGTTTTAACAAGATGTGAGGAGAAGAATCTAGTCTTGAATTGGGAAAAGTGTCACTTTATGGTGACAGAAGGAATTGTGCTTGGCCATATAGTTTTGGCAAGGGGTATTGAAGTCGATAAATCCAAGGTGGAGGCCATCTCCAACCTCCCTACGCCAAAAACCATCAAAGGCATCCGGTCATTTTTGGGCCATGCAAGTTTTTATCGTCGATTCATAAAGAATTTCAGTGCATTGGCCCGACCCTTGACTAACCTGCTGTCTAAGGTGGTCCCATTTGAGTGGTCGGATGATTGTGAGACATCCTTTAAAAAACTTAAAAGCATGCTAGTCACACCTCCGATCATGTGACCACCCAATTGGGATCTACCTTTTGAGCTCATGTGTGACGCAAGTGATTACGCAGTCGGCACAGTGCTCGGTCAAAGGGAGGAAAATAGACCATATGTGATACACTATGCTAGCAAAACACTTAATGAGGCTCAGATGAATTACACTACCACTGAAAAAGAATTGCTAGCAGTAGTGTTTTCCTTAGATAAATTCCGTGCTTACATCATTGGTTCGCCTATTGTTGTCTTTACTAATCACTCTGCTTTAAAGTATTTGTTGTCTAAGCAAGATGCAAAACCGAGAATCATTAGATGGATACTCCTCCTACAAGAATTCGACTTGACGATCAAGGACAAGAAAGGAGTTGAGAACGTGGTGGCGGATCATTTATCCCGGCTTGTGGTGCAAGAGGTCGATGAGCACATTCCTATCCCTGAATTTTTTCCTGATGAGCATTTGCTGTCAATTCACTCTGTATGTCCTTGGTATGCTGATATATGTAACTATCTTGCAACAGGACAGACACCACCGCAATGGAGCCCAGAAGATCGAAGACGATTTATGGCAGATGTGAAGTACTTTTACTTCGACAACCCGTATTTGTTCAAGTACTGCCCCGACCAAATCATGAGGAGATGCGTACCTGAAAATGAACAGCGGGACGTCCTTGTATTTTGCCATTCACAAGCTTGCGGTGGACATTTCTTAGCCAAAAAGACTTCGGCCAAAATTTTCAATCAGGTTTTTACTGGCCCTCTCTTATCAAAGATTGTGTTTCATTTTGTAAGGGATGCGACAAATGCCAACGGTTGGGTAGTGTGACCCAAAGAAACATGATGCCCCTTTCACCAATACCTGTCATAGAAATATTCGACTGTTGGGGCATCGACTTCATGGGTCCTTTCCCTATGTCATTTGGTTATTTGTACATCCTCCTGGCAGTGGACTATGTGTCCAAATGGGTGGAGGCTATCCCAACCAAGACTAATAACCACCAGGTCGTAGTCAAGTTTCTCAAGGAGAACATCTTTTCGAGGTTTGGGATGCCTCGTTCAATAATAAGTGATGGTGGATCACATTTCTGTAATAGGCCATTTGCATCTCTAATGTTCAAATATGGCATCACTCACAAATTATCCACTGCCTATCACCCATAAACAAATGGTTAAGCCGAGCTAGCCAATAAGGAGATCAAGAACATTCTAGAAAAAATGGTTAACCCAAACAGGAAGGATTGGTCCGATAGATTGACCGATGCCCTCTGGGCATACCGCACTTCCTTTAAAACTATTTTGAGCATGTCTCCCTACCGGCTTGTCTATGGAAAGGCTTGCCACCTGCCAGTCGAAATGGAACACAAGGCCTATTAGGCCATCAAGACTTTAAATTTTAATTTGAGAATGACCGGTGATCATAGGAAGTTAGAGCTGAATGAGTTGGAAGAGATTCGACGAGATGCGTATGAGAGCTCCAAAATCTCAAAAGAAAGGGCCAAAATCTTTCATGATAACTCCATTGTGAGGAAATCATTTGAGCCAGGCAAAAAGTACTCTTATACAATTCTCGCCTCTCCATTTTTCAAGGCAAACTCCGATCCCGTTGGGATGGCCCTATCTTGTCAAGGTGGCCTACCCCAACGGAGCTGTGGATGTTCAAAACCCCAAAAATGGCCAGACATTCAAGGTCAATGGCCAAAGACTTAAGCCATTTTTTGGGGTTTTGAAGAACAAGTGGTGGAGGAGAATTTGATGGATCCGGTATACCCGGAAGTTATGAAGGAATAATTAGTTTTTTTTTCTGCTTTTTGTGTACAGGTTTTTATTTACTTACTTTATTTTTTTTATTCCATGTTAATTATGTTCTTTTGTCGTATAGTTTTGTTTTTCTTAGTCGCAATATTGGTGTTTTTGTCAAAGCTCAAGTGCGAGGTGTTCTCTAACCCTTCTTATCTTTTTACTGTCCATCATTGAATATCATATTTGTTTTAGAACACTGCATGAATCAAGTTGGGGGGGGGGGGGGGTAAGGTTGCACTATTTGCATATTACACCAATGTTTGTGGAAATATTCAACGCGAATATTCGCGTCTGCCGACACTAAAAAAAAAAAAGGTGGGAATATTCCGCACGGATATGCGGTTGCCGACACTCAAAAAATAAAAAAATAAAAAAAAATAAAAAAATGGGATGCCTTTATAAGGTTTTTAAATTTTTTTCTCCCATCCACCGGTGATTGGTCTCCCCTTCTTCTTCCCTTCTCTTTTTCTTCTTCTTCTTCGTCGTTCTCTCTGTTCTCTGTAAAAACAAACCACCCCTACAAATCCATGACCATATACGCCGACGACCCAGTCCTTTGTTTAATAATTTGCCTTATATGTTTGTATTTGTTCATGGGTGCTCTTTTTCTGCTCACACTTAGGGTGAGGGGTTCCAGCCTAACCCAAATCTCCCTCGAGTGGGTTAATTGTTGTGTTTTGTTTGTTGGTTTCGGCAGCTAAACAGATCTTTACACCCACCATTTTTTTCCTCTTTCTTCGTCTTCTTCTTCTTCTTATTTCTATTGTGCTATTCTCTATAACACGACCCAACTCCCAAAAATCCCATGACCATATTCCCGAAGACCCAGTCGTTTGTCTCATGCTCGGCATTTGTTTACTCTATTTGTACATGACTCTTCTTCTTCTGTCTGCATTTAAAATCAAGGGTTTTCGTCCTAGCGAAAACCCAGATCTGTGTAGAGAAGATTAATTTGTGTATTTTTCTTTGTAGGTTTCGACAGTTGAACAGATCTCTACCCTACAACTTGATCTCCAAACTCTACACACTGGTAAATTCAAAACATTGGGGACAATGTTCGGTTTAGGTTGGGGGTGTGATCTACGATTCCAGTTTGTTATAGTTTCGTATTTAAAAAAAAAAGATTGTTCTAGATTGCGTATTTTTACAGCATTTTTGCTTATATTTCATGATCACATCAAATGCAGCGTCAATCGTCTTTGTGACTGGCAGACGTTAAAGAACCAGATAGTGAGTCTTAAAGCATAGAAAGCATGGATGTTAAAATTTTTTGGTTTAGTTTGGGAGTCTTGCGCACATTTCCATCTGATGTGCATGCTGTGATCATGAGAAAAGCAAGAGTAGTCAGAAAAATTGAAATCCGAGAAGCACAAGCAAAACCATTGTGTGGCAGAAGTACTTTTGCTAAACGTCGTCGTGCCAAACGGCTGGGTGCTTGTAAACAATGTGGCAGGTGTTTTCACATGAAAAAATACAATCAGTGTTCTGAACCAATTTCGGGTCGTGCAACCGATCGATTAAACTAGATAGTGTATGGGCAGAGTAAGGATTTTCCTGAGACGCCATCTTATACCAGTCCGGGACTTACACGTTATGTGCGACAAGAAGTGGGAAGGGTCACTAATAATGACATAGACACAAGCGACGACTCGGATTAAATTTTAACTAATAATGACAAAGCTGTGAAAAAATGTGTTTTGGGGATGAAGGTTAATGGTCCGAAATTTTTTTTTTTTGTAAATATTTGTTTATGTACAAAGTCTTTTTGTTGAAATAAAGATGTGGGTCGAGTAAGGATTGTCCTAAAATGCCAACTTGTAGCGTGGGTAGGGACCTATCCTAAGACACCATAGTTTTCCAAGTTCAATATGTGCATTTAGTCTTTTTGTAAATTTTCATAGATAAATGTATGTAAATAGTTTTGATTTTTATTCGAGTGAAAAAAAAAACCGCATTTCCTTGAAAAATGATATTTTCTCTATGCTTAAATGTCAAATGTACATTGGTATTTGTTAATCTTAAGGTACAGAATGACCAGACTCAAAAATAGAATTATAATACAACTGACATTCTTTGAAAATCTGACATAACCAGTGGAGATAACGAAGAATAACATGGTAAGTTTTGAGCCTTACGATGCTTTCTGAGAGACAATCAACATTTACTCAAGTAAGCTCTTTCACTTTCAATTGTTGAATAATCTCATTAAACTTGCTTTGATTAAATGCAACTAAAGTAATCTATTGACATATCCTACAGGGAACCTTTGCATGTGACACTGACACATACTTGAGAAAGGATTTTAGGCCATCTTTGAGTTGATTTTGAACCTTAGCCATTGCTTCTACAAAATTATATCCCTAGTTAGCCATGTTTGAGCCTTCAATGAATGATGATTTTTTTTTTCGAAAAACCCATATGATAACCGAGCCACACAAAAAAAAAATGCACTTAACATACCTTGCTATCCAATTTTTTCTTGCACCTTCTTATAAATCGGTATGACATAGAAAGGCAAGAAAAATAGAAAAGAAGATGGTGGCTACTGTTCAACAAGAATCGAAAAAAAATAAAATGAAAGAAAGAAATACCATTTCTAAGCAAAAGACTGAAAAGCAAGAAAGAGGTGTGTTACATTAAAAAAGGGGATAGTTTTTGAATACCATTGACGTCATTTCATTAGCCACTAACCTCTGGCCACATTACAACCTATAAAAAGACCTAATTGATCTCAAGTCTAATGCATGTGTGCTGTCGACCGAAAACTGGGGTATGTAAATAGTATTTCTTGAATTGCATTGATATTCTTCCATGAGATTATGCTAAGAACATGATTAGCCTACTTTCTTAAGACTTTCACTCCCTTTCTAACTGTGCATGTGATTCTTCGATTGACCATCCTCTGATCACATGCCCTTTGAGAGACAAA
>CAUOFW020001928.1:0-63904 GCA_963454935.2 Ilex paraguariensis
TCAAGAACTTGGAGATAATGACTTGGGTAGAGTTCAAGGAAATCTTTATGGGAAAGTATTTCCGGCAACGCTCGACCACGCTAAGGCCAAGGAGTTCCTAGAATTGAAGCAGGGGACTATGAGTGTGCTAGAATACGTGGCCAAATTCACTGAGTTGGCCCGTTTTGCTGATGATTATGGGCCTCAGACAGGGCCAAAGTACAGAAGTTGAGGATGGACTGAAGTTGTCTATTCGAGGCAAGATTGTGGGACTTCTCCTGGCAAGACTTGATTTGATGGTCAAGACTTGCAATGACTATCGAGAGAGAGGTGGAGGACGCGCGCAACATCCGGGAAGGGTGTTAAGGACAAAAGGAAGGAGGGTCAATCATCTTCTTCAGGTGCAGGAAAGAGGCAAAGGACTTCTATTCCACAAGGGTCTCAGGGGCAGAGCCGCGGCTATCAAGGCCAAGGCCAGGGCCGATTCTCTCAAGGTGGGGGAAACTTCAGGACCACCTTCCAGACGGGTCAGAAGACTTGCTATTTTTGTCACCAGCCGGGTCACATCAGAAAGGAGTGTCCTCAACGGCAGGGATCCCAGAGTATGGGACATCCCAATCCCAGCCTTCTGTGGGGCCAGTCGCAGATACAGAGTGTTCCTCCTTACCCCACTATGGGTCAAAGGAGTCAGTCAGTACCAATCTCAGGGGTGCTGCACAAGTGCCTACTACTTCACGAGCAGGGACTTCACAAACAGGCCAGATAGGCCAGGGCATGGGTCGAGGTCGAGGCTTCACAAGCCGGGACATCGGGAACCCAAGGGCGTGTTTATGCCATGGTGCCACAGACTGAGTCGACAGATCCGTCGGTAATACAGGGTACATTTCTACTCTCTCGCTTATGGGCAAGGGTATTATTTGACTCTGGTGCATCTCATTCTTTTATTGCTGCATCTTGTGTGAAAGATTTGGGCTTAGAGGTTGAGACCTTAGAGGAACCGGTACATGTGAGTTCTCCCTAGGAGCTAGGGTGAGAGTTGATCAGATATGTCGGGACTGTGAATTAGAGATCTCGGGGATTCTACTCACTGTAGACCTTAGGGTCATGGACATGTCGGAGTTTGATGTGATCCTCGGGATGGATTGGTTGGCAGCACATCGGGTTGTCATGATTGTGATAGGAAGAGGGTCACGGCGTATACGCCTGATGGTATTTGTTTCAAGTTCCAAGGGAAAAAGCACGATGCTTTACCCCAAGCCGTGTATGACTCACGATGGCACGGACAGTTGATGGGATGGCTTGCGAGCCTTACTTGGAGGATGAGGTGAGACAGGAGTTGGGTCTACCTCGGGTGGTATGTGAGTACGAGGATGTATTTCCGGATGAACTACCGGGATTACCTCCCCATCGGGATATGGACTTCAGTATCGAATTACATTCGGGTACATCGCCTATCTCCATGACTCCGCATAGGATGGCGCCTGCCGAGTTGCAAGAACTCAAGGTCCAATTGCAGGAATTGTTGGACAAGGGGTTCATTAGACCGAGTACCTCACCTTGGGGCGCTCCGGTGTTATTTGCAAAGAAGAAGGACAAGACCCTTCGATTGTGTGTAGATTATCGGCAGTTAAATCGGGTTACTATCAAGAATAGGTACCCTTTGCCGAGAATTGATGACTTGTTTGATCAGCTGAGAGGGGCAAAGTATACTCCAAGATAGATCTTCGCACCGGTTACCATCAGTTGAGGGTTAGGGAGGCAGATATCCCTAAGACGGCGTTCAGAACGCGATATGGGCATTTCGAGTTCACAGTGATGCCATTCGGATTGACGAATGCCCCGGCGGCATTTATGGATCTCATGCATAGGGTTTTTCAACCCTATTTGGATCAGTTTGTGTGGTTTTTGTGGACGACATCCTGATCTACTCCAAGTCTGAGGAGGAGCATGAGGGTCACTTGAGGATTGTTCTCCAGACCTTGAGAGACCATCAGTTGTACGCTAAATTCAGCAAGTGTGAATTTTGGCTTACGGAGGTGAAATTTTTGGGACACGTGGTGTCGGCTTCGGGTGTATCTGTGGACCCGGAGAAGGTTGAGGCAGTTATGAATTGGGAGAGGCCGAAGTCAGTCTTCGAGATACGCAGTTTCTTGGATTGGCAGGGTACTATCGGAGGTTCATTGAGGACTTCTCTCGACTAGCTGCTCCTATGACCAAGTTGACCCGAAAAGAGGTCAAGTTTGAGTGGAATGACGCTTGTGAGAAGGCATTCCAAGAGTTGAAGAGGAGGCTTACATCAGCTCCTATTCTGATAGTTCCGGAAAGGGGACAGAAGTATACGGTATACTGTGATGCCTCCAAGGACGGACTTGGATGCGTCTTGATGCAGTCCGGGAGAGTGGTAGCTTATGGTTCTCGGCAGTTAAAGAACCACGAACAGAGTTACCCCACACATGATATGGAGTTGGCAGCCATTGTCTTTGCCTTGAAGGCTTGGCGCCATTATCTATACGGTGAGCAGTTCGAGGTATTTTCAGATTACAAAAGTTTGAAGTACATCTTTACACAGCGGGACCTCAACATGAGGCAACGCAGGTGGATGGAGTTTCTGGAGGATTATGACTTCACCTTGCATTACCATCCCGGTAAGGCAAATGTGGTGGCTGATGCACTCAGTCGGAAACCACGGGGAATCCTGGCTAGAGTGGCTTCCCGAGAGTGGCAGATGCTCGAGACTGTGGGACAGTTCGGGCTATGTTATATGGGTCAGGCTCAGGGTATTTTGGGGAGTTTGATAGCTACGCCTTCCCTACTGAGCAGGGTTATTGAGTCCCAGAGTCAGGACACAGAGCTATTGTCTATCCGGGACCGTGTACAGGCAGGTACAGGTGACGAGGGCTGGGCCATTCACTCGGATGGTAGTCTTCGGTATCGAGGAAGGGTTGCGGTTCCTCAGTTGGCGGATCTGAAAGAGGAGATCCTTAGGGAGTTTCATTGCTCCCGTTTTGCGGTTCATCCAGGGGGCACAAAGATGTATCATGATCTTCGTCGCCAGTATTATTGGAATGGGATGAAGCGGCAAGTTGGTAATTTTGTTAGTAGATGTCTCACGTGTCAGCAAGTGAAGGCTGAACACCAGAGACCAGCAGGGTTACTCCAGCCATTGGAGGTAGCTGAGTGGAAGTGGGAACATGTTACGATGGATTTTGTGACTCACTTGCCACGGACATCACGGGGACATGACGCGGTATGGGTGATAGTGGACCGGCTTACTAAGTCGGCACACCTTTTGGCCGTACGGATGACCTTCACACTGGAGGAATTTTGTAGGTTATATATACGGGAGATTGTCCGGTTGCATGGGGTACCCGTATCTATAGTATCGGATCGGGATCCCAGGTTTACGACTCATTTTTGGGAGAGTTTTCAACGAGCCATGGGGACACAACTGATGATGAGCACTGCTTTTCATCCCCAGACGGACGGTCAGTCTGAGAGAACCATTCAGACATTAGAAGACAAGTTACGGGCATGTGTCCTAGATCTTAAGGGTAGCTGGGAAGATCATTTACCCTTGGTAGAGTTCGCCTATAACAATAGTTATCAGGCGAGTATACAGATGGCACCTATGAGGCACTATATGGGAGGCCATGTCGATCTCCGATTTGTTGGACAGAAGTTGGAGAGAGACTTGTTACGGGTCCGGACTTGGTTAGAGACACCTCAGAGAAGGTGGGCTTGATACGGAAGCGTCTTCTCACGGCTCAGAGCCGGCAAAAGAGCTACGCTGACAGACGGCGACGACCTCTAGAGTTTGAGGTGGGAGATCATGTCTTCTTGAAGGTGATGCCTACGAGAGGAGTGGTCAGGTTCGGCAAGCGGGGAAAGCTGTCGCCAAGGTACATTGGGCCCTTCGAAGTACTCGAGAGGGTGGGTGCAGTTGCTTATCGGTTGGCGTTACCGCCAAATCTATCGGGTGTTCACGCGGTATTCCATGTCTCTATGCTCCGGAAGTATATCCCAGATCCGACTCATGTGGTAGATTGGGGCGAGCTTGTTGTTGATGTGGATGGGACCTTTGAGGAGGGACCGGTGCGCATCATGGATAGCAGGGAGCAGGTTTTGCGGGGCAAGACTGTAAGGCTAGTAAAGGTGCTATGACAGCACCGAGGAGTGGAGGAGGGACATGGGAGCGTGAGGACACCATCCGTACCAATTACCCATTTTTGTTCGAGGATGGAGGTACATGTTTAAAATTTTAAGTATGAGGTTACTTATTGCATATGCATGTGTCTAAGTGTGCATGTGTGTGAGAATTTCGGGGACGAAATTCTTCTAAGGGGGGGAGAATGTAAAATCCCGGTAGATTTAAACTTTTATGAATAAAGGGTAAAATGGTAAATTGTCACCATGATTCGGGTTGTAAATCTGAAATTTTTTGTAACTCGGATGACAAAACGGACCTCACCGTTGGATTCGTCTCGCGAAATCGAGTTACCACGTCAATTTTCGTCGAATTCTGAGATAGTCAAATTTTTCACGTTTTACGGAGCGATCGGGCTTCGGGTGACCCTGTACACGAATTTTTTTATAAAATTTTAAATTTTGGGCAATAAAATAAGATAAATTGAAATAAAAATATTTTAGATTTAAACCGGGGCGAGATTTAATTGTTCGGGACAAAAACGGACCCGGAATTAAAAATGGACATGTGGCCAATTGTGGGCCAAGTGTTCTAAAGTATAAATAGGGGGAAAAATCAGATTTTTCCCCCATTGTTCAGCATCCTCTTCAGCCGATAGAAAAGAGAGGGAAAGGAGAGGGAAAGCTTCAACTTCTCTCTATGATCTACATAATTCTAGTGCTCAAATCCGCTTGGACCAAGAACAAAGATCGTTCTCCTCGTCAAGGGCTACGTCTACGTACCAAAAGGAAGTGATTTCACCGAATAATCAAAGGAAGAATTTTTGGAGATCAAAGCTTTTGGGTTGGTTTTGGTGTTTTAGGGGTTTTCTACACTCCTAAGAGGTAGGGGTTATTCCTACTTTGGATTATTCTTACCTTAGGTGTTGCTAGACTAAGGGTGAAAATTATGTATATGCATATGTATTGTTATACATATATGTCTATGGGTATGAAAGTGAAAAAAATTAGCATAGGAATAGCTTAGGCTAGCTTCTAGCTTGAATTTGGTATATGGAGGTTCCATGTGATTATTTTGTAACTTGGTGAAAACTTAAGGCATGCTATGTGTTTTATAAACTATGCCTTGGAATGTGTTATGTGAATACATGACTTGAATGACTATAAGATGTTTGATAAAATGCCCTAGTGAAATTGAGTGTGTTACTTGCATGATGCTATGTTATAACATGCTTGGGTGATTGTGAAATCATATGCTTAGGATATGGTTTTTGGATGAAGAGTGTTATTGACATATGCATGAAATGATATATTGAGCATAATGAGATATGGTAGTTATATACTTATGATACAATTGCATTGATGTATGAAAATGTTTATATGTTTGTCATAAGCATATTGAGCATTATTTTGTGTGCAATGGAACATCACATTGCATTTGCACGGAAGTGTCTCATTACATGAGTGAGTGCATGTTTGACGTCAATACCACACTTGGTGATTGACGGAAGGCTTGGGAGAGTTGGGTCGAGGACTTAGCTAAGCCGCTTGGTTGCATGATGAATTGGGTTGGGGTAGCAAGAAGAGGCATGACGACCTCTCGGGTGCAAGACCCGGTGATTGGGCTACGCACTCCCTTGGCTCGGCCCATAAAGTGTGTGGGTGTATTCGGAACCCTCGGTCGAAGTCCGTAAATTTCGTGTGGGTTGGAGGCCCTTGGTGTAAGTCCATGAACATCCACCCCTATACAAGACCCTAGAGTGATTAACGCCATTGTGTGTAACATAAATGGTGGTTTCGACTAAATTGACACTTGCATGTGTTGGGGAGCCGGAGAGAGCTCGGAATAAAGTTGCATGGGTGAGTGTCACTTCATTCCATGGCATAGCATTGTTGCATTCCATCATAGGATGCATAAGTGTGAGAAATGCTTGGTTGTATGTTTGTGTGATGATTACATGAGCATGTGCATCTAGGGGAAGAGTAACCTCTATAGGTTTATCTCTATTGGGCGTTGTGCTCACCCTATACGGGAAACAATTTCAGGTACGGGACACGTTCCGGTGGATGGCTCTCATTCGGGGGCTCTTGGTTGAAGAAAAGCCGGGTTGTGGCTTTTGAATTTAGTTTTTGTAAAACTTTTGGTTAATTTCCATTTTGGCATGTAAAAGTATGGAAATAGTTGTATTAGAACTTGTATTGACTATATTTGGTATCAAATAGATGTTGTATAAGTTTTGGATAACCTTGGATTGGTTTGGAATGGATTGATTTGGGGTTGAAATCATACACAGTTTACACAGAAATTTCAGACACTGCTTAGTGTTTGAGCCATAACTTTTTATTGTGACGTCCAAATGATCTGAAATTTTTACAGTAGGTAGTAGACACCTAGGGCTACAAAAGTGTTTTTATGAAATTTTCTCAATTCCACTTCTAAACAGGTCAAAACCGCACTGGAAGTTGCAGCAGAACAGAAACTGCATTTTCTGTTCGAACGTAAAGTGACGTTCGAATGGTGCGAGTTTTGAACAGCAAAACCAGCAGAGAACCAAATGTACTGGGAGCTACCTATTTTTCAAAACCAAGGGACGTTCGAATGTGAATAGTGCTGTTCGAACGGTGACTCTAAAACCGAAATTTTTCAAACTATGCACTAAGCTTCCAGGCTTGGATTTCTTTGATTTAAAGAACACCAATGGACTTGGATTTCTCTAGTTCCAAGGATACAAATGGACACTAATTGAGGTATATTGAGGCTTATTAGACCTTGGTGGATTTAAATGATAACTATTACATATATGCACTAATGTTAAAGTAACCTTGCATGTTTTGCTATAAATATGGATAATTGGACCCGGTGTGGTCAATGTTTACTTATAAATGGACCCGGTGCGGTCATTGTTTATATTGGGCCTCAGATGGGTCATGTGAGTTATGTTGCACAGGTTGGGTATTGGGTAGAGTTCCCTGTACAAAGGAGACTCTGCCCAAATTTTGTTAAGTTATGGACCTCGGTAAATGGGACATAACGGTGTGATATCGAGTCACTCGGTATTTACGGGTATTCCGCGGGTTGATGGGTAATCAACGGACCCCCGGATTTTGGGGTGTCACAGCTTGGTATCAGAGCCTAGGTATGCGAATTACCTAGGGCTTGGTTGGGCATGGGTCTAGACCATTACATTCCATATGCATTTCATGTTAAGTTCTCTACTTACTATATGCTATGTGCTACTTGTTATGTGAATTATATGCATGGTAGAATGTATATGGAAAGGAGAAACACTAGGGTTAGAAAACTCAAGATTATGTTTTAATGTGTAAATGTTTACTAGTAGGTGGCACACGCACTACTAGTAAAACAAGGAGGAAAAAAAAAATCGTCAAGTTTAAATACTTGATGCCTAACTTGGGATATTAAGTAACTGATCTATTGCTATCTTATGTGTGTGTAGATGGAAAATAGAGGAAGAGGAAGAGGACGTGGCCGAGGCCGAGGCGGTGGCCGAAACAACAACCAACCACTTCCGGCCTTTGATCACCAAGCCTTTGTAGAGGCTATTGGTGAGGCAGCGGCGACGATTGCACAGGCTAGTGCTACAGCCGCTACCATTGCACAGACTGGTGCAAATATGGGACACGGAGGCTCGAGTAACCTCCAGAGGTTCAAAGCCCATAATCCTCCGGTCTTTTTGGGAGGGGCGGATCCAATGGTAGCCGATCGTTGGATTCGACAAGTGGAGAAGATCTTGAGTGCTATGGAGATCACTTCCGATGCCACCAAGATAACTTTGGCAACTTTTCAGCTGGAGGGAGAGTCCCAGCTATGGTGGGATTGGGTCAAGACCTCAAAGAACTTGGAGATAATGACTTGGGTAGAGTTCAAGGAACTCTTTATGGGAAAGTATTTCCCGGCGACCGCTCGACACGCTAAGGCCAAGGAGTTCCTAGAATTGAAGCAGGGGACTATGAGTGTGCTAGAATACGTGGCCAAATTCACTGAGTTGGCCCGTTTTGCTGATGATTATGTGGCCTCAGACAGGGCCAAAGTACAGAAGTTTGAGGATGGACTGAAGTTGTCTATTCGAGGCAAGATTGTGGGACTTCTCCTGCAAGACCTTGATTTGATGGTCAAGACTGCAATGACTATCGAGAGAGAGGTGGAGGACGCGCGCAACATCCGGGAAGCGGGTGTTAAGGACAAAAGGAAGGAGGGTCAATCATCTTCTTCAGGTGCAGGAAAGAGGCAAAGGACTTCTATTCCACAAGGGTCTCAGGGGCAGAGCCGCGGCTATCAAGGCCAAGGCCAGGGCCGATTCTCTCAAGGTGGGGGAAACTTCAGGACCACCTTCCAGACGGGTCAGAAGACTTGCTATTTTTGTCACCAGCCGGGTCACATCAGAAAGGAGTGTCCTCAACGGCAGGGATCCCAGAGCTATGGGACATCCCAATCCCAGCCTTCTGTGGGCCAGTCGCAGATACAGAGTGTTCCTCCTTACCCCACTATGGGTCAAAGGAGTCAGTACCAATCTCAGGGTGCTGCACAAGTGCCTACTACTTCACGAGCAGGGACTTCACAAACAGGCCAGATAGGCCAGGGCATGGGTCGAGGTCGAGGCTCACAAGCCGGGACATCGGGAACCCAAGGGCGTGTTTATGCCATGGTGCCACAGACTGAGTCGACAGATCCGTCGGTAATACAGGGTACATTTCTACTCTCTCGCTTATGGGCAAGGGTATTATTTGACTCTGGTGCATCTCATTCTTTTATTGCTGCATCTTGTGTGAAAGATTTGGGCTTAGAGGTTGAGACCTTAGAGGAACCGGTACATGTGAGTTCTCCCCTAGGAGCTAGGGTGAGAGTTGATCAGATATGTCGGGACTGTGAATTAGAGATCTCGGGGATTCTACTCACTGTAGACCTTAGGGTCATGGACATGTCGGAGTTTGATGTGATCCTCGGGATGGATTGGTTGGCAGCACATCGGGTTGTCATTGATTGTGATAGGAAGAGGGTCACGGCGTATACGCCTGATGGTATTTGTTTCAAGTTCCAAGGGGAAAAGCACGATGCTTTACCCCAAGCCGTGTATGACTCACGATGGCACGGACAGTTGATGGGATGGCTTGCGAGCCTTACTTTGGAGGATGAGGTGAGACAGGAGTTGGGTCTACCTCGGGTGGTATGTGAGTACGAGGATGTATTTCCGGATGAACTACCGGGATTACCTCCCCATCGGGATATGGACTTCAGTATCGAATTACATTCGGGTACATCGCCTATCTCCATGACTCCGCATAGGATGGCGCCTGCCGAGTTGCAAGAACTCAAGGTCCAATTGCAGGAATTGTTGGACAAGGGGTTCATTAGACCGAGTACCTCACCTTGGGGCGCTCCGGTGTTATTTGCAAAGAAGAAGGACAAGACCCTTCGATTGTGTGTAGATTATCGGCAGTTAAATCGGGTTACTATCAAGAATAGGTACCCTTTGCCGAGAATTGATGACTTGTTTGATCAGCTGAGAGGGGCAAGGGTATACTCCAAGATAGATCTTCGCACCGGTTACCATCAGTTGAGGGTTAGGGAGGCAGATATCCCTAAGACGGCGTTCAGAACGCGATATGGGCATTTCGAGTTCACAGTGATGCCATTCGGATTGACGAATGCCCCGGCGGCATTTATGGATCTCATGCATAGGGTTTTTCAACCCTATTTGGATCAGTTTGTTGTGGTTTTTGTGGACGACATCCTGATCTACTCCAAGTCTGAGGAGGAGCATGAGGGTCACTTGAGGATTGTTCTCCAGACCTTGAGAGACCATCAGTTGTACGCTAAATTCAGCAAGTGTGAATTTTGGCTTACGGAGGTGAAATTTTTGGGACACGTGGTGTCGGCTTCGGGTGTATCTGTGGACCCGGAGAAGGTTGAGGCAGTTATGAATTGGGAGGGCCGAAGTCAGTCTTCGAGATACGCAGTTTCTTGGGATTGGCAGGGTACTATCGGAGGTTCATTGAGGACTTCTCTCGACTAGCTGCTCCTATGACCAAGTTGACCCGAAAAGAGGTCAAGTTTGAGTGGAATGACGCTTGTGAGAAGGCATTCCAAGAGTTGAAGAGGAGGCTTACATCAGCTCCTATTCTGATAGTTCCGGAAAGGGGACAGAAGTATACGGTATACTGTGATGCCTCCAAGGACGGACTTGGATGCGTCTTGATGCAGTCCGGGAGAGTGGTAGCTTATGGTTCTCGGCAGTTAAAGAACCACGAGCAGAGTTACCCCACACATGATATGGAGTTGGCAGCCATTGTCTTTGCCTTGAAGGCTTGGCGCCATTATCTATACGGTGAGCAGTTCGAGGTATTTTCAGATCACAAAAGTTTGAAGTACATCTTTACACAGCGGGACCTCAACATGAGGCAACGCAGGTGGATGGAGTTTCTGGAGGATTATGACTTCACCTTGCATTACCATCCCGGTAAGGCAAATGTGGTGGCTGATGCACTCAGTCGGAAACCACGGGGAATCCTGGCTAGAGTGGCTTCCCGAGAGTGGCAGATGCTCGAGACTGTGGGACAGTTCGGGCTATGTTATATGGGTCAGGCTCAGGGTATTTTGGGGAGTTTGATAGCTACGCCTTCCCTACTGAGCAGGGTTATTGAGTCCCAGAGTCAGGACACAGAGCTATTGTCTATCCGGGACCGTGTACAGGCAGGTACAGGTGACGAGGGCTGGGCCATTCACTCGGATGGTAGTCTTCGGTATCGAGGAAGGGTTGCGGTTCCTCAGTTGGCGGATCTGAAAGAGGAGATCCTTAGGGAGTTTCATTGCTCCCGTTTTGCGGTTCATCCAGGGGGCACAAAGATGTATCATGATCTTCGTCGCCAGTATTATTGGAATGGGATGAAGCGGCAAGTTGGTAATTTTGTTAGTAGATGTCTCACGTGTCAGCAAGTGAAGGCTGAACACCAGAGACCAGCAGGGTTACTCCAGCCATTGGAGGTAGCTGAGTGGAAGTGGGAACATGTTACGATGGATTTTGTGACTCACTTGCCACGGACATCACGGGGACATGACGCGGTATGGGTGATAGTGGACCGGCTTACTAAGTCGGCACACCTTTTGGCCGTACGGATGACCTTCACACTGGAGGAATTTTGTAGGTTATATATACGGGAGATTGTCCGGTTGCATGGGGTACCCGTATCTATAGTATCGGATCGGGATCCCAGGTTTACGGCTCATTTTTGGGAGAGTTTTCAACGAGCCATGGGGACACAACTGATGATGAGCACTGCTTTTCATCCCCAGACGGACGGTCAGTCTGAGAGAACCATTCAGACATTAGAAGACATGTTACGGGCATGTGTCCTAGATCTTAAGGGTAGCTGGGAAGATCATTTACCCTTGGTAGAGTTCGCCTATAACAATAGTTATCAGGCGAGTATACAGATGGCACCCTATGAGGCACTATATGGGAGGCCATGTCGATCTCCGATTTGTTGGACAGAAGTTGGAGAGAGACTTGTTACGGGTCCGGACTTGGTTAGAGACACCTCAGAGAAGGTGGGCTTGATACGGAAGCGTCTTCTCACGGCTCAGAGCCGGCAAAAGAGCTACGCTGACAGACGGCGACGACCTCTAGAGTTTGAGGTGGGAGATCATGTCTTCTTGAAGGTGATGCCTACGAGAGGAGTGGTCAGGTTCGGCAAGCGGGGAAAGCTGTCGCCAAGGTACATTGGGCCCTTCGAAGTACTCGAGAGGGTGGGTGCAGTTGCTTATCGGTTGGCGTTACCGCCAAATCTATCGGGTGTTCACGCGGTATTCCATGTCTCTATGCTCCGGAAGTATATCCCAGATCCGACTCATGTGGTAGATTGGGGCGAGCTTGTTGTTGATGTGGATGGGACCTTTGAGGAGGGACCGGTGCGCATCATGGATAGCAGGGAGCAGGTTTTGCGGGGCAAGACTGTAAGGCTAGTAAAGGTGCTGTGGCAGCACCGAGGAGTGGAGGAGGCGACATGGGAGCGTGAGGACACCATCCGTACCAATTACCCATTTTTGTTCGAGGATGGAGGTACATGTTTAAAATTTTAAGTATGAGGTTACTTATTGCATATGCATGTGTCTAAGTGTGCATGTGTGTGAGAATTTCGGGGACGAAATTCTTCTAAGGGGGGGAGAATGTAAAATCCCGGTAGATTTAAACTTTTATGAATAAAGGGTAAAATGGTAAATTGTCACCATGATTCGGGTTGTAAATCTGAAATTTTTTGTAACTCGGATGACAAAACGGACCTCACCGTTGGATTCGTCTCGCGAAATCGAGTTACCACGTCAATTTTCGTCGAATTCTGAGATAGTCAAATTTTTCACGTTTTACGGAGCGATCGGGCTTCGGGTGACCCTGTACACGAATTTTTTTATAAAATTTTAAATTTTGGGCAATAAAATAAGATAAATTGAAATAAAAATATTTTAGATTTAAACCGGGGCGAGATTTAATTGTTCGGGACAAAAACGGACCCGGAATTAAAAATGGACATGTGGCCAATTGTGGGCCAAGTGTTCTAAAGTATAAATAGGGGGAAAAATCAGATTTTTCCCCCATTGTTCAGCATCCTCTTCAGCCGATAGAAAAGAGAGGGAAAGGAGAGGGAAAGCTTCAACTTCTCTCTATGATCTACATAATTCTAGTGCTCAAATCCGCTTGGACCAAGAACAAAGATCGTTCTCCTCGTCAAGGGCTACGTCTACGTACCAAAAGGAAGTGATTTCACCGAATAATCAAAGGAAGAATTTTTGGAGATCAAAGCTTTTGGGTTGGTTTTGGTGTTTTAGGGGTTTTCTACACTCCTAAGAGGTAGGGGTTATTCCTACTTTGGATTATTCTTACCTTAGGTGTTGCTAGACTAAGGGTGAAAATTATGTATATGCATATGTATTGTTATACATATATGTCTATGGGTATGAAAGTGAAAAAAATTAGCATAGGAATAGCTTAGGCTAGCTTCTAGCTTGAATTTGGTATATGGAGGTTCCATGTGATTATTTTGTAACTTGGTGAAAACTTAAGGCATGCTATGTGTTTTATAAACTATGCCTTGGAATGTGTTATGTGAATACATGACTTGAATGACTATAAGATGTTTGATAAAATGCCCTAGTGAAATTGAGTGTGTTACTTGCATGATGCTATGTTATAACATGCTTGGGTGATTGTGAAATCATATGCTTAGGATATGGTTTTTGGATGAAGAGTGTTATTGACATATGCATGAAATGATATATTGAGCATAATGAGATATGGTAGTTATATACTTATGATACAATTGCATTGATGTATGAAAATGTTTATATGTTTGTCATAAGCATATTGAGCATTATTTTGTGTGCAATGGAACATCACATTGCATTTGCACGGAAGTGTCTCATTACATGAGTGAGTGCATGTTTGACGTCAATACCACACTTGGTGATTGACGGAAGGCTTGGGAGAGTTGGGTCGAGGACTTAGCTAAGCCGCTTGGTTGCATGATGAATTGGGTTGGGGTAGCAAGAAGAGGCATGACGACCTCTCGGGTGCAAGACCCGGTGATTGGGCTACGCACTCCCTTGGCTCGGCCCATAAAGTGTGTGGGTGTATTCGGAACCCTCGGTCGAAGTCCGTAAATTTCGTGTGGGTTGGAGGCCCTTGGTGTAAGTCCATGAACATCCACCCCTATACAAGACCCTAGAGTGATTAACGCCATTGTGTGTAACATAAATGGTGGTTTCGACTAAATTGACACTTGCATGTGTTGGGGAGCCGGAGAGAGCTCGGAATAAAGTTGCATGGGTGAGTGTCACTTCATTCCATGGCATAGCATTGTTGCATTCCATCATAGGATGCATAAGTGTGAGAAATGCTTGGTTGTATGTTTGTGTGATGATTACATGAGCATGTGCATCTAGGGGAAGAGTAACCTCTATAGGTTTATCTCTATTGGGCGTTGTGCTCACCCTATACGGAAAACAATTTCAGGTACGGGACACGTTCCGGTGGATGGCTCTCATTCGGGGGCTCTTGGTTGAAGAAAAGCCGGGTTGTGGCTTTTGAATTTAGTTTTTGTAAAACTTTTGGTTAATTTCCATTTTGGCATGTAAAAGTATGGAAATAGTTGTATTAGAACTTGTATTGACTATATTTGGTATCAAATAGATGTTGTATAAGTTTTGGATAACCTTGGATTGGTTTTGGAATGGATTGATTTGGGGTTGAAATCATACACAGTTTACACAGAAATTTCAGACACTGCTTAGTGTTTGAGCCATAACTTTTTATTGTGACGTCCAAATGATCTGAAATTTTTACAGTAGGTAGTAGACACCTAGGGCTACAAAAGTGTTTTTATGAAATTTTCTCAATTCCACTTCTAAACAGGTCAAAACCGCACTGGAAGTTGCAGCAGAACAGAAACTGCATTTTCTGTTCGAACGTAAAGTGACGTTCGAATGGTGCGAGTTTTGAACAGCAAAACCAGCAGAGAACCAAATGTACTGGGAGCTACCTATTTTTCAAAACCAAGAGACGTTCGAATGTGAATAGTGCTGTTCGAACGGTAACTCTAAAACCGAAATTTTTCAAACTATGCACTAAGCTTCCAGGCTTGGATTTCTTTGATTTAAAGAACACCAATGGACTTGGATTTCTCTAGTTCCAAGGATACAAATGGACACTAATTGAGGTATATTGAGGCTTATTAGACCTTGGTGGATTTAAATGATAACTATTACATATATGCACTAATGTTAAAGTAACCTTGCATGTTTTGCTATAAATATGGATAATTGGACCCGGTGTGGTCAATGTTTACTTATAAATGGACCCGGTGCGGTCATTGTTTATATTGGGCCTCAGATGGGTCATGTGAGTTATGTTGCACAGGTTGGGTATTGGGTAGAGTTCCCTGTACAAAGGAGACTCTGCCCAAATTTTGTTAAGTTATGGACCTCGGTAAATGGGACATAACGGTGTGATATCGAGTCACTCGGTATTTACGGGTATTCCGCGGGTTGATGGGTAATCAACGGACTCCCGGATTTTGGGGTGTCAGAGGTACGCCATACTGGTATGCTTTGCTTACTTTTGTCTGTTTTTCCCGTTTTTCATTTCCAACTCATTCTTAAGCATATTATTTCCACCCAACACATGTAAAATGAAGAGTTTCATATTACACATGGTCTATACCATTTCGATTACATTAATTTGCACGAATTTACATGTCAAAACTAGTTTCCATAAAAATTTTACAAAAACTCAAAATAAAGTCACATTCCGGTTTTCTTCATCCTTGAGGTCCCAAGTGAGGGTCTTCCATCGACGTATTCTCTGCACCTGAAATATTTTTTCGTATAAGGTGAGTCACGCCCAGTAGAGTATTTCCTATAGAGGCTACTCCCTCAACCTAGATGTATATGAAATGCACACACATAACATTCAACACGTAAACAATCATTTCAAACAAGAATATGCAAATTCAATGTTAGACTTTCTATCATGTCATGGCATGAAATGAGATGAGACTCACTCATGCCCTTTAACCCAAGCCCTCACCAGTTCCCACCACACAATGCAATGCCAATGTATAAAAAAATTTGCCATTGATGAATTACATCCAATGATCATTTTGAAATAAAGTCATGTGGTTATAAAACCAAATCATTGTTGGATGTTACACATCGAATGATTATTTTATAAAACAAAATCATGTGTCTTTGTTGGATAGCGGACTTGTGGTGTCTCACCGCTAGCTCCGCAAACCAATACACTTTTTTGGACTTGCATCGTAGGAAGTGTATAAAACCAGTAGCCGAGTATTGCATCCGAGGGGGAGTCTAGCCCTACTTGCTATACCCGACACAAGTTTTTCTTGCAATTGTGCGACTCAGTCGGATCGTCGATCTAACTTTTTCGAGCCCACCTATCATTCACCTATGTGGTATTTGATATCAACCATGCACCCACACACCCACACTCATGTGTTTATGCCCATGAATGTGATGCCAACATCATGCCCCATATGCAATGAATGCCAATGAGCAATTTCCACCATTCCATCACCAATTATATCAAAAAGCATATAATTTCATAATTCATCATAATGCGAATATGTCATAACACATATGTTAACATTATATCTAACAACGATTTTCAAGCATTTTAGCACATAATCTATGCCAATAACACTTTATTCACAAGACATAATAAAAGTACATAACATGCCCACATAACACCAATTTTCATGAAATTACACAAGTAATTACCACACACTAATTCCATGCTAGGAATTCATTTTAAACCATTTTATACCCATTTTATATAAACACCCTAGGTTGTAAAATAAACTAAAATAGGAAGGAGCCCTATCTCTTGAAGTGTAAAGAACACGTTGGGAAGCTCCATGACTTCAACCTGAGCTCTAATCCAAGATTTCTCAAAAAATAAAATTTCAAAATTCGGTGAAAACCCTCGTTTTTGGTACGTAGGCGTAGCCCTCGATGAAGAGATCGACCTTTGTTCTTGGCCCGAGTAGATTCGATCACTCAATCTTCGTAGATCGTAGATAGAAGGTGAGAATTCTCTTTTTTCCCTCTCTTCTCTTATCACATTGAACCAGCTGATAAATGTGGGGGAGAAATCAGATTTTCCCCCTTTTTATACCCTCCATTTACTTGGCTCAGGTTGTGCCATACACGACCCACTTTTTTTTCGAGTTCCTTTTTGATCCGAAATGATTAAATTTCATTCCGGTTTAATTTTAAAATATTTTTATTTTAATTTTTCTTAAAATTATTTTCAAATTTAGAAATTTTATTAAAAATCTAATGTTTAGGTCACCTGAGACTCGACTATCTCGTGAAAATTTGACTATCTCGGAATTCGACAAAATTTGACGGGATAATTAGATTTCGCGAGACGAATTCAACGGTGAGGTCCGTTTTGTCATCCGAGTTCAAAAAAAATTTAAATTTTTAACCCATACTATAGCAACAAATTACCGTTTTCCCCTTTTACGAAAAGTTCAAATTTACCTGAGTTTTATATTTTTCCCCCCTTAAAAGAATTTCGTCCCCAAAATTCACACACTTAACTGTATGCATATGCAACAATAATTTTATACTTAAAATTATAGAAATGTACCTCCATCCTTAAACAGGAATGAATAATTGGTACGTATGGTATCCTTACGCTCCCATGTCGCCTCCTCCATGCCTCGGCGCTGCCACAACACTTTCACTAGCCTCACGATCTTGCCCTGTAAAATCTGCTCCCGGTTATCCATGATGCATGCCGGCCCCTCCTCGAAGGTCCCATCAACATCAACAATCAACTCACCCCAATCCACTACATGTGTCGAATCTGGAGTATACTTCTGGAGCATAGAGACATGGAACACCGCGTGAACACTTGATAAATTTGGCGGTAACGTCAATTTGTAAGCCATTGTACCAACCCTTTCAAGTACTTTGAAGGGCCCCATATATCTCGACGATAGCTTTCCCTACTTGCCGAACCTGACCACTCCTCTCTTAGGCATCACCTTCAAGAAGACATGATCTCCCACCTCAAACTCTAGAGGTCGTCGCCGTCTGTTGGTGTACCTCATCTATTGGCTCTAAGCCATGAAGAGACGCTTCCATATCAATTTCACCTTCTTTGAGGTGTCTTTAACCAATTCCGAACCCGTAGAGGGTCTTTCTCCTACCTTCGTCCAACAAATCAGAGAACGACTAGGTCTCCCATATAATGTCTCATAGGGTGCCATTTGTATGCTTGCCTGATAACTGTTGTTGTAGGTGAACTCCACTGAAGGTAGGTGCTCTTCCTAGCTACCCTTGAGATCTAACATGTCCTCTAAGGTTTGGATGGTCCTCTTCGACAAATCGTCCGCCTGGGGATGAAAAATTGTGCTCATCATCAACTGTGTCCCCATGGCTCGTTGAAAACTTTTCCAAAAATGAGCTGTAAATTTGGGATCCTGATCTGATACTATAGATACAGGTACCCCATGCTACTGTACAATCTCCCGTATATATAACTAACAGAATTCCTCCAGTGTGAAGGTTATTCATATTGCCAAAAAGTGTGCCGACTTTGTAAGTCGGTCCATTATCACCTGCACCGCGTCATGTCCCCGCGATGTCTGTGGCAAGTGGGTCACAAAATCCTTTGTGACGTGCTCCTACTTCCACTCTACTACCTCCAAAGGCTAGAGCAATCCCGTTGGTCTCTGGTGCTCGGCCTTGACCTGCTGACACGTGAGACATCGCCCAAAAAAATCCCCAACGTGTCTCTTCATTCCGCTCTAATAATACTGATGACGAAGATCATGGTACATCTTCGTGCCACCTAGATGCACCACAAATCGGGAGCAATGGAATTTCCTAAGGATCTCTTCCCTTAACTCAGCTAACTTGGGAACCACAACCCTTCCCCTATACTGAAGACTGTCATTTGACTGAATGACCCAACCCTCGTCACCAGTACCTGCCTGCACTCAGTCCTTGATGGATAATAACTTTGGATCCTATCCTTGAGACTTGATCACCCTGCTCAGTAGGGAAGGCGTAGCCACCAAACTCTCCAAAACATCCTGAGCCTGACCTTGATAAATGTAGTCTAAACTGTCCCACAGTCTCGAGCATCCGGCATTCTTGGGAAGCCACTCTAGCCAAGACTCCCCGTGACTTCTGGTTGAGTGCATCAACCACCACATTTGCCTTACCGGGATGGTAATACAAAGTGAAGTCGTAATCTTTCAGATACTTCATCCACCTGTGCTACCTCATGTTGAGGTCCCGTTGCATAAAGATATACTTCAGACTCTTGTGGTTCGAAAACACTTCAAACTACTCATCATACAAATAGTGGCGCTAAGCCTTTAGTGCAAAGACAATGGTCGCCAACTCCATGTAATGCGTAGGGTAATTTTGCTCGTGGTTCTTTAATTATCGAGAACCATAAGCCACCACCCTCCTAGATTGCATCAAAATGCATCCAAGTCATCTCTAGAGGCATCACAGTACACTGTGTACATCTGTTCCCTCTTCGAGACTATCAAAATAGGAGCTGAAGTAAGCCTCATCTTCAACTCCTAGAATACCTTCTCACACGAATTATTCCACTCAAACTTGACCTCTTTTAGGGTTAACTTGGTCATAGGTGCGGTTAAGCAAGATAAGTCTTCAATGAACCTCCGGTAGTACCCTGCCAGTCCCAAGAAACTGCGTATCTCGAAGACTGACTTCGGACTCTCCTAACTCATAATCGCCTCAACCTTCTTCGGGTCCACAGATACACCCGAAGCCAACACCACGTATCCCAAAAACTTTATCTCTATAAGCCAAAATTCACACTTGCTGAACTTAGTGTACAACTGATAGTCTCTCAATGTCTGGAGAACAATCCTCAAGTGACCCTCATGCTCCTCCTCAGACTTAGAGTAGATCAGCATGTCGTCAACAAATACTACAAAAAACTGATCTAAATAGGGTTAGAACACCCTATGCATGAGATCCATGAATGTTGTCGGGGCATTTGTCAATCTGAAAGGCATCACAGTGAACTCAAAATGCCCATACCGCATTCTAAACGCCGTCTTAGGGATATTTGCCTCCCTAATCCTCAACTGATGGTAGCCAGTGCGAAGGTCTATCTTGGAGTAAACTCGTGCTCCCCTCAACTGATCAAACAGATCATCAATCCTCGACAAAGCGTACCTATTCTTGATAGTAACCCGTTACAACTGTCGATAATATATACACAACCGAAGGGTCTTGTCCTTCTTCTTGGCAAACAACACCGGAGCACTCCAAGGTGAAGTGTTCGATCTAATAAAGCCATTGTCCAATAATTCTTGCAATTGGACCTTGAGTTCTTGCAACTTAGTTGGTGCCATCCTATGTGGAGTCATAGAAATAGGCGATGTACCGGGATGCAACTCAATGCTAAAGTTTATATCCCTATATGGAGGTAATCCTAGTAGTTCGTCCAAAAAAATGTCTTCATAGTCACAGACAACCCGAGGTAGACCCAATTCCTATCTCACCTCATCCTCTAAGGTAAGGCTCGTAAGTCAATCCATCAACTGCCCGTGCCATCGAGAGTCATACACGGCTTGGGGTAAGGTGTCATGATTTTCTCCCTGAAATTTGAAACAAACATTGTCCAGTGTATAGGCTGTTACCCTTTTCCAATCGCAATCAATGACAACCCGATGTGCCGCCAACCAATCCATCCCAAGGATAACGTCAATGTAAACCTTAACTCCTAAGGTTGACTTTTCTCCTAAGGACTCCTTTGGGGTTGCGATTTTTAAATCTATTTCATCAACGAAAGATGAAAATAACGGTATTTGACATGCCCGAATCAAATGACACATGTGCTCATAAACAAGGAAGTAAGAAATGTACCGTGGGTTATCGATTGATCCATCGGCTCATTTTATGGTGTGATGGCGTAGACACATCCTTGGGTCCCTGAAGTCTCAGCCTGTAAGCCTTGTCCTCGACCTTGACCTATGCCTTAGTCCATCTGGCCTGACTGCGGGATCCCCGCACTTAAAGTCGTAGAGGCCTGTGCAGCATCCTTAGACTGATACTGGCTTCCCTGGCTTGTGATGGGGTAGGGAGGAATAAAGTGCATTTGTGCATGCCCTACCGAAGGTTGGGGATTGGGATGCTCCATAGTTTTGAGATCCTTGTCGTTGAGGACAATCCCGCTTCATATACCCTTGTTGGTGGCAAATGAAACATGTCCTTTGACCCCCTTGGCTCATATTGGTGCTTGTCTATGCTAGGTTAGCAGCCATCACACTCATAGCCTCTACAATGACTTGTTGGTTAAAGGTTGGTGGTGGTTGGTTATTGTTCCCCCCACAGCCTCGACGTCCCCTTCCTCTATGTGCTACTACACACATGTCAAATAACAATAGAGTACTAATTTAGTATCCCAAAGTAGGGACCAAATTTGAAGCCTTGAGATCTATCTCCTTGTCTCCCTAGTAGAGCTTATGTCACCCACAAGTAGACCTTTACACGCTAAACTATCCAGTTCTCTTGTTTGTCGACCCCCAATATAATGTTTTATAATCCTAGTGTCTCTTTTCCATACACATTTTACCATGTATATCATTCACATAACATATAACACATAGCACATAACAAGTAGCATTTTAAAACACATAACATGAAATGCACAATGAATGCAATGGTCTAGACCCATGCCCCATTAACCCCTAGGTAAATTGTATACCTAGGCTCTGATACCAAGCTATGATGCCCCTAAAATCGGGTGTCTTTTATTAACCGTTGACTACCTGTCAACCCGCGAAAATACTCATGATTGTCGTCTAATCCAACATCACGTCAATAGAATCCCTTTAACTGGGGTTGTTATCCAATCGTATAACATATGCATATTTTGCCATTTAACCCAATCGAGGTCCAATGTACCACATTTCATACTCCATTTGCATCATTTAAACAACAGGATTCATAGCATAAAAGCATGGTAACACGATTTTAAAACTTGCAAAATTTTGGAATGTGTACCAATACTCCATACCGGTTTGAGTTACCCGCTGGACCTCGTTGTACCGGTATGCTATACCGGTACTAGTTGTCCACTGGAAAAATTATACCGATACGGGCAACCCATTGAATTTCATCGTACCGGTACACTTTGCCGACTTTTGTCTATTTCTCATGTTTTTCATTTCCAACTCATTCTTAAGCATATTATTTTCATCCAACACATGTATAATAAAGAGTTTCATTTTACAAAAGGTCCATACCATTTCGATTACATTAATTTACATGCCAAAACTAGTTTTCATAAAAATTTTACAAAAACTCAAAATAAAGTCACATTCCAACTTTCTTCATCCTTGAGGTTCCAAGTGAGGGCTTTCCATCGGCGTATACTCCCCACCTGAATTGTTTTCCTGTATAGGGTGAGCCACGCCCAGTAGAGTATTTTCTATAGAGGCTACTCTCCCAACCTAGATGTATATGAAATGCGCACACATAACATTCAACACGGAAACAATCATTCCAAACAAGAATATGCAATTCAATGTTGGACTCTCTATCATGTCATGCCATGAAGCTCTACGACTTCAACCCGAGCTCTAATCCAATCCTTCCCAAAATTTTGTTTTTCACCCTTCGGTGAAAAGCATCATTTTTGGTATGTAGGCGCAGCCCTCGACAAGGAGATCGACTTTTGTTCTTGGCCCGAGTGGATTCGATTACTCAATCTTTGTAGATTGTAGAAAGAAGGTGAGAATTCTCCCTTTTCAGTCTGTTCTCTTCTCACGTTGAACCGGTTGAGAAATGTGGGTGAGAAATTAGATTTTTCTCCCTTTTTATACCCTCAAGTTACTTAGCTCACGTTGTGCAACACGATCTTATTTTTTTCGGGTACGTTTTTACCCTGAAATGATTAAATTTTATCCCGGTTTAAGTTCAAAATAATTTTATTTTAATTTTTCTTAAATTATTTTTTAAATTTAGAAATTTTATTAAAAATCTCGTTTTTGGGTCACCCGAGATTCGAGTGCCTTGTAAAACGTAAAAAATTTGACTATCTCGGAATTCGACGAAATTTGACGAGATAACTAGATTTCGCAAGAATAATCCAATGGTGAGGTCCATTTCATTATCCGAGTTCTAGAAAAATTCAGGTTTTTAACTCGTATCGTAGCGACAAATTACTGTTTTACCTTTCTTGCAAAAAGTTCAAATTTACCCAGGTTTTACATATATTCTTTAGTCCATCAATATTGAGAGTCAAAGATAACTACTAAAATTTAATTAAGCTTCCTATTTTTTTTTTCATATAACTCCATATTATTATCTATACCTTGACCTCGGTTTTTCAATAAACATTGATGAGGACAATTCAACTATCAACCTCCTACTCAACTAAGAGATTTATGATTAGTATTAACTTTAGAGGGTCGAAGTGTAATGAACTAAACCTGCTGCAGAGTTAAAATTATTTATACCATCCTCAATAAGTCTTCCACTTATGACCTTTTGAAGCAATAAATACTTCCCAACACAATACGGATACCCTCAAATACGTGGTTATAGAATGACCTCTAATCTGTGTAGAAAGTATATCCATAATTCCTATCCTTATTCCTAGAACTGACCCCCCATTCATGGTTATTTCATCATATCTATTCAATTGATCATATTTGAACATTATACTCATGTTAGGGGAATCGGGTCGGGATTAATGAGAAATTAGTTTCGGGTCTTTGTAACTCAATCCAAATTTGGTATTACATTGTCACCGGATTAAATTTATCCAATCCAATTTCTTAATATCTAAACCAAACATGACCTTAGAGTTTCTTTCCCTACCCCATTTTACACACTCTATGCAAAAATATACTCAACTTGATTATCTATATAGATCTCAGGTACTATTCAAGTTAGTATTGGTTCCAAATTTATCTAATTTTGTTGTACATGTTTTTTTTTTATCATTATCAATGATTTTATTTAAGGCTTATATATTATATATAGGGTTAAATCTATACTGCTAATAAAATTGGCTTAAGTGAAAAACTTTTGATTTCCTTATTTATCCTTAAATAATTCTATAATATCTACTTTATCCTTTTTAAAGTGGTTTAGGAGAAAAAATTTTGATTTTTCTTATTTATCCTTCAAAAATTCTATACTATCTACTTTATTTTTTTTGACAACAACGAGGAGCAGTTGGATGTGGGCTTTCCCGTCTTTCTACACTACTGCTCTAAGTGTAAACTGCCACATTCGTATTAAAAAAAAATAGCAACGTAATTATTTTTTTGAAATGCTAATATACGTAATGGAGTATGCATGAACTAAGTAGATTGTAAGAGTAGAGATAAAAATGTTAATAGTGTAGAATCGGGTAAATATTTAATTCAAACTTAGTTTTGACTTGTAAATATATGAAACCGTTTGCAATGGAACTTATACCAACTATGTTTGATGTACAAATGTATGTTGTATAAGTTTGGGTTGGTTTTGGAAGGGTTTGGAATGGGTTTGAAATGAAAAATAGAGGAAATAGGCAAATCTGGACAGGACCTACCGGTAGGACCTACAGGTAGTAAGTTGCCATTGGATCCGAACTACCGGTAGCTTAACAGGTAGTAAGTTGCCAGTGGATCCGAACTACCGGTAGCTCAACAGGTAGTAAGTTGCCAGTGGATCCGAACTACCGGTAGCTCGATACGAACTACCGGTAGATCGTTAAAAAATCGAGATTTTTATGTTTTAAAATCCCATTTTCACTCCATTTGCTCCCATTCTTTCACCCCACTCTCACCCCAAACCTCTTAAAACCCTAATAGAAAGACTTAGAGAGGAAGAGAGAAAGGAAAAACAAGAGTTTTAAGGGTGATTCAAGATCAAATCTTCTTGTCCTTCACACCAAAGCCAAGGAGAAAGGTAGGATTTTCTTCCATTCTTGTCCATTGAGGCTAGGGCTTGTATATATGTATTATGTGACACTTAATCATATGTATATGCTATGAAATCATGATTCCTTGAGATTTTTGCAATCATTACCATGTTTTAAACAAAACTATGGTTATATAACCATGAAATTTCTTTTCATGTCATAAAACCCTAGTTTTAAAAAAGATATGGGTTTTCCCTCTTGATTCTTCCTTTATTCTTGTTTTTGAAACCCTATTGCTTTTTGTTGAGTAATAAAATAATGTTGTGATGATCTCTTGCTTATAATCTTAAATTGTTTTCTTGAATTACAAATTGTGAAATTTGGGAATTTATGATTTGACAATGTGGTTGGAATTGCATATCTTGTATGGTTGTTGTGATGAACTTGAATTGCATTCGAGTACTATCGTAGAGTGTTAGAGGTTAGTCTATCCTAGTGGGGGTGAGATGGTTTCCTAATACTTGTAGTTGTTTGTTGTTTGAGAGAGCAACTGACTTGATCCGAAATGTGTACACCCAAGTACAGGCGGTCAAGCTGTAGTAATAATTCGGTGAAGTCCGGAGTCGAATCCATAGGGAACTATGATTGTTGTTTCTGAAGTAAGCAATAATAAAGACCAAGTAACTTTGGAAATTTTGAGTGTTTGGAGTGGTGGGGTTTTCTTGATTAGAATAGAAGATTCTTTTCAAGCGTTTTGTAGACAAAATATAAAATTCTCAAAATGTAACAATCACCCTTTAGCTCAAGGATTAGAACATGTAATTGACTATCCGGTTTATTAAGTTTGTGCTTTATGACTCAATTAACTCCCGTGTCAACAGCAAGTTAATTAGAGGATAAAGATGGACTGTAAGGATTAAGCACGTGATTCCGATGCCTTTCTAGAAGTTTACAAGAATTGTCTGTGGCGAGACTTAACCCGTCTACAAACAAGCAAGTGTTTCTACAAGACATCCAACCATGGCATTAATGGTCCATTCTTTGAATAAAGCTCAATAATATTGGAGATTGAAAAGATGTCATGAAGAGCTAGCCGGGGTGCTTGCCTTGAACCACTGGATCTTTCTATGCAGGAGTCATCCATATCATAGAAGGAACCCTTGGTTATACAAAGTACCTTAGCTTTTCTAGATGCATTCAATTATCCAATGAACAAGTGGAATATAATCATTAAAGCATAAAGGAGTTGCACAAACACAACTTTTGGGTAATCTTTACATATTCATCACCTCTTACTAAAGAGTGAATGAGGAACTATTCACTTTTCATGGCCTTGGCAATGCTAGAAAAGTGAGTGCTGCTCATCCCTCTAAGTAGAGACGTTACTAAGTAAAGCAACTAAACAAAGAGTTTTTCTTCAATGAAGAATAAGTGAATCACTTTTCACCCCTCATGACTTTGGTAAAGCTCTAGAAAAGTAGAAAAGTTTCACTCTTCTAAGAAAGAAGGATGCTCAAGCAATGGAAGTGAAATACATGAACAAGAAAAGTAGAAGAAAGCTAGTTGCTTTTGGAGGGTTTCCACCACAACCAAAAGATGAATTACCTCTCTTGATACTTTGTAAGTAAATGAAAGTACAACTACAAGGGGAGTCTAAGCCTCCATCATGGTTGTCACAACATGAATGTAAAGACTTAGCATAAGTAAATGAAAGACTTCAACTACAAAGGGAGTCTAAGCCTCCAACATGGTTGATATAAATGGAAAATGAAAGCATAAACATGAAATATTCAAGAACTAGATTACTAAACACTCTTACTTTACAAGAATAAAGATTGCTCCCTCCTTTATCTCCAAGAGGAAGAATGTCTTTTAAGCTCCCAAAAAGGGTGTATTTATAGGCAAGGAAGGGGAAGGGGGTAGGGGATAGGTGAGGATGAGTGAATAGTATTTGCCGCCTATGGAGTCAACTATTCTACAGGCAGTCTATAGGGGGACGTTCGAACGTTATCTGGCGTTCGAACATCAAGTCTGCCTTTGCTTTGAAGGCGTTTAAACATCAGATGATGTTTGATTCTTCCACTCAAGTGGCCTGTTTTCACTGACTTGGTCTCTGACTTAGTCACTTCCATATGCCTTGACATCATTGACTGTACACTCAACAACTCCTTAGTCACTCAAGACAATGTTCGAACGTGGAGCGATGTTCAAACGTTGTACTCAAGTGCTTCCGGTTCTTCTCTTTTTGTTGATTGTAACACGCCATGTCTCAGCAGCTGGTCTTGGTAGGGTTTTAGATGACGTTCAAACGTTGGTTGACGTTTGAATGTCCTTACTTTGTTCCAACCTTCTGTATTTTTGCTCCCTTTTGTGTTGGTGTTACATTAAAGTGTGATTTTTGTTGTTCTTGGGCCTTTGTTCACTTTAGGACCTGAAATGTCATTACTTAAACTCCATCAAAGCACAATTAGTCCAAAAAGACATAGTAAAATTTGTTAATTTTACGCATAAATCACACCCCCAACCTAAATATTGCTAGTCTTTAGTAATACAATGACAATGAAAGGTAAATCTATTCCTAATGCCTTTTTCGTTGGTCATCCGGTTGCATTTAGCTTATGCAACAAGCCGTTGAACCGCTAGGTTTACCCTAGTGGATGAGTGTTGTCTCGTGAGATTTTTTAGTGAAGCTACCTACAAACTTCAGTCGAACAACTGTGTGTGCAAGATTACTGACTAGAAAAATGAATTAGCATCATGGTCGTTGGGACACTCAACCCTCAATCATGACTTATCACCTACATTTTCCTTCCATTGGTACTCACTTTATGCAAAAATTAGCACCTATTGCATTAGCTTTTGAGATTCTCTGAATAGTAGGATGGTCATACTAAAAACAAGAATTGGTATATAACAATCATTCCTTTTTTCCACCTTGCATGGATAACTTTGATTACACAAGTCTCTAGGAATGCTCTCAGCAAAACAAATCGCTCCGATTGTAGTGACATAACTCTTAAAGGTGGCATGTGATTAGAAGATGGCCAGTTGAAAAATCTCATGCATCATTAGTATAAGAGTGAAGTTTTGAGGAAACCAGTTTTAACCTTGGCATAATCTCATGAACGAATATTGATGCAAATAAAGAGATTCTAGTTAACACACCCCACTTGTAGTAGATAATACACATATGCATCACACTTGAGATCACCTAGGGCTTTTTGTAGGTTGTAATGGGGCCAGAGGTCAGTGGCCACCATTGTCTTTACTATTTTTTTTCTTGCCTTTTTGTTTTCATATTGATTTGCAAGAGGGTGCGAGAAATTTGATAGCAAGGAATGGTAAATGTGTGCTTTTGTGGCTTGGGTCATTGCACGGACGAAAACTAATTCATTTATTTTGAGGCTCAAGCATGGCTAACTAGGGATAAACTTTTGTAAAAGAATTAGCTAAGGCTCAAAGTCGATCCAAAGATGGCCTAAGATCCTTTCACAAGTATGTGCTTATGTATGTATGCAAAATTTTCCTGTGGGTTATGAAAAATAGATCTCTTTGCATCAATCAAAGCAAGTTTAATGAGATTATTGAAAGAGATCAAAAGTGAAAGAGCTTACTTTGAGTAATTGTTGGTATCCTCTCAAAAAGCAGTGTAAAGCTCAAGACTTACCATGGTTTTCTTTGTCATCTCCACTGGTCATGTTGGGTGTTTCAAGGAATGTTAGTTATATAACGATTTCATTTTCAAGTCTGATCACCTTGTACTTTAAGAATAACAAATACTTATGTACATTTGAAAATTTAAGCATAAAGATAGCATCGATGTTCCAAAAAAATAAGGTTTTTTGTCGTGGGTGTTAAGTTGAGGTGTCAAACCGATCATGTGCTTAGTCATTTTCATAAGTAATCTTAACATCCACATGTGTTTCGTTATTAACAAGAATTAGAATGCTAACCCTATACATGCATTTTAAAAAAATAAAAGTGATAAACTGAATCATTCATTGCATAAAAGATACTTGTTTACAATAATGTCAATGATGCAATTTATCCATTCAAAATATCACTTCAACTATCCATAATCATGTACAAGTGTCCACAATAAGCACAAAAATACCACAAGAATTATCAAAAGAAACTCTTTCACAACGGTACAGAAATCTCCTAAAGACTATTCAAAGAAGAATTAACAACCAATTCAGAACAGAAATCATCTACTCCCCCTCAAGAACAGAAATGATCAATCCTCTCCTCCAGCTCCACTCGCATTACCAGCTCCACCAGCACCACCAACTCCACCAGTACCACCAGCTCCACCAGTACCACCCCTCAATGCTAAGCATAACGTCTATTAATGTCCGCCGAGGGGTCGTGCTGGGGCCTGCCTGATCATGCTGCTCCTGAGTCTGCATGTACTCTCTTTCTAGCTCCCTCTCTTCCACTCGATCTAACTCTTCCTACACCTCATCAACACCTTGGGGAGGGGGCACTTCTTGCCTAGCAGTCAGGGTACTACTATGCCCTCGGCTTTTCTTGAAAGATCCCTTATTGAGTGGCCCCATTGGCGTTTGCACCTCCATCTTAGGTTTCACCTTCACCCCACTGTCGACGCACATCTCTGTCACCAAAGTGCCAAATGGAAGTGAACTTCTTTTCACATCACATCCTTTTTTCATTTCACTCAAAATGAGGGAGGGAAGATCAATACTATGGCCCCATCCAATTGCATAGAGCAAGCGAGCCATTTTCGGTAAAATTTCATTGATCTTTTCATGGGAGAGAAGTTGGAGACAACAATCAGGTTTAGCATTTTATATCTATCCATCAACTCCCCTAGTTTCAGAAAATTCCTCCCAGTCCAAGAAAAGTTAGCTACCCAGTCAATTCTTTTCCTACCCTATCCATTGTTACATTTTCTTTGGAGGGTATGTGGGTTTGTCCACCCGAGGCAACTCTGTTCTTATCTCTTTTATGTACGCCTTGTCCACGTCAATGTGAATACCTCTCACGTAAGTGCGGATCGCACTGTTGATGATTTCGGCGTTGGAGTAGAACTCCTGCACCAAATCGACAACAGCTTCCCCACCATTTCTGAACACCAAACCCATTCCCTCCTTTCTATTTCCTCTTCTATTCCCAATTCAACAAAATCAGAAAGTACGACGTCCCTTTCGCAAACAATAAAATGCTTATGGTAGAATTTTTCATACCTTTCGGCCTTTAAGGCACTTGGGAACCAGGTATGATTGTATCTTTTTGTTCTTTTCCTTCCCTCTCTCTCCACTATCACTTCCTCAACAAATTTGGCTCTTGACTTGCTGGTGGATCGTGTCTGCCAGGAAGTTTCACCCTAGGTATGGCGTTCGAACATCTTTGAGGTTGAGAGGGTGCTGAAAACTTGGAAATTTCTGTGTGGGATTGAAGTTTTTTTTGAGGTGGAAATGAGTTGGGGAGGGTCGAATTTAAGTTTTCTTGGGTTCTGAGGGTGGATTGAGGTCTGAGGAGAGAAAAACGAGCTCTAGGGTTTCGAAGATTTAGAGGGATTTTGGGGATTTTGAAATGAATCAGACGTTCAGGCTTTTATACTCTGAGTCGCAATGTTCGAACGTCACCAACGTTCAAACATTTGTAGAAGGATTTTTGAAATATCGTTCGAACGGGGATGTTCGTTTGAACGTTAGGAGCTCCCAATACTTTTGAGTTCTGTCAGAGGCCAAAGTACTGTAAGCTTTCTTCGTTCGAACGTTCTATTAGCTTCTGAACGTTAAGTCACGTTCGAACGGTCTATTAGCATTCGAACGTGCTAAGCTCCCAGTACTTTTGGTTTCATTAGAGAGTTCATCAGAAGTAGAGTACTGTAAGCAGTCAACGTTCAAACGTCGGTTGGCATTCAAACATTGAACCAAAACTAAAACATTTCTACACTACACTATGTACAATTACATAATTTTATTCACAAAAATTTGAACCAAATTTCATGGTGTCTCAGGACAAATCCCTTCCCACGCTTTTGGTTGGTATATCGGGACGTTCCTTTACTTGGCCCATGTTTTTCATTTCAAAATATTTTGTACAAAACAAAAAAATTTTCGCACTTTTTACAAAAATTCGGACCCTTGGCTTTCATCCCAACTACTCTAATCCAACTCTTCATCTGTCTCCATGCCATTTGAACAACCAGTAACTCTCCCAATTTTCTATCTCATGAACCGGTTAAGCAAAGTACTAGAATAGGATGGCGTGTCAGGATAATCTTTACTCTACCCATTTACTATCCAGTCTAATCGATCGAGTGCGCGACCAAAAATTGGTTCAGAACACTGATTATATCTCTTCTTGTGAAAGTATCTACCACACTGTTTACAGGCACCAAGTCTTTTGGCACGACGGCGTTTAGCATAGGTGCTTCGGTCGCACAGATTCTCGGATCTCATTCTTTCTTACCAATCTTGCTTTTCTCATGATGTGTGCACATCAGAAGGGAAAGTTCGTAGAACTCCTAAACTAAACCAAAGATTTTGACATCCATGCTTTCTATATTTTTAAGACTCATTATCTGGTTCTTTAACGTCTCCCAGTTACAAAGACGATCAGAGATGACCCATAAACATAATCATCAAAATATAAAACATGGTAAAACTACGGTACACAATCTGGTCAAGAACAACAACAATAGAAGCAACAACAACAACAAAAATTTTAAAAAATTTCTAACAGGCTTAGGCTCATATAAACTGTAGTTCTCTCCCTCTAACCTAAACTGAATATTGTCCCCAATGTTTCGAATTTACCGATTAGGTGAGCTTTGAATGGTAGAGATCTGGTTCATTAGCCGAAACCTACAAGCAAAATACACAAATCAACCATCTCGTTGCAGATCTGGGTTAGGGTGATAACCCTTGATTCTGAGTGCAGGCAAAAGAAGCATAGTCATGTACAAATAAAGTAAACACACGTAGATTATGAGACAAAGGATGGGATCTTCCGATAGTATGGTCATGGTGTTGTTGGGTCTAGAGTATCGTAACAGCGGAGAAGAAGAAGAAAGAAAAGAAAAGAAAGGGGAAAGGGGCCGAGGTGCGTGGACTGGGAGGAAAACGGGGTGAGGCCTTATACAGACGGTGGTAAGGGGAAAGGGGCCGAGGTGGGTGGACTGGGAGGAAAACGGGGTGAGGCCTTATACAGGCGGTGGTGTGGTTCGGGTTGGATCGGGTTCTCCCAGACTCGGCCCTTTTTTGTGTCGGTAGGCACTTTTCTCGAAGCGCTGTTCTGGATCCATTAAAAGACTGATCTCCATATTTTTGACAAAGTCCTCCAAAAAGGGTTTCAATCTCTAACCATTGACGGTAAAGATATTACCATTTGATGGGTTCTCCACTTCTACTGCCCCATGTTCAAACATTTTTTTGACAATGTAAGGTCCAGTCCATCTTGATTTCAACTTTCCAGGAAAAAGGCAGAGTCTTGAATTGAAAAGTAGAAATTTTTGATGTGGTTTAAAAGACTTTTGCACTATGTTCTTATGATGAAAAATTTTCATCTTGGATTTTGCAATCTTAGCATTTTCATATGTTTCATTTCTTAATTCCTCCAATTCATTAATCTGAAGTTTTCTTGTTAGTCCAACTTTGTCCATGTCAAAGTTCATTGCCTTTATGGCCTAGTATGCCCTATGTTCCAATTCCATAGGTAGGTGACACGGCTTTCTATAGACTAATCGGTAAGGAGACATTCCCAAAATTATTTTAAAAGCAGTACGATATGCCCAGAGTGTGTCAGTTAGTCTTGATGACCAATCTTTGCGGTTTGAATTTATCATTTTTTCTAAAATTAATTTGATCTCCCGATTAGCTAATTCAACATGTCCACTAGTTTGTGGATGGTATGGAGTTGCAATTTTGTGAAAAGTCAAGTATTTTTTCATTAAATTCCAGAAAGGTCGATTACAAAAATGGGCACCTCCATCACTTATGATGGATTTTGGGATTCCAAATTGGGATAAAATATTTTATTTTAGAAACTTGATCACTGTTTGATGATCATTATTTTGACATGGAATTGCTTCGACCCATTTGGATACAGAGTCTACGGCTACCAAAATGTATATATAGCCAAAGGAAGGGAGAAATGGTCTCATAAAGTCAATGCCCCAACAGTCAAAAACTTCAATTATCAGAATGGGGTTTAGAGGCATCATGTTTCTCCTTAAAGTATTTCCTAACCTTTGACATCTATCGCAAGTTGAACAAAAGACATGGACATCTTTGAAAAGTATGGGCCAGTAAAATTCGCATTGCAGGATTTTCGCAGCGGTTTTTCTGGATGAAAAATGACCTCCACATGCTTCGGAATGACAAAATGCTATTACCTGTTTGCTTTCTTGAGCGGGGATGCAACGTCTTATGATTTGATCCTTACAATACTTAAATACATACGGATCTTCCCAAACGAAATTGTGAACCTCTCTCAAAATTTTTTTTTGTCTGTGGGGGAAAAGGATGGATGGAGTGTTCCAGTAGCAAGAAAATTAGCAATATCAACGTACCATGGGGTCTCATCAATTATCGGGAATTTTTCATTGATTGACATTCCATCCTCATGAAATTAGTAAGTCAACCTGGAAAGATGGTCTGCTACCACATTCTCAACACCCTTTTTGTCCTTAATGACCAAGTCAAACTCTTGAAGTAAGAGTATCCATCGCAAGAGCCTAGGTTTAGCATCCTTCTTTGTGAGCAAAAATTTTAATGCTGCATGGTCAGTGAACACAATAACAGAAGAACCAATAAGATAAGAACAAAATTTTTCCAAAGCAAAGACTACGACAAGTAATTCTTTTTCAGTTGTCAAATAGTTCATTTGAGCATCATTCAAAGTTTTACTTGCATAGTAAATCACATGTGATTTCTTATCTTTTCGTTGACCCAACACAGCACCTACAACATAGCCACTTGCATCAGACATTAGCTCAAATTGTAAAGTCCAGTCAGGCGGTTGCATTATTGGGGCATAAATTAACATGCCTTTAAGCTTGTCAAAAGCTTTTTGGCACATTTCACTATAATCAAAGATTACGTCCTGACTCAGGAGATGACACATGAGTTTAGCTATGGTGCTGAAATCTTTTATGAATCTCTTGTAAAACCCTGCATGTCCCAGAAATGATCGAACAACTTTTACAGTCTTGGGAGCTGGTAAGTTCCTAATCAGATCTATTTTGGCCTTGTCAAATTTCATGCCCTCAGACGACACAATGTGACCTAAGACAATGCCTTGTGTTACCATGAAATGACATTTTTCCCAATTAAGCATTAGATTGGCTTCTTGACATCTTATCAACACTTTTTCTAGATTGACCAGACACAAATCAAATGAGTCACCATACACAAAGAAGTCATCCATGAAGACTTCCAAAAATTTCTTGACCATGTCACTGAACAGACTCAATATGTATCTTTGGAATGTTGTAGGAGCGTTACAAAGTTCGAATGGCATCCTTTTGAATGCAAAAGTGCCAAATGGGGCATGTGAATGTGGTTTTCTCCTGATCATTGAGTGTTATCTCAATTTGATTGTATCCGGAATACCCATCCAGAAAATAGTAGAATTCATGGCCTGTAATTCTTTCTAGAACCTGGTCAAGAAATGGAAGCGGAAAATGATCTTTCCTAGTTACCAAATTGAGTTTTTGATAGTCAATACACATCTGCCATCTTGTGATGACTTGAGTTGGTACTAGTTCATTTGCTTCATTTTTGACCACTGTGACCCCAGACCTTTTGGGCACAACTTGGGTTAGCCTAACCCATTTGCTATCAGAGATGGGGAAGATTATCCTGGCATCTAAGGGCTTTAAAACCTCTGCCTTTACTATTTCCTTCATGTGAGGGTTTAGTCATCGCTGCATTTGACGAGAAGGTTTTGAGTCTTCTTCAAGGTATATAGCATGATTGCAGATTAATGGGCTTATACCTTTCAAGTCAGCGATGGTCCATCCAATGGTGTTTTTGTGACTTTTAAGAACTTTAATCAATTTAGACTCTTGCAAGTCTGTGAGTTTAGATGAAATTGCCACTGTGAATGACTCGTCCTTTCCTAGGAATGCATATTTGAGGTCAAATAGGAGAGGTTTCAATTCAGGCTTTGGTGACTTGTCACTTGATGAGAGTGATTTTATGCCACTTGGTGAAAGTTCCTCGAATTTAGGGGCCCATGTATTAACAACCTGAATTAGGCAATTCTTTGGATCATTATCCATGCTTTCAGATGTGATGGATTTTGACAACGAAAGTTCAGTGGAATTTTCACAGAATGTGTTGTTGAGATGGTCCTGGACAATAGACTCAATGAAATTTATTTCTCTTTCTTCTCTATCCTCTCCTGGGTGTTTAGCAACATTGAAAATATTCAGCTCAAGTGTCATATTTCCAAAGGTTAATTTTATGACCCCATTCCTGCAATTGATTAGTGCATTTGAAGTTGCTAGGAAGGGTCGACCAAGAATAACAGAAATTGGATTCTCTGAATATTGTGCAGGCTGAGTATCTAAGACGATAAAGTCAACAGGGAATACAAAGTTGTCCACTTGAACAAGTACATCTTTAACAATACCCCTAGGAATTTTGACAGACCTGTCTGCCAACTGAAGTGTGACACTTGTGGGTTTGAGTTCCCCCAGACCCAACTGTTGGTAAACAGAGAATGGGAGCAAATTGACACTTGCTCCAAGGTCTAACAGTGCTTGTTTAATTCTAAAATTTCTAATGACACACGACATAGTTGGACACCCTGGATCTTTGTATTTTGGAGGGGTTTTGTGTTGAAGCAACGTACTGGCATGTTCTGTCAAGAATGCTCTTTTTTGAACATTCTGGCTTCTCTTGACTGTGCACTAGTCTTTCAGAAACTTGGCATAAGATGGAACCTGTTTGACTGCATCCAGAAATGGGATGTTGATTTTTACTTGCTTGAAGAGCTCGTAAATTTTTGGCTGATTATTCAACTTCTGTTCAGTTTTGAGTCTATGAGGAAAAGGAGAAGGAATAGAACACGAGGGTTTTTTCTTTCTGTGATGGTTCTGGTTCTTGTTCAATTATGGGCTCGGGTTCCTCTTCTGTCACAAGTTGACTGGGATGGATTTTGGCTTTGGAATTAACTTATCTCGGATGGTTTTGTCAATCATCTTGCCACTTCTTAGTGTAGTGACAACTTGGGCTTGACCTTGTGGATTTTCCATGGATGAAGGATTTTCCATCTGAAATTGGCCTTGTGATGGTTTTGGTTGGGCAAGAAACTTGCCCTTTTCATGTGTGGTCATGGATTTGGTCAACTTTTGAATGTGACTTTTAAAATCCTCGAAAGATTGAGTGGTCTAGGTTTTGAAGTCAGTGAAAGCCTGCGTGGAATTATGGTTGTAGTTCATTTGGCTTTGCATGAATTGGTTCAATGTGTCCTCAAGGTTCCTCTTTTGTGGTGGTTGTTATGGTTGGTATGCAGGAGGTGCTTGAGGTGGTGGGAGTGAACCTTGTTGGTTCTTTGGAGTTGGCTATGTGTTCCTCCAATTGAAGTTTTGGTGGTTCCGCCACCCTGGATTGTATGTTTTAGAGTATGGGTTGGAGTAAGGCTTGTTGAAATTAGAGACAATATTTGTTTGTTCCAACAAAATCTCTTTGAATGCGGGAATTGTGGGACACTCCCCAGTAGGGTGTCCTGTTAGTGCACAGATCCCACACACTTGTTCTGTGGGAGAGCTAACATCAACTTGATGAACTTTTTTCATCTTTAAAGCTTCAAGCTTTAGAGATAAGGTGGAAATTTTTGCTCTAAGGTCATCATCATCTTTCAAGACATATTTACCCCCTTGGCAAGTTGATCGTTTGGTTTCAATAGTTGTGGGAGAGGCGGTGTCCCACATCTGAGAACTGTCAGATATGGTATCAAAGAAATCGAATGCCTTCTTTGGACTTTTTCCCATAAACTCTCCTTGAGCCATCATTTTTGACAAACTGACGTAGTCTACTGGGCAGGGAGTCATAGAAAAATCCTACCAGGGTCCAATTCTCAAAAGCATGGTGTGGGAAAGACTAGAATAGATCCTTGACTCTCTCCCAACTTTGGTAAAAATTTTCTCCTTTTTTGACCAAAAAATTCATAATTTGCCTTTTCAATGCATTAGTGCGGTGTAGAGGAAAAAACTTTCTGAAAAATTTATTTTGTAATGCCCGCCAGTCAGGTATTGAAAGAGCTTTTAAAGAATTTAGCCATTATTTAGCTTTATCCCTTAGGGAAAAAGGGAAAAGTTTCATCTTGGCCAGTTTAGAATTGTCTTGAAAAGTTCCACATACTTCCTCAAAATCTTTTATATGCATATATGGGTTTTCTGTTTTGAGTCCACGAAATTGAGGGAGTAGTTGAACTGTCCCCGTCTTTACAGTAAAGGGGGGTGCATCTTTAGGAAGAATAAAACAAGAGGGGACACTATTCCTTGTGGGATTCAAGTAATCCCTCAGAGTTTGAATGTTAGGTATTTCCTCTTCCCTTACAGAAATTTCCTTTTGTCTCTCACCATTTGCCATTTTGATTTCACAAGAGTCCACTACTGATCTAGGTGAAAGTGGTTCAGATTGATTCACAGATCCAGAGCATTCCGCTGGCAAATTTTGATAGTGAGGGACGTTTTTAGACATAAAAGTAATTAACACAACTTTATATATAGTAAAAGTAAAGTTATACACAAAAATGAGGTCTTTTTACTTTTTACCGTAAAACACCTTTTATGGCTTCCCAGCAACAGCGACAAAAACTTGACTTGATTCGAAATGTGTACACCCAAGTGCAGACGATCAAGCTGTAGTAATAATCCAATGAAGTCTGGAGTCGAATCCACAGGGAACTATGATTAGTGTTTCTGAAGTAAGCAATAATAAAGCCAAGTAACTTTGGAAATTTTGAGTGTTTGGAGTGGTGGAGTTTTCTTGATTAGAATAGAAGATTCTTTTCAAGAGTTTTGTAGACAAAATATAAGATTCTCAAAATGTAACAGCCACCCTATAACTCGAGGATTAGAACATGTAATTGACTATCCAGTTTATTATGTTGGTGCTTTATGACTCAATTAACTCCCGTGTCAATATCAAGTTAATCAAAGGATAAAGATGGACTGTAAGGATTAAGCACATGATTCTGATGCTTTTCTAGAAATTTACAAGAATTGTCTGTGCCGAGACTTAACCCGTCTAAAAACAAGCAAGTGTTTCTACAAGACATCCAACCATGACATTAATAGTCAATTCTTTGAATAAAGCGCAATAATATTAGAGATTGAAAGATGTTATGAAGAGCTAGCCGGGGTGCTTGCCTTAAACCACTGGGTCTTTCTATGCAGGAGTCATCCATATCATAGAAGGAACCCTTGGTTATACAAAGTACCTTAGCTTTTCTAGATGCATTCAATCATCCAATGAACAAGTGGAATATAATTCATTAAAGCATAAAGGAGTTGCACAAACATAACTTCCGGGTAATCTTTACATATTCATCACCTCTTACTAAAAAGTGAATGAGGAACTACTCACTTTTTATGGCCTTGGCAAAGCTAGAAAAGTGAGTGCTACTCATCTCTCTAAGTAGAGACGCTACTAAGTAAAGCAACTTAACAAAGAGTTTTTCTTCAATGAAGAATAAGTGAATCACTTTTCAACCCTCACGGCTTTGGTAAAGCTCTAGAAAAGTGGAAGAGTTTCACTCTTCTAAGAAAGAAAGATGCTCAAGCAATGGAAGTGAAATACATGAACAAGAAAAGTAGAAGAAAGCTAGTTGCTTTTGGAGGGTTTCCACCATAACTAAAAGATGAACTACCTCTCTTGATACTTTGTAAGTAAAATGAAGTACAACTACAAGGGGAGTCTAAGCCTCTAACATGGTTGATATAAATGGAAAATGAAAGCATAAACATGAAATATTCAAGAACTAGATTACTAAACACTCTTACTTTACAAGAATAAAGATTGCTCCCTTTTTTCTCTCCAAGAGGAAGAATGCCTTTTAAGCTCCCAACAAGGGAGTATTTATAGGCAAGGAAGGGGAGGGGGGTAGGAGATAGGTGAGGATGAGTAAATTGTGTTTACCGCCCATGGGAGTCAACTATTCTGCAGACAATCTGCAGGGGGACGTTCAAACGTTATCTGGCGTTCGAACATCAAGTCTGCCTTTGCTTTGAAGGTGTTCGAACGTCAGATGACGTTTGATTCTTCCACTCAAGTGGCTTATGGTCACTGACTTGGTCTCTGACTTAGTCACTTCCATACGCCTTGACATCATTGACTGTACACTCAGCAATTCCTTAGTCACTCAAGACAACGTTCGAACGTGGAGCGACGTTCGAACATTGTACTCAAGTGCTTCTGGTTCTTCTCTTTTTGTTGACTGCAACACACCATATCTCAGCAGCTAGTCTTGGTAGGGTTTTAGATGACAGTCGAACGTTGGTTAACGTTCCAATGTCCTTGCTTTGTTCCAAACTTTTGCATTTTTGCTCCCTTTTGTGCTGGTGTTACATTCAAGTGTGATTTTTGTTGTTCTTGGGCCTTTGTTCACTTTAGGACCTGAAATGTCATTACTTAAACTCTGTCAAAGCACAATTAGTCCAAAAAGGCATAGTAAAATTTGTTAATTTTATGCACGAATCGGCAACCGTTATTGTTCACGTACGTTCAAGGCTAAGGGTGGGTATACCTTTCCTGGAAAAGATTCATCAATGCCGTGGGAGATGATATACGCCCTTCTTAAAGTGGTTTATGTGGTTATGATTGGGTGAACAAGGTAGAGTAGTTGTGTACATTCATGGGAAGCAACCAACATACATGAGAATTTGGTGATTTGGTGGATTTGGTTTTCGACAAGAGCTTGTGGAGGTATGGGATGCCACAAGAACTTGTGGAAAATGGTTAAGGTTGAAAATGGTTGTTAATTGTAACTTGGTTTTACTGTTCATTTAAATTATTGCGATTACGTACACTTGAGATCAAATAAATTTTCACTGTTTTATTTCAAGTTATATATGGTATTTTGAAAAGTGAGACCGAACTATTTTACCTTTTTTATAAACATTGTTCGAGTTTGGGAGAAATGTTGCTATGGAGCATAGTGCTCACCCTCTACCAACTATATTTTTCATATTGTGGTCTAGAGGAAGAGCTCTGGGTTGAGGAGCCGACACATTGGGAAGCTCCACTAGACGGGCTCATGGATCCCGAGGTGGATGTCTAGAGTTATACTCTCGTAGGAGCTAGACTAGAAAATTTCTTTTGAGATTATGTAAAGATAAATCTTTTGTTATTTTCGCTGTGAGAAAATAGTTAATTCTTTTGGGATGTAATGACCATGGTTGGCCTATTCTTTTGGGATAATATTGTAAATGTTATATTTGATGAATAAAAGTTCTTTAATGATGAATTTATTTAGTTGCTTTGATGATATGAATGGTTTATAGATTATTATGCCGTCCAAGGTGGGTTTTGGGGCATTACAAAGTTTTGGTATCAAAACTTAGGCTTTAGGTCTTACATGGGAGCTGTAGTTTATGGATCACCGTTAGAGAAATAGGACTAGGTGGAACGAAATTGTTGGATGAAATTTACCTAAACTTTATGCTTTAGACTAAAGTGATATTTAGAATGTCTTGTACATCAATGAAACTAAATTGTGAATTGATGTGCAGGATGGACGGTAGGCGTGGACGTGAACGAGGTCGTGGTGGCCAAGCAAACCCACCACCACCACCACCTCCCGATGCCATGAACGACAACTACCAATGTTTAAGAGAGCTTACCACTTTGGTGCAACACCAAAACGGGAATAACAACTACAACGGTGGGGTTCATCCACTAGCCGAAGTACCGGGCAACGGGAACGAAAACCGAAGGATGGTTATTCTTTGAGAGTTCTTACGACAACACCCGCCTACTTTCCAAGGGAGCTCTAATCCCTTGGATGCAGATAAATGGATCCGCCGGATAAAGAAGATGTGACATGGTATGGGAGTTGCCGGGGATCTTCGAGTCGGCTTGGCAACATATCTGTTTGAGGGGGAGGCTGACTATTGGTGGGATTCAGTAAAGAGAAGATGGAACGCCGATGCACTCACTTGGGAGGAGTTCGACCAAATCTTACAAGACAAGTACTTTCCTGAATCCGTCAGGGACAAGATGAGTGCAGATTTCGTAGCTCTACGATAGGGAAGCATGATGGTGGCCGAGTATGAGAGGAGGTTTGACGAGTTATCCCGCTATGCCACAGAGTTCATATCCACAAAGGCTTGTAGGGCCAAACGCTTTGAGCAGGGCTTGAGGCCTGCCATCAGGGAGAAGCTTGTGACTCTCAAGATCTAGGATTATGGGGATCTTGTTGATAGAGCTACACTGGTGGAGAGAGACATCGAGGACAATCAGAGGCGACAAAACTCTATGAGAGGATGTCTGGTTAAGACCGGTGCTAGTAGTAGTGGAGAGTAGAGGGCGGCACCATACCGTTGCTTAGACCAGGTGGCCGGACAGAGACTTTAGACAGCCCGAGGAACTGGAGGCGCACTTGAGAGAGCAGGGACTGACCCACGTCAATGCTTTGCATGTGGAGGTGTCGGGCACTTCAGAAATAACTGTCCATCACTCCGACCAAGAACCAATCAAGTAGCTGGACAATTGAATGCAAACAAGCCACCACCACCGAAGCCACTACAACAGAGACATTTAGCAGCTCAGGCCGCAGGCGGCGCCAATCAAGGGCGAGTGTTTGCTTTGACTCAACCGGAGGAAGATGCTTCCAATTTTGTCGTGGAAGGTATTGTTCTTTTTTATAATTCTTGGGTCTGAATCTTATTTGATCCCAGTGCTACTCATTCATTCATACGCACTACATATGCTTTGAGTTTGGGTTTGGACTTTAGGAAGCTAGAATATGCCTTGAGTATTAACATGCCTACGGGAGAACGGTTGGATACTAGAAGGGTGTGTGCTTCGAATTGGGGAGCAAGAATTAATCGTAGATTTGGTTGCATTAGACATAAAGGGATATGACATAATATTTGGGATGAACTTGTTGTCTACCTTCCGTGCGGTAATGGATTATTTTCGTAAATGGATTTCCTTTCAATTACCGGGAGGAGTAGTTTTCAGTTTCATGAATGATCAAAATTCTTCCCATCCATTTCCTACTACGGGTAGTAGATTCTTGAAAGCTAAGACGGGGAACAACTTGAGTTTCTTGGCCAGCTTAATGGGTGATGATCATGATAAATTCCAACTCGATGTGGTATTGATTGTGTCAGATTTTTCGGATGTCTTCCCAGGTGAACTACCCGGGTTACCCCACAAAGAGAGATTGAGTTCAAGATTGATCTCTATCCGAGAACTGAACTCATATCCATTGCTCCTTATCGAATGACACCTTTGGAGTTAAAAGAGCTAAGGAAGCAGTTGGACCATCTCTTGCTCATTGGGTTGATCCGTTTGAGCACTTCACCTTGGGGAGCCCCGGTCCTCTTTGTGAAGAAGCATGACAAAATACTTCGGTTATGCAGGGACTACTGAAGGTTGAATCGAGTGACAGTGAAGAATAAATATCCATTGCCACGAATTTATGATTTATTCGATCAACTGAGGGGTTCTAAGTATTACTCCAAGATTAATCTTCGCATAGGGTACCATCAACTGCGAATTAGGGAGGAGGATATTCCTAAGACAGCATTTCGTACTCAGTATGATCATTTTGAATATACGATAATGCCGTTCGGATTGACTAATGCTCCAACAGCCTTCATGGACTTGATGCACAGGGTATTTCGGCCATATCTAGATTAATTTGTCATCGTGTTTATTGATGACATATTAATCTATTCACGGACACAAGAGGAACATGCACGCCATCTCTCGATTGTGCTACAGACATTGAGAGAGCATAAGTTATATGCCAAGATGAGTAAATATGAGTTGTGGATGAAGGAAGTGAAATTCCTTGGCCATGTGGTATTGGAACAAGGGGTAGCTGTTGACCCCGCCAAGATTGAAGCAGTGATGAAGTGGGAACCACTGAAGAATATGACTGAAGTACGTAGTTTCCTGGGTTTAGCAGACTACTATCAAAGGTTTGTAGAAGGGTTCTCAAAGCTTGCAATGCCGATGACTCGCCTTACCAAGAAGGGAGAAAAATTTTTGTGGACTCAAGCGTGTGAACAAGCTTTTCGCACCTTGAAGGAGAAGTTGACAACAGCTCCTGCCCTCATTATTCCGAGCAGTGGGGAAGAATATGATGTTTATACCGATGCCTTGTTATGAGGCTTAGGATGTGTGCTAATGCAATGAGGTAAGGTGGTTGCTTATAGCTCGAGGCAACTCAAGATTCATGAGCAGAACTATCCCACTCACGACTTGGAGCTTGCCGCTGTGGTTTTTGCTCTTAAGTTGTGGAGGTGTTACTTATACGGGGAAAAGTTTGAAGTGTTTTCTGATTAAAAGAGCCTCAAGTATGTGTTCACACAGAAAGACTTGAATCTTGACAAAGAAGGTGGATCGAATATCTAGAAGACTACGATTTCATACTCAACTACCATTCGGGGAAGGCTAATGTAGTAGTAGATGCACTTAGCAGAAAGTCTCGGGGGTGAAATTAATGTTCTGGCTGTTCATAGGTGGAAGATGATCGATGCTTTGGAGGAGTTTGACCTATTAGTGGATCAACAAGAAGATAGACCATGCATGTTTAATCTTGTAGCTCAACCAATTCTTCGACAAAGGATTGTTAAGTTGCAACAATTAGATACCGAGTTGGAAGCTATCCAGGGGAAATTGGAAAAGAATGAGATTATTTAGAATTGTTCTATGCATAATGACAAGTTATAGTTTCGTGGAAGATTATGTGTACCAAATAATGACCAAGTAAGAGAAGAAGTGTTGGGTGAGTGCCATCGTTCAAAATTCTCCATACATCCAGGTAGTACTAAGATGTACAGGGACATGAAGCATCAATATTGGTGGAAAGGGATGAAACAAGACGTGGCTAAATACACGTCAAAGTGCACAGTGTGTCAGCAAATGAAGATTGAGCATTAAAAGCCCGGAGGATTATTACAGTCCATGCCTATTCCAGAGTGGAAGTGGGATCACATCACCATAGACTTCGTGTCGGGTTTTTCACGGACTTCACGCGGTCATAATGCCGTATGGGTCATTGTGGATAGACTTATCAAGTCGACTCATTTCTTGAGTATGAAGACCACAGACACTTTGGAGAGCTTGAGCAAGCTCAATATTCGCGAGATTGTTCGATTGCATGGAGTTTCACTTTCTATTATTTTGGATCACGATTCTCATTTCGTAGCACAATTTTGGCAAAGTCTACAATGAGCTATGGGGACAGAGTTATGCTTTAGCACCGCTTTTCATCCTCAAACAGATGGCCAATCCGAGAGGTTGATACAAATTTTGGAGGACATGCTACGAGCGTGTGTCTTGGATTTCAAGGGAAGCTGGAGTAACTTATTCTGTTGGTGGAATTCGCATACAACAACAATTTTCAATCTAGCATCGGCATGACACCTTATGAAGCATTGTATGGGAGACCATGTAGGTCATCGACTTGTTGGTTAGAAGGTGGAGATAGTGGTTTGTTTAGGCCAGAGATTGTTCGGGAGACTAAGGAGAAAATCAAACTCATTCGGGAGAGACTACGCACGGCTCAAAGTAGACAGAAAAGCTATGCGGATAGAAGACGAAGACCCTTGGAATTCCAAGAGGGGGATTATGTGTACTTCAAGGTGTCACCCAAGAAGGGAGTGTTTAGATTCGACAAGAGGGGGAAATTAGCACCAAGATACATTGGACCCTTTGAAGTGATCAAAGTTGTAGGCAAAGTGGTGTATCAACTTCGGTTACCATCAGTTGTCAGGGGTACATGACGTGTTCCATGTTTCAATGTTAAGAAAGTGTCAACTGGATACAACGCATGTCGTGAATTTGGGGGATATTGAAATTCAAGATGGAGCAACCTTTGAAGAAAAACCGGTGAAGATTCTTGATACCAAGGAGAAGGTGCTTCGCAATAAAGTCATCCAACTAGTGAAGGTCTTGTGAAAACATCATGGAATGGAGGAAGCTACTTGGGAACTAGAGCTGAAGATGCGAGGAAAGTACCCTCATTTGTTCATTACTTAAGGTAAGTTTCGAGGACGAAACTTTCTTTAAGGGGGGTGGATTGTAAACTCTCACATTCGTATTATCAAATATAACAACGTAATTATATTTTTGAAATGCTAATATATGTAATGGAGTATGCATGAACTAAGTAGATTGTAAGAGTAGAGATAAAAATGTTAATAGTGTAGAATCGGGTAAATATTTAGTTCAAACTTAGTTTTGACTTGTAAATATATGAAACTGTTTGCAATGGAACTTATACCAACTATGTTTGATGTACAAATGTATGTTGTATAAGTTTGGGTTGGTTTTGGAAGGGTTTGGAATGAGTTTGAAATGAAAAATAGAGAAAATAGGCAAATCTGGACAGGACCTACAGGTAGGACCTACAGGTAGTAAGTTGCCATTGGATCCGAACTACCGGTAGCTCAATAGGTAGTAAGTTGCCAGGGGATCCAAACTACCGGTAGATCGTTAAAAAATCAGGATTTTTATGTTTTAAAACCCCATTTTCACTCCATTTGCTCCCATTCTTTCACCCCACTTTCACCCCAAACCTCTTAGAACCCTAATAGAAAGACTTAGAGAGGAAGAGAGAAAGGGAAAACAAGAGTTTTAAGGGTGATTCAAGATCAAATCTTCTTGTCCTTCACATCAAAGCCAAGGAGAAAGGTAGGGGTTTTCTTCCATTATTGTCCATTGAGGCTAGGACTTGTATATATGTATTCTTTGACTCTTAATCATATTGATATGCTATGAAATCATGATTCCTTGAGATTTTTGCAATCATTACCATGCTTTAAACAAAGCTATGGTTATATAACCATGAAATTTCTTTTCTTGTCATAAAACCCTAGTTTTCAAAAAGAGATGGGTTTTCCCTCTTGATTCTTCCTGTATTCTTGTTTTCGAAACCCTAGTGCTTTGTGTTGAGTAATAAAATGATGTTGTGATGATCTCTTGCTTATTTTCAAAAATTTTTCTCTTGCATTACAAATTGTGAAATTTGGGAATTTATGATTTATTTATGATTTGAGAATTTGGTTGGACTTACATCTCTTGTATGGCTGTTGTGATGGACTTGAATTGCATTCGAGCACTGCCGTATAGTGTTAGAGGTTAGTCTATCCCAGTGGGGGTGAGATGATTTTCTAACACTTGTAGTGGTTTGTTGTTTGTGAGAGCAACCGCTATTGTTCACGTAAGTTCAAGGCTAAGGGTGGGTATACCTTTCCTGGAAAGAATTCATCAATGCCGTGGGATATTGTATATGCCCTTCCTAAAGTGGTTTATGTGGTTATGATTGGGTGAATGAGGTAGTGTCGTTGTGTAGATTCATGGGAAGCAACCAACATACATGAAAATATGGTTATGCTGTGGAATTGGTCTCCGACAAGAGCTTGTGAAGGTATGAGACTCCACAAGAACTTGTGGGAAATGGTTGTTAATTGTAACTTGGTTTTACTGTTCATTTAAATTATTGCGATTACGTACACTTGAGATTAAATAAATTGTCACTGTTTTATTTCAAGTTATATATGCTATTTTGAAAAGTGAAACCAAACTGTTTTACCTGTTTTCTAAACCTTGTTTGAGTTTGGGAGGAATGTTGCTACGGAGCTTAGTGCTCACCCCCTACAAACTATATTTTTCAAATTGTGGTTTAAAGGAAGAGCTCGGGGTTGAGGAGCCGATACATTGGAAAGCTCCACTAGACGGTCTCGTGGATCCCTAAGTGGATGTCTAGAGTTATACACTCCTAGGAGCTAGACTAGAAAATTTCTTTTGAGATTATGTAAAGATAAATCTTTTGTTATTTCTGTTGCGAGAAAATAGTTGATTCTTTTGGGATGTAATGGCCATGGTTGGCCTATTCTTTTGGGATAATATTGTAAATGTTATATTTGATGAATGAAATTTCTTTAATGATGAATTTATTTAGTTGCTCTCATGATGTGAATGGTTTATAGATTGTAATGCCATTCAAGGTGGGTTTTGGGGCGTTACACTAAGAACCCAATATTCAAAGCTACCAACATCCCCACAAAATCAAAATTCAAAGCAATGTCAATTATGTTATGAATTTTGAGTTCAGTTCTTTAGCATTATTATGAGATTTGGGTTTACATTGTGTTTGTATACCAGTTTTTGGATATGTTCCCATGGTTTTGGCTGCTTCAATTTTTATTGCTACTAATAAAAATAGCTTAGGTAAAAAAACTTTTGATTTTCTTATTTATCCTTTAATAATTCTATAATGTCTACTTTATCCTTTTTAAAGTGGCTTAGGAGATTTTTTTTTGATTTTCTTATTTTCCTTCAAAAATTCTATAATGTCTACTTTATATATTTTTGAGAATCTATATCTATATCTATACTACTAATAAAAGTGACGTAAGTGATTTTTTTTTTTGATTTTCTTATTTATCCTTCAATAATTCTATAATGTCTACTTTATACTTTTTAAAGTGACTTCAGAGAAATTTTTTGATGTTTTTCTTTATCTTTCAAAATTATATGTTTATTTTATCCTTTTTTGAGGATTTTTTTTATTAGTTTCATTAATTCAACTAATAAATTCATTGTTTGAATTTTGAATATCTTCTTTCCAAACAATATAAATTTGATCCAAATCCGATTTAAAAAAAGTGAATCGAATCCAATTCAATTGTCTAACGAATTTTATTTTTCACATTGCGTATATAAATCCGTTAAAATAGATACTCGTTCTGATCCAAATAAGTTAATTAGAGACGATTTTTACACTTAGCACATGGATTTCTCCTCAATTTTATTAAATAATCATCAAATTACATCATATGTTTGTATGTAGGTAGTGCATCCAAATTCACTAGAAAAACAAATATTTGAATAGATGCAATAATCTATAAACTACTTTTGTATATCAATACTTGTCAAAAAAATATAATTGATAATACTATCTATGAAAAGATAAAAAGACAATAATGACCTATTGTAATAACTTCTTATTAGTCCAAGAAATCATTAGTCATCCAACTATTAATCACTTACTGAAGTTAAACATTACAATTTTTAAATACAATGCAATGCAATTCAATTTTTTTTTTTTTTAACTTTATGCAATTCAATTCATACAACCTAAAATATGAGAAAAATCTTGAGCGTAACAGTTACCCCATGTTAACAGTACAATTTCATATAATCGTCCACTAAAAAGGAAACAAGTGGACAAGTAAGCCCCATAAAATTCAATAATGATCATGTAATTTATGACCATCTAAAAGAAAATTGATCCAATTTATCTATTTCTTTTATAAAAAAAAGTCAAAATAGTTGGAGTGTAACGCACGTGTACACCAACTAGTATATATATATATATATATATAGACAAATACATACAAACTTAAGTTACTATTTTTTTAAAGAGAAATTCTCATGGAATGTTTAGAATATAAAAAATATTTGAGTGAAGACTTATCCATTTTTTTTGTTAACATTAAAACAAGATTTTTTTTTTTTATATTTTATTTGAAATCTTTCAAGACGTAACTAGGAAAAGCTCTTTTAGAGCTTTTGTTTTTTAGTTAAACATTGCACAATATGGGTTTAGTCATTAATGGTGTAGACTTAGTTATTAGTGGGATGGATATAACAGGAGTAGACTTAATAGTTGTATAATGAAGAGTTTAATGGGGTGGAAAAGGATATTTGTGTGATAAAAATAGCCCCACTCTAAAATACCTGTAGGCGTATGAGAGTAGGTTGGATGAAGAAACTTATTATGAGCAAAAAATTAAAAATTACGAAGTTATATTTATTCATGGGATCAATGTCAAATTAATCTTACACATTCTTATAAATTTATAAGGAGTACAATTAAAAAATTATTCTATTTTATTATATAAATAACAAAAATTCTCCATAAGTCTTGTTGGAAAATTAATTGTACTTGGCTAATTTTATAAAGTTTTGTTTTAAATCTCAACTTAAGTCCATAGTCATGATACTTCAAAGATTAAATTCTGAGCTTCGAAGGCGAACTAAAAAAATTCACAATGCATCTTCAAGAGCTCATGACCAAGGTAACAATTTATATACCTAAGAACCCTTCGTTTAAGGTTAGACTTTGGCTCACAAGGTTAGTGGAATTGAATTAGAATTAATCATAAATGAGTTTTACGCTTTTCATGAAAAATATTTTCTAAACATTGAATGTGTTTTGAAAACATAGAATGAGTTATGTAATGGATTTATTTGAGCAACACCCCTTAGTGCTTAATAGGTCAAGTTTTTGCTTGGTTTTTAACTTAAAAATTAGTAGGAACGACCCTTTAATCGCTTTCCTTTAGCTAGAGCAGTGTCTGAACACTTAAGGAGAAATTTGAGAAGGCTGATGAGTTGGGCTATAGAGATTTTGCTCTTAGCTACTCGAATGCCGATCGAGCGACTTGCATGCCGCTTAACTGATCCTACAATGGCTTGAGCGGTCTCTTCTCCATTCGAATGGATTGAATATTTCTCATTCCAGTGACAATCTCCCTCCTATAACTCTTTATTGGCTAAAGTGGTCCTTCGCAAATTTAAGTTTTCTTGGTCCCCATGTCTACTAGGATCTCGATGATATAAATAGGGTAAGTCTTCCTAAGCTAGGGTAACTCTCTTATAAGACTAAAAGTTATCTCCTAAACCTTTAGAGAGTCAAGAACAATCCTAGATCCCTAAGATTCAAAGGCCAAACTATCTTAATTCTTTCAATTCAACCTCACACATCGAATAATGAGATCTTTCTTAGTGTTCTACTAAACCCACATTAGTTGTGTACACACCAAAAGTCTTGGGAGATGATCATTAAAGATTCATTAAGGTGAGCGCGTCCAAGTGAAGCTACTCAAGACTTCGATGGATGATATTTGAAGAGAGATTTATAAAAAAAAGAAGCACCTTACCATGAGAAAATTGATTGAGGTATAAAACTCAAGTTCTTGTGATTGACTTTGGAGTAGTGGATTAAGCTAGGTGACTAGGGATCAGTTCTGCAGTTTTTCTCAAAAGGGTTTTCGTAAAAAATTTCTTATGTTGCAGTTGCTTTGGTGAATTGAATTTTGCACACACACATTCAATTGCTTGGGTTTTCGTAAAAAAATTTGCACAAACACACGTGCATGAGCTATGTTTTGTGAATTGCCACTTTAATTGCTTCATTCAATTTCACTTAGGCATATCTTATTTTTGCTTACTTAGCCTAGTTGTTTTGTGATTTGAGATTCATTCTAAACTACCAATTGGTTATCACTGAATTCTTAGAGAGAATGTGGGTCAGTTATGAGGCCACCTCTCAATGTCTCTAATTATGCTTATTAAAAGGTTTGGATGAGATCTTTTCAAAATTCGATTGATGATAGAGTTTGGTTATCAACATTAGAAGGTTAGACCCCTCCAAATGTGACTACTACCGAGGGAACTGATACCATGACCGGATCCAAACCTCTAAGGACTTGGACAAAGATCGAGTATAAGTCCATGGTGAAACTCGAAAGGCAATATTGAATGTTGTCTCATCCAATGAGTTCAAGAGGATATCCAATTTTGAGACCTCCAAAGAGGCTTGATACATCTTGGAAGTTTCTCACAAAGGCACAACCTTAGTGAAAGTGTCTTAGCTTCAATGGCACACCTCCCAATTCAAAACATTAAGGATGCAAGAGGATGAAACCTTTAGTAATTTTTATGCTACATTGAGTAACATTAACAATTCATCATTTGTCTTTGGTTTTCAAGTGTGAAAGTTCTATGATTAAATGGAAAATATTGAGATCTTTACGGAAGAAGTTTGAAACTAAGGTAAAAATCTTATAAACAGGAGTCAATGTGGAGGGGGTGTCCATGGAAGACCTAATAGGGTCAATTTTGACTTTTGAGATGAATATCCAATCATCCAAGAAATTGAGAGGCATAGCCTTGAGCTTAATACGAGAAGAGGGAGATAGATCCTAGTCACCTCACTTGGGACATGAGGACTTAGTGTTTCTTGTGAAGAAGTTTAAAAAATATTTCAAAGATAGAGGTGTTAAGTCCTCGGGAACAAAGGTAAATCTAATAGACTTAGAAATCCCAAGGAAGGAAGAAAGACAAGGGCGGATAGAAATTTTGGCAAGGGGACTGAAAGGAAGGGACAAGGGCTCCAATGCTACAAGTGTCAAGGATCTGGACACATGACTGCAAATACCCTAATAGGAAGAAGAAAGACATGCCCAAAGAGAGGTGGAAAACCATGAAGGCTAAGTAGAGCAATAGTGATTCCGAGTCCACATCAAGTGAGGACTTTTCTTCTCAACAAGAAGAGAAAAAATTTATAGCTTTTGTAGGCTTACACCACCCCATAAGAGAAACTTCAAGATATGAAATTGACATAGAGAGAGAGAGAGAGAGAGAGAGAGAGAGAGAGAAGAGGAATCAAATCTTACCATGAGTGTAGATGACTTGGAATTTGAGGTCACCTCGAGTGAAGATGACGTGGAGAGTATTGAGGACATTCATGATGCTTATGATCAATTGTGCAAAGAAGAGAAGAAAGCACTCCACAAGGACTTGGTATCCAAAGCCTAAATTTGTGAGCTTGAAGAGGAAACTAAGTCCTTGAAGGACAAGTTGAGCTTTTTAGAGACAGAGTGTCATGGTTAAGATGAGTCTAAGAAGAAGGGTCTAGAGTTTAAGTTAGCCAAACTTGATAGATATCTTCAAGAGTCACAAGAAATCTTTAAAAGACTTTCCCTAGGGTTAAGAAAACTTGAGAAAATGTTGTTTATAGGGAAGAGTAAGGGTGACAAACGAGGTTTAGGTTACGCAAGTGAGCACACCACCATCAATTCCAAGACCGTGCTTGTGAGGAGTAATGCAAACTTGTCATCCCAAGCGAGTGAACAATAGTCCTACGAAGGTTAAAATTGCTAACAATGGTAAGAACTTAAAGATGTCAGTTGTTAAGGAACCCTCTACGAAATAATTTATTTGTTTCACTTGTGAAGAATATGGACACTATAGTGTGCATGTACTCTAGGGAAGTCATGAATGAAAACCTCTCCAAGGCTTTGAATAACCAGTGTTGAACCTTACAAAGCTTATGGGTAGGTCTAGTGATTCTAAGACTAGGAATGCTTCACCTCCAAAAGGCTCATTAGCTAGGTTGAAGAAAACTTTTTTTATTCTCAAAGTTAAAATTTACTTAGAAACTTCCAGAGAAAAAAGAGGGAGTTCCTCTACCAATTCCCCAAGCTAACCTGAAAGATAAGGAGGGAAAAACAAATTTGAGTGCAGAATGAGGACCTTGAGAAGCTCCCCAACTCAACTAAGTTAGAAGTCCCTAAGACTACCAAAATAGTTGAGTCACATAAGGAGTAGATGAGGTGAAAGTATGGACCTAGGTGCATAGTCATGCATTGCATCATATCCTAGGTACATGCATTATAAATATTTTTCTTAGTATATTGCATGTTATGCATATTTTCTATTTTTATGCAATTTTTTGAAAAATACAAAAATATTGGAAAAGAAAAAGCAAAAATATTTTCTTTTGTTATTTTTGTGGTTAATCTTGGTAATCACAATTTGGTTTGGATTGTAGCCTTTCAATCATTAAATTAAAGTTTAAGTACATTACTGTGAGTCATATTAGGGAATAAAGAACTTAGTGGTTATATAAATTGTAGTGTTGATCCTTAAACCAATTCTCCTTCATCCTAGCATATTTGGATGGTGTTAGTCTTTGTGGAAATTTATAAAATCAAATGCACGCCTAATTGTTACAACTTTAGAATTGACAACCTAAATGCAAGTTATGCGAAGTAATAAATACTCGAGAGTCAAAGAATTAGTGAAAACATAGAACACAAGAAAAATAAAAGAAAAATTTCTTTGAAGGATTTGATCTAATTGGTTCTGTGAAAACAATCAAAATTTTGCTTTAAAATAAAAATTAGAGATACTAAAGCATCAGAGATCCCCTTTCAATTCCACAAAATATTTATTCCTGATTCGATTTTCAAACTCAATTAAGAATCAACTAAGGAGTGATATTAATCGAAAGATTTAGTGGTTATAATATTAAATATAATAAATAAATTATTTGGATATAAGTTAGTATTTAATTATAGATCACGGGCATTCAGAGTGTCCGGAGTCAATGATATATTAAAATCTCCAACAAAGAAAACTTATTTTTATCACAAACAATAAATAAAGTATTTTTCATAAAAATCCTAATTAATTTATCTAACCGTACAAAATCAATTATTTGTCTCGCAAGGAATCTAAAGCATTCGATGTATATGACATAACGAATTAAAAGATTTTACAAAGCAAAAACTTTACTAAAACATAAGAATCAATCAATAACAAAAAATCATGAATTAAAGAACAATGGACCAAAATAAATAGCATGCTTCACTGAAAATTCATCCCCAGCTTTAGTTTGGGGATTTAGCAATCCATAGAATTAAAAAAAAAAAAAGAAAGAAAAAGAAACATGTAGAAGTTGGGATATAGAATTCCCTTTTTTCAAAAGAAATAACATATATTTATACTAAGTAGGCTAGGGTTAGCCTTGAAACAAGTACTTGCCAAATAAGAGTCTTTTTAGGTCAAAACTTATGCATCAAATCTTGGGGGCACGAGTACCATATCTGTCCAAATCTCAAATGAGCACTCGGTTCACCAAACCCTAATCCACTACTCGCTAAGTCAACATACAAATTCTCAAGTCTTATACATCAACCAATACCATGGTTAGATGCTCATTTCCTCGTTGTCCCTTTAGCGAAGACCATCCTTCAACGTCTAGTATAGCTTCACTTGGACCACTCCGTTGCACGATTTTGTCTAGGCCTCAAGCAATCATAGGCACGCCAACAATTCTCAATCTGCACACACTAATGGGTTTATTACCAACAAGATTTTCTTCTCCAAGTTGTGAGGTTGGGTAGAATCTCTAGTGGTAGCCTTTAGATTTAGGAATCTAGATTGTGGTGGAAGTTCTCAAGGTAGAAAAATTGATTTTCTCTCTTAGAAATCTCACAAGAGGCTTAACATAGCTGTGGGAAAGACTCTCCCAATGTATAGGTTCAAAATAAGGGTAGTCTTAGTAAATAGGAAAACTCAGATTTGCGAATGACCACATGATCAATGGGAGGGTGGTTGTCCTTGGAATAAAAATCACATTTCAATCCTGACTAAGGCATGCACCACTCAAACAACCATGAAGGATCGCTCGAGCGAGCTTTGTGTTACCTTCCATGAAATTTTCCCACCTCATTCCCTAAGTCATCAAGAGACCGACCTAGCCAAGGCTTGTAAGCATAGCTTGGTCCCTACCAATTTTTGAAGCACAAAATCAAGCAAAAATTAGTCTTTTTGAGAACTAAAGGATAATCAATTATAACTCAATCTATGTTTTCAAAACTCAAAAATAGTTTAGGAAATTTTTTCTTTTAAAATCACTTACGAGTCATAGTCGGATTGCTTCCAATTTCATTTTCATCCTAATCAACCTAAATTAAAATAACTAAGGGATCATCTTAGGTGTCTAGATCTTTACCTTGTCCTAAGCATGAAGGTGCATACAGTGGTTGAATGATATTTCTTTTGACGTTTGATCTCCGCCCTTCAATGAAGATTTCAGACCTTGAAATTGATAGCATCATGACAATAGAAAAGGTTGAGATTTACATTGGACTTTATCAAATTAGCCAATTACAATTGTGATCTAACAAATTCCCCTTTGGAAATTTCATGACAAAATACACAAGTTAGAAATTAAGATTACAATCCCAAACCATTGAACAAAAAAAATTATAAATCTAATCTCAACACTTATGTACACATCCTACATCTTTATTGAGTATAAGAATCTACTTCTTTGGATGAAGCTTGAAGATCGTAGTTCTACACATCACCACTCAAACAAAAACCTTGTGAAATGCATCATTTGTTAGAGAAATACATAACATAATCATGGGTTTAGAAAGCACCAAGATAAGCATATGTATACATCAAGCAAGTGAAAATATAAAACACAACAATTTCTCCCTTTTCGTTGGTGTTCATAGTATTTGAACAAACTCCCTCTTTCTATGTTCAAATGCAACCTATCTAGCCTAATCAAGAGTAAATCTCCCCCATTCCTCTCATATGTATTTAAAATATTCTCCCCTTTTTTGTCACAAATGTCAATCCAATGACAACATGCAACAAGCATGGTGCAAAATCAAGTTACCCAACATATTCTTATCTTATTTGTTATAAATGTCAATCTATGATAACCTATACACTGTGTACCTTTGTCCCCTCTCCAAAACTATCAAAATCGGAGCTGAATTGAGCCTCCTCTTTCAACTCTTAGAATGCCTTCTCACATATGTCATTCCACTCAAACTTGACCTCCTTCCGGGTCAATCTAGTCATAAGTGCAACTAGTCGGGGAAGTCCTCAATGGACCTCTTGTAATACCCCACCAATTCCAAGAAATTGCGCATCTCAAAGACTGACTTTGGCCTCTCCCAACTCATAACTGCCCCAACCATCTCCGGGTCAACTAACACACCCGAAGCTGACACTATGTGTCCCAAAAATTTTATTTTCGTCAGATAAAATTCACACTTGATAAACTTGACATTCAACTGATGGTCCCTTAAGGTCTGGAGAACAACTCTCAAGTGACCCTTATACTCCTCCTCAAACTTGGAGTAGATCAAAATGTCGTCAACAAAGACTATAACAAACTGATCTAGGTAGGATTGAAACACCCTATGCATGAGATCTATGAATGCCGTCGAGGCATTCGTCAATCCAAAAGGCATCACAATGAACTCGAAATGCCCATACCGCATCTTAAATGCTGTCTTAGGGATATTTACCTCCCTAATCCTCAATTGACTGTACCTCGTGCATAGATCTATCTTAGAGTAGACCTGCACCCCTCTCAGCTGATCAAATAAGTCATCAATTCACAAAAAATGGTACCTATTCTTGATAGTAACCCGATTTAACTATCGATAATTTATACATAGCCAAAGGGTCTTGTTCGTCTTCTTGGCAAACAACACTGGAGTGCCCCAAGGTGAGACCTCAGTCTAATGAATCCTTTGTCCATAAATTCTTATAATTGGACCTTGAGTTCTTGCAACTCTACAGGTTCCATTCTATACGGAGTCATAAAAATAGGGTATGTATCGGGGTGCAACTCAATAGTGAAGTCTACATCCTGATGTATGGGTAATCTTGACAATTAGTCCAAAAAAATGTCCTCATACTCATAAACTAGCCAAGGTAGAACTAATTCCTGTCTTGCCTCGTCCTCTAGGGTAAGGTTTGGAATCCAACCCATCAATTGCCCTTGCCAATGGGAATCATGCACTACTTGGGATAAAACATCATATTTTCCCCTTAAAACTTGAAACAAACACCCTTCGGTGTGTAGGTGGTGACACTTTTTTGATCACAATCAATGATGACTTGGTGTGCCGTCAACCAATTCATCCTGAGGATGACATCAAACTCTGACATGTCCATGACCCTAATGTCCACGGTGAGTAGAATTCCTGAGATCTCTAGCTTATAACCTGACATATCTGGTCAATGCAGACCCTAGCTCCTAAGGGAGAACTCATATGGAATGGCTTTTCCAAGGTCTCAACCTCTAAGTTCAAATCCCTCGCACATAATGTAGAAATAAATGGATACAATGCACCAGAGTCAAATAATACCCTTGTCCATAAGCGAGAGAGTAGAAATATACCCTAAATAACTGACTAATCCACTAGCTTAGTCTTGGATGTGATGGTGTAGACTCACCCCAAGGTCTCGGCCTCAGCCCATGTCCTGGCTCATCTGGCCTAATTGTAGAGTCCCGCTCGTGATGTAATAGGAGCTTGTGTAGTACCCAGGAACTAAAACTGGTTCCCCTGGTCCATGGTGAGGTAAAGAGGAATAGAATATATCTGTGGATGCCCAATTGATGACTGGGACTAAGATGCCCCATAGCTTTGGGATCCCTCCCTCTGAGGACAATCCTACTTCATATGACCTGGCTGGTGGCAATAGAAAAATGTCCTTTGGCTTGCATGGCTGGAAACCTTGAAGTCTCTCTCGCCTTAGGAGGATTGACCTTGTCCTTGATAGTCGTGACCCTGTCCTTGAAAACCTTGTGTGTTAGAAGTCTTTTGCTTCTTCCCCGAACTGGAAGAAGAGGATTAGTCATCCTTTTTCTTATCCTTAGCACCCACCTCCCGGATGCTCCTTGCGTCAGTTACATTTCTCTCAATGGTCATATCTGTCTCGACCATTGAGTCCAAATCTTATAGGCGGTGGTCCACAATTTTTTCCCAGATGGGCAACTTTAACTCATCCTCAAACCTCCTCACCTTGGCCATATCTGTGGCCACGTAATCATCGATGAAACGGGTGAACTTAGGGAACTTAGCCACCTATTCCATCACTGTCATAGTCCCTTACTTCAAATCCAAGAATTCCCAGACTTTCGCGTGTCGAACAGCTGATGGAAAATACTTGCCCATGAAGAGCTCCTGAAACTCTTCCCATGTCATTGCCTCAAGGTTCTTCGAAGCCTTTGCCCAATCCCACCTTAAATAGGCTTCTCCTTCAAGCTGGAATGAAGCTAACCTTATCTTAGTGGCATCGAAGGTGATTTTCATAGCCTCTAAGATCTTGTCAACCTGTTGGAACCAATGGTCGGCCACCATCGGATCTGCTCCTCCCATGAAAGTTGATGGTTTGGATGCCTTAAAATTTTGGAGGTTACTTGAGCCTCCTTGGCCCACACTGGTGCTAGCCTGTGCAAAGGTAATGGCTATCGTGCTAATAGCCTCCATAAAGGCTTATTGATCAAAGGCCAGTGGTGGTTGGTTATTCCCACCACCGCGACGTCTGTGTCCTCTTCCTCTATTTTCCATCTACAAACAAGCCAAATAGCAATAGAGCACTAATTTAGTATCCCAAGGTAGAGATCAAAGTTGAAACATTGAGATTTCTCTCCTTGTCTCATTAGTAGGGTATGTGCCCCCTAGTAGTAGACATTTATACTATAAATGTCCTGTTCCTTCTCTTTTTGACCCCCAAGGTTTTGTTTTCTAACTCTAGTGTCTTTTTTCCATACACATTTAATCATGCATATTGTTTACATAACATAAAATAGATAACATGTAGCATTTAAAGCACATAACATGTAACACACAATGGATGCAATGATCTATACCCATGCCCTGCAAGCCCAGGTAAGTTGAGAACCTAAGCTCTGATACCAAACTGTGACGCCCCTAAAATTGGGGATCCTTCGTCAACTCGTTGATCACCCATCAACCCACAGAATACCCATGGATATCATATAACTCGATACTGCGCCATTATGGCCCATTTACCAGGATTCATAACTTAACAAAATTCGGGCATAGTCTCCTTTGTATGGAGAGCTCTACCAAAAATGCAACTTGTGCAATCATACAACATTGACCACACTAGGTCCATTTATCCATCCTCATACAACAACATGCAATTTTACATTAAACATAGTCCATATGAGTTCGATTACAATCCTTTACATACATTACATGCCCAAAAATTAATTTACATCTTAGTTTCACAAAAGCATATTTTAAAAGCCGCATTTCTATTTTTCTTCATCAATGAGGGCCTGAATGAGATCCGTCTACCAGTGCATGTCCCTCACCTGAAATATTGTCCTCATAAAGGGTGAGATATGCTCAATAGGGTATCTTCTAAAGAGGCTACTCCCCAACTTAGATGCATATGAAATGTTCACATGTAATTTATAAGCAACAATCACTCTATTCAAGAATATGCAATTCAAAAATGAAATCCTCAATGTCATTCCATGATATGAGATGAGATTCACACATGCAACTCAACTCGAGCTTTTACTGGCTCCATTAACACTTGCAATGCCATGCAAATGAATCCAGGCATTCCAAGCCCCTGCCATTGTTGTTACACATCCAATGACCCTTTTAAAATAAACTATGTGTCTTTATTGGGTATTTGGATTTTGGAATCTCACCGTCAGTTCCGTACACTATTACGCTTTTTTTGACTTGTACCGTCAGAAGTGTATAAATCAGTAAATGGGTCTTGCACTCGAGGGAGTATCTAACCCTTTTTGCTATACTCGACACAAGTTTTTTTCATTCAACCATGCAACTCAGCCAGACCTAGGTCCAACTTTCTCGAGTCCATGTCTCAACCACAAAGAATGGTGTTTGATTAAAAAACGTGCACATACACCTACACTTATGTCAAATGCCCACTAATGTGACTTTACCCGTGCATATACAATGTAACTATACAATTGAAATTCTCAACCATGTTCAATATGTCATGAGCACATTATGAACAATTCAATATCCAACAACATTTTCTGTGGTAAATTACATCATAAGCATATAACCACCATAAACAACCTCAATGTCAATATATCATATACATATACCAACACTAACTCCCAAGAATTTTATAACATAATTAATGCAAATAACACACTTAATCCACATAGGCATTTCATCAAACACATTCAAGGCATAAATGTAAACACATAACATGCCCAATAAATACATTTATCTTGAAATCACAAACAAGTAATTTCTAAGTACCAAATTCATGCTAGAATTGATTTTAATTATTGTCAATACCCAAGAGTGTTATAACATTTTCAATAAAACCAACTTGCTACATCAACATAGGTATTTTATCAAACACCTTCAAGACACCAAATCATGTAACACACAATTATGCCCAATTATCACTTTTTTCATGAATTTACCAAACAAGTAAATTCTACAAACCCAATTAATGCAAGATTGGTTTAGCATATTTCTATACCCATTTTCATAATCTAGTTACACTAGGAGTATATCAAACAAGAGAATTCATATCAAGTCATGCTACTCATATTATATGGAACCCTAGGTGCTTGATTGCGTTCACCTTAATCTCTGAACACAAACTCAATTGTGTGTAAATGACTTATATTAGTAGGTGAGTGTCACTCTCCCTCGGGTTAGATGCTAGAAATGGGAAAACGTGTGTGTGAATGGAAATGTGTGTGTGCAAAAGTGTTCCCCAAGCAAAGAAAGACTTGCAATGTCGTGTTTTACTTGGAATTGAGTATTCCAAGGTCGTCTCATCAGGGAAGGAAGGTCGAATTGTGGTGAAGGTGATTTTGTAAAGAAATGAAAAGTGTAAAATCTTGTGAATTTGTGCGTTTGGTGAGTGGAGATTTTGATAAAATTGCAATGAAAACAAGGTTGACTAATTCAAAGAGATCATTCCAATAGAAATGCCAAATCAACTGAATACATTCTACCAATGGTGCCTAGGTGTTTGATTGATTCGTAGGAAGTAAGGGACTAATGTCGAGGTGAAGGCTCAAGCATACCCTTTGACAAGTCTATGGTGTATCAAGAGCTCACAACCACGTCCGCAAACAACCTAGTCAAACCTAACACTTTACACTATGACGAGGAATGGAGGAGAGTTGATTTAGCATACCCATGATGAAATCTCCCTTGGATTAGCCAACTAAAAGCTTATCTATCCATAGTTAATGCAAAAACATGCATAATGTAAATACACATGGTGATGAAATAAAGATTAAAACTTGTATTAATGCAAAAAGAAGTTAAACTACAAGGACAAGTTCATTTCATACCCAAATGTAAAGCTTGGAAGGAGAAACCCAAATATAGACATGGTAAATACAAAAATATGTAGCTAGAATTGATTACACTTGAAATAAAGGAGATTAAAGTGCAAGAAGTAGAGATTACAACTGATGTAAAGCTTACTACAATTGAAATGGAGAAGAAAATGCAAAAACCTAACTTTCTCTCTAAAATTTCATATTCTTCCTTGAGCTTCTCTCTCTAAAACTATGTGTGTAGCTCAATAATGGTGTAAGAATGCATCTATTTTCATCCATGACCCCCTAAGGTCTGTGAGAGTTGACTTTCCATCTTTGAGAAGGGATTGGACACTTCCATAAGTGAGGACAGGCCATGCCTTGCCTTTTCCATGCTTCCCTAACCACTTATTTTCTTTCTCTTCTTCTTCAATGATTTTTCTTCCTAAGTCAGACCTTAGGTTTAAGAGAGCATGTTTGTATGTAGAATAGGTCAGGGTATGTATGGGAGAAGCAGAGGTGGGCTCACAAAGTAGTTGGGGTTGAGATTGTAGCTTTCTAGCGTTTCTAGCAAAACCTACTGGTAGGTTTTTTCTAGTAGGAATAGGTTTTGGCAGGGGTAGCAGTAGAAGATTTCCAGTGTACAAAACCTATCGGTAGAATGTCAACAAGGCCTACTGGTAGATTTTCACTTGTTTTGGCTTTTTCTTGATTTCTTGCTATCTCAAGCCACCCGTTAAACCTGCCCTCCTTTTTCATTGTCTTTTAGCACTTCCATCAACACTTGATGGAAGGCTTAATACACGCCATTACCTACAATCACACAAAACTCCATTAATTGAAAAATTAAATGTAATTTCCCCCATTTTCTCTACAAAAGCAAGTATAAAATGGGTGCAAAGAGATAAATGATGTGCAATATTCTATGCTCATCACACCTCCCAACTTGAGTTTTGCTAGTTCCTAGCAAAATTTATTTCCAAAACTTAAAGCATAAAACTAATACTACAAACAATCCATTCATGCAAATCAAATCAACCAACAATCAAAATGCAAAAATAACACTACAATTAAATAAATGAACTTGGTACAATGGAACAAAACAACCGTGGTTCTTTCATTCATTACTTCAAAGAGTTAAGTAGAAGGAGTAGAGGCCAAAAGTAAAAATGGCCTAAGATCCTGGATAACTCTTCTCCTTTTCATGTATTCTATTCCTATCTGTGTAATTACAAGAACAAATAAAACAAAAGGTCACCCTACTTATCATCCTCCTCTCCAAACTCCTCCTCATCACTCTCAAACTCACTGTCCTCTACATCATCGGAGTCGTCATCATCGGAGCCCTCCACCTCAACAAAAGTATAAGCCATAGGGGCAGAGGTGGAGGGTCCAACAGTAGGAGGTGGAGGCACTCGGGGATCGACTTTCCCAAGAAGGTGTGCTCATATATCCTCGTCATCATTAGGGATAGCTGATGCATAGTCCCACCCAAGTCATCCATCGTACTCTCCATAACGTCCAAGCGCTGAGAAATGGTGTGGTGAGGTAGTGGTGGATGATTTGGTAATAGACGACCCAGTAGGGGATGGCTCAAATCTCGTTGCTCTAGCTCTCTCACCCCCACTCATTGTTGTCCTTTTTCTACTACTGGACTTCTCGATAGCTCCAAACTCCATAGGTAGCAACACATTGAAGGCATAGGCCTTTACCTTAGATTGATAGCACAACCTCGTAACCAAGTTGGTGAAAGGGAGATTTGCCTTTGGCTTGCTAGCCTGGGCGAACTACTTCATGAAATCCCAAATCATAAAGGCCACATCCATCATTTTCCTTGTCATGAAAGCATGGAGGAGGGTAAGCTTCTCTTCCCCTAGGGCCTTTTTTGCACCTCAGGGTAGTAGGTTGTAATGTAGGATTTTGTTCATCGTCCCGTATGCATGCTTAAGGCCCCCAGATTGAATATTTCCCTTAAATTGTGTTGGGTCCTTATACATCAATTGTAGGTACTCCGAGAGTGATTTTCTCCATTGGACATTATATGGATAAACTGGGGTATTGGGGAGAGGCCTCTGGTACTTCATCAAAGTCGCTATCAAGTCTAGGGTAATCTCAAAGATCTGCCTTCTCACATTGGTCTTAAGTATATAGAGGTCCTCGTCCATTACATTCAACCTCTTGTAAAACTCCCAACCTACAGGGAGGCTGTACCCTGCAACTGGCTCAAACCGTATCCGAATTCTATGCCCCTCTATCACCCTCACAACCTCGTCATTTGGCCCGAGGGTAGGCATGTCCACATGAATATTGCACATCACATTCTTCTCATCAATTCTCTTCGAGCGAGCATCATTCTTTTGCTTTTTTCCTTTCCCCATTCTCTTCACTAGAGCCCACCTCCGTTCTCTTGCAGGAACTTGTGCCCACAGGTTGTGGAGAACTCGGTCCTGTTTGTTTGGTACAGGCCATGTAAATCAAAAATTCCCCAAGGGTCACGTAAAGGTAGAAACCATGTCCATAGTGCCTCAAAAAGATCAAGGGGGCATGAGCATGCTTACCTAGATGAGCCATTTCAATGGATTCCAAACTTTTGAGGAAAATCGAAGTGAAATAGGTTTGGGGAAATTCTTTGAGAGAACTAAGGTTTTGTGAGAAATCTAAGAAATAATCACCCTTATTGATGCTTTGAGAGAGATTAGAGGGATAGGTGAGGAAACTTTGAAAGTTAGGGCAGCTTTGAGAGAGAAAGAGGAAGGCTTGAGAGATTAAGATTAGAGGAGAAAATGAAAGGTTTTTCCAAAAAAATCAGACTTAAAACCCTTGTTTTCTAGTTTTCTGGGCAAAACCTATTGGTAGAACGATCAAAACCTACCAGTAGGTTTTGTGCACTGGAAAATTCCTACCGATAGGTTTTGAAAGACATCTATCGGTAGGTTTTAGTTTTTTTCAAAATTTCCTGTGTTCCCAATTTTATTTCCAATCTAATTTCACTCACTCTCTCCACATTCTAACAAACTATTTACAACCTCTACTTCACTAAAAATGTAAAGTACAATTGTGAACCTCACTTGAGTAGGGGTGTAATTTGGGCAGGTTGGACAGTCAACCGTAGCCCAACCCTTGGTATATAATCTTCAATCCTAACCCTAATCCTACCTTGGGTTGAGGGACTCAATCCGAGTTTAATTTGACGAATTCAGGTTAAATTCGAGTTAATAATTTTGGGCTACTTTAGGGGTTGAATTTGGGTTTAGCCCAAAATAGACTTGTTGTTCTAAATCGGATACATATATTACATAATATTCACCTAAATTAACAACCAACAACTTCAATCAAGTTTTTAACATAAAAACCATATTAAGAGCTCAATGTTTGAGATAATGCAACCATAACCATACAAAACACAAATAAACACAACCAGAATCCTTGTATAAGCAAAGAGTTCACTGCTTAAATAGTGAGTGAGG